>OZ022252.1:15565651-15585651 GCA_963978915.1 Caenorhabditis parvicauda
AAATAAGTTTTCATATTACCTATACGGTTTTCAAATATTATGACCGATAGGAACAAGTTCTATATAAAAATTGAAAAAAAATCGAGAAAATATAGATAAGTTTGCATTCTTACAGAAGCCCCGAGAAAGTTCAGCATTGTGGGATATGAATACCGTCAAACATCTCCCTTCTTCACTCCAGACGACAGAGATGTTGGAAAAAAACTGATGTTGGTCGTGGACTCGGGGGCAGAAGATGAGTTCATGTAAGATTATTGCACTTCGTACCCAAACTCATTACAGTTTCAGCCATTCCAATCAGCCGGTAATCAAACGAGGGCCATCGAAATTGGTCACAGACACGCAAAAGGAATGGTGTGATGGGACACCACTTGAAGATACCAGGTACTTTCTCAGGAAATTGAAACTTTATAAGACTTGCTAAAATCCACATAAGATCTATGTAACTTTGTAGTAAGATCCCCTTAACCTCTAATTCCAAAAGTGCAAGACCTGGTATGGAGGTTACCAGGCACAGCGCCCTGCTTACCTGTTAGACGTGGTTCGAACTCTGCGCCCTCTCCCCCTCGACACTCTCTCGCCTCCCCGCTTACAAGTAGCGCGATTTTTACTTTTATTTCACGCGCTACTCAGCTACCAGAAACGACTTGATTAGAAAGAAAAACTATCCTAATGTTTGTGTCACTTCGATCGCTCCACCTGAAAGACCTATAAAAGCACAAGTCTATTGAAATATGCGAAAAAATGCTGAAAACCATCTTCAAAGTTCTCTCAAGTACAAATATTTATTACCGTACATTGAAATAAATCTGATAAACACTTCAATAAAACCAAATATAAACACAATTGAGCGATTGAACTGAATTCGGCGTTATTTGAAAGAAAACTGTTCAAAAAATCAAAATTGGTGAAAATCGCCGAATTCAAGTTCTTAACGGATCAACCTGGGCCGCCATAATTTTTCTATAGAGCTATCATCAGCTAGCGAATCTTCTTCTGGTCGTCCGTCGGCTCGAGTAGTCTACTGGAAATCATTATATAAATTTTTTGTCACGAAAATTAAAAACAAATACACATCTGGAAAGACGTTTAGTTCATTGAAAAAGGTTGCAACTACCACAGAAACATTTACTGTTATGGTAGCAGCACACGTTTCAAACAATAATCAAAATTGAGTTTTATTTTTGAATTTTAAAAATAACCTTTTTAAAATTGACCATTCGCCTAGAGAAACCCTCTGTTTCCATGGGATTTTTCATGACCTTCGTATTCCATGTTAGTTGACAGTCACTCTGAAAAAAACTGCTCATGAATTAATTGAAAAAAAGAGAGAAAATGAAGAAAACAGTTTTCGAAAACTAAAACGTCGAATATTTCTCTTTAAAATTACCGAAATTGCGAAAACAGATGAGTAACTGATTGGTACGTCTTTGAATAAATTTTGGAAAGAAACAAAATGGTGTTCTGATCATCAAAAAGCAAGATACGGTCGAATTACAGGACAAATACGTTAAAAAAGGAAAATAAAACAAAAATTTTGAAACGCGCGGGGCGCAAAAGTGTACATAGGGCGCATTCGCACTTTTTCTCTGACCGGGTTTTTGTCTGCGTCTCCTCACCCTTTTTCCGACCTCACGTAGGCAGCGAAAGCAGGGCGTTGTGCCAGGTCTTATGACGAACTTACCAGGTCTTATGACAAATTTACCAAGTCTTACTTGGAACCTTTTCCTAGTCTTAATGTCGGAATACCAAATCTTACTGCCAGAATACCAAGTCTTACTGCCAAAATACCATGGTGCATCTCCAGAATACCATCGGCCAATCCAAAAATCAAATGAAAAATGCGTCATACATATTTGCACATACCAATTGGGATTTGTTTAAACCAGAGTTGCACGGAATTCCGCCTTCCGACTTTCGCCCTTTTTTCACTTCCGACTTCCGTCAAAAAATTTTTTTCGTGAAAAATGACGAAAAGACCGTGAAATCGTTTCTACTCAACAGGAATTGACTTTCAGTGTTATTGGGATCCAGAGTTGAGACCTAGCCAGATGTGTTAAGCAGGTCGAATAATGAAGTTTTCATGTAGAAAATTTTTGCACGTTTTTTGTTACAAGCGAGATATTTTAATTTTAAAAATCACTTTTTAAAGCGGTACACGTTAACGCCACAGGGCCTTTTTTACCTCACGCACAACACAATTGGATCTAACCGTGAAATCAATCGGCGGCGTGGTGAAGTGGTTGTGATCTTGTATTCAAACCGAGAGGTCAGGGGTTCGATTCGACTCTCTGACGACTTTTTTTCTATTTTTTGAATGATGACAAAAATGTGCCCGATTTGTGTGAAACTACTCTTTTGAATGTTTTTCAACCTTTTTGTTCATGTGATCGCCCTTCGAAGTACCCAACAAGTCAATATCCGATCTCATCTATCACTCCCTCCATGAAGCTAGTGAAGTGATCATATGATGCATCATAACTTTGATTTTTATCAGAAACAAAATTTTTGCGATCGATATGTAATTTTTATTGTGAATTGAATGAAAATCTTTCAAATCGAGTCTTTTTCTGAAATTTCCCAAGTTGTGAGCCAGAACCATATTGACTAGTAGCTGAATGAGGGTCTTCAATCACAAATCCGGATAACATTTTCACAAGGTCGATCTCGTGACCGTCCAGATTAAACCAAATGGCAATTAAAAATTTTTTATTTGAATTAGACCGACGATTAGGTTCAATAGATAAAGTTTTTGAACCCAACTTCATCAAGTTTGGGTATATGGGAAGGATATGACGGTTAGGGACTTGCGATATTTCGAGAAGATTTTTTTCATAATTCAATGATCCAATGTCTCGATGAAATGGTTCTTTGTAGTTTGGACAGTCACAAGAGTTTGTGATTTCGAGATTGACCTAGTGAAAATGTTATCCGGATTTGTGATTAGAGACCCTCATTCAGCTACTAGTCAATATGGTTCTGGCTCACAACTTGGGAAATTTCAGAAAAAGACTCGATTTGAACGATTTTCATTTGATTCACAATAAAAATTACATATCGATCGCAAAAATTTTGTTTCTGATAAAAATCAAAGTTATGATGCATCATATGATCACTTCACTAGCTTCATGGAGGGAGTGATAGATGAGATCGGATATTGACTTGTTGGGTACTCCGAAGGGCGATCACATGAACAAAAAGGTTGAAAAACATTCAAAAGAGTAGTTTCACACAAATCGGGCACATTTTTGTCATCATTCAAAAAATAGAAAAAAAGTCGTCAGAGAGTGGAATCGAACCCCTGACCTCTCGGTTTGAATACAAGATCACAACCACTTCACCACGCCGCCGATTGATTTCACGGTTAGATCCAATTGTGTTGTGCGTGAGGTAAAAAAGGCCCTGTGGCGTTAACGTGTACCGTTTTAAAAAGTGATTTTTAAAATTAAAATATCTCGCTTGTAACAAAAAACGTGCAAAAATTTTCTACATGAAAACTTCATTATTCGACCTGCTTAACACATCTGGCTAGGTCTCAACTCTGGATCCCAATAACACTGAAAGTCAATTCCTGTTCAGTCACACATATCTAGCAAAAAGTCTGACCGATTTCAAATTCGCGGCAGTCGCATTTTTGTAAAATGAGTACGGTAGGGTCGGGACTCTCACAACAAACAGTTAGATCTTTGTGGATTTAAATTATTATTCTTACTTTCAGTCCATTGAAATTGAAGGCGCATTACTTAATCGTTCATGTATTTCAAAGCGAAACTGCTACGGTAACAAAGTTACCGATTTACGAAGGTCAGACTTTTTTACAGGTGGAGGAAGATATGTGAGTCAGGAATTGACCTTCACCTGTTGAGAATAAGCGGATATACAATATCTCTGGGTTTTTTTCAACTTTTTTTGCACTCTTGACTTCCGTTGAAAAAGTTCTATTTCCGACTTCCATCCTTTTTTAACTTCCGACTTCCGAGAAAAAAATTTCACTTCCGACTTCTGACTTCCGTTTTGAAAATTTTACTTCCGTGCAACTCTGGTTTGAACAGATGCTGGAAGTCATTTTCAAAGAGAAATTGAATTTTTGAGCCTTGATCAATGTTCGAAAAAACCCGAAACTATTGAATAGGAGCTCATTCTCGAATTATCTTGATAGATGAAAAGTTAATTCTCGTTTTTGCTGATTCATTCCATCATGAAATTAAAATTTTCAGCATCCGCGTCATGACGTACAACATCCTCTCCAATGCAATCCTCGATTCGTTCAAAGACAAAAACGACCAACCGTGTCATCATTATACGACGTGTCCCGCGGAGTATTTGATAGAAAATCACAGATACACACTTGTCTTGAAACAACTCCAAGGTATTTTTCTTTTGCTTTTCATCTAAAATATTTTTACGCAGTTCGTAAATATTCTAGCTTATCGAAGGCTTTAAAAAAGAAATCAATCGATAGTCGACTCTGTACAAAATGAAAGATTCAAATCGGAGTGACATTTTTAAAGCTTCCTGATTTTAAGAAGCCGATGACAAAATAAAATATCGATACCGTTTAAAACCAGTCAATCAAAAAGTGTATTTTTCGTTTATCAAAGACTAAACACGGTTAAGATAATATCAAGATTTATAACCACTTTATATTTTTTAAACTTATAGACAACCTTATCTTTTCCAGATTTGTGTTAATGACAGATTGTCTTACACGATTTTTGCCCAAAACAATTATTTTTTCCAGATCTCAAATGTTCCCTCTATTTCCTACAAGAAGTGGATGCCGTTTTCTATGAGAAATATCTCAAACGATTTTGGAAAGAAAGAGGTTACAAGTGAGTTTCTGTTCGGACAACGAAACCAAAAACAGCTTTCAGAAGCGATTTCAAACACAAAGCAGGAAAATCCGACAAAGAAGGAGAACTGATTGCATATGATACGAAGGTTTTCAAGTGCGTGTTCCAAGATCAATTGAAAAAAATCGTATTAAAAAGAAACAGTTATTTTTAAAACCATTTCGTCGGTGGACTTGGATTAGTCTCAAAATTCGGGTTCTGTGCAAGCTGAACAACGCAAGTTAGGCATTTTTGCGATCAGCTGAATTAGTCAGTCCCGTTCTTCTCACATGTATCCTTATACACTACTTTCAATCATTTCCGCCCGTTTTCAATAATCTCCAGAGCGCAGTGGCAAGTTTTTGCTTACAAAAATGAATAATTTTATTCATCGAGAACAAGTTCATAAGCTTTGTGACGACCAGCAATATCCGTTAAGAGGACGAAATAATGGTAGTAAAGTTTATGCTTTTGAAATATCACTGAAATCTAATGTATTTTATGGAATAAATGAAATGGAAACAGTCAAATATTGACTTTACTTAGGAAAATATCGAATTTTGAGCTTTGGTCTTCTTTTTTCTCAGCAAGTATGATATCACATGTAGTTAATCTTTTCAGATTGGTCAAGGACGAGTTTTTTCCAGTCAGAAATTTATTAAAGAATGAAAAGTACAACGAAGATCTCAGAAAACTCTTAGAAAACTCGCATTCGACAAAGCGTTCTTTAACGTCACGTCCGACGATTCTACAAGTAAGTTTAACGAGTTTTGCATCAAACATTAGTTGTTATTGTAAGATATCGTAACAATTATCTATCAATTTTACTTGGTTGAGTCCTAAATTCGACTCAACAGACGTTTCCTGACAATTAGGTATTGAAAAAAAACAGAGATTTGCGTCATCCAATTTTCTCGTCGTGTCAGTTGGGTTTTCTTTTCGTGGATCGATTTTGAACGAAATCGTTTCACCGGTTGTTGTTTTTTTCCTAAGAAGTCGTTTTTCTTTTTTTACGATGAAAATAAAAATTCTGAATTCCAGACGGTCATCCTGAAGGTCAAGCAGACAGGACAACTTCTATTGTGTGCAAACACTCATCTCATCAGTTCAGAGAAGATCCCAGCAGTGAAAGTCCTACAAGCGTTGCTTTGCCTTCGTGCTCTAGACAGGTAATTCGATTACGGTGAAAAAATAACGTTATGCAAGGAAATATAATTTTGAAAAATGGAAATTTATTTTTCAATTAAAAAAGCATTGAGTCATGTGAGGGCTCCTTTTTTGGCTCAAAATTAGATTGTTTGTTTGTCGTCTTGTAATTAAGTTCATAATGTTTACAGAGTGAAAAAGCGCTATGCTGCAAAAGGTCAAAATGTGAAGATACTCTTCGGAGGCGATTTCAACAGCATGCCGGACAGTCCTATCTATGAGTTGTTCACCGAGGTGAGGTTCACATCTTCATTCAACTAACCGAACTCGTCTCTCTAAAGTACTCTCGCCGCCCCTGGCGCTAGCAGCAGGAACTACAGTAATTCGCAAATTTTACTCTTTATTTTTTGTGTGAAATGTTCGAACTTTCTGATTTAAAAAAAATCCAGTTATATAGCTTGAATTGACAGTTTCAAATGAAAAATTCACATGCGAGTAAACTTGAACTTTAACCGTAACCAGTTTCAACTTACTCCTGAAATTATTTAAAGAAGTTGTTTTCAGGGTGAATTGAAAAACACACACCCATGTTGGCGTAGGGAAGAAAATCTGAAACTTCAAACGGTGAAGGCACCGATGATCATGGAATGTCTTACGGATTCATCAAACTACACCAATTACACCAAGGAGAAGGACAGAGAAATCTTTGCTGCATGCTTGGACTACATTTGGACTGATGGTTGGTTTTTAAAAAATAAAATGAATAGAAGAAAGGTGTGGACCAAAAGTTGGGCACGAATAATATTTTACAAAAAGGTCACAATCGACTGTTTTTAACGAAATTCGGAAGTCTATGCGTACAAATCAACACGGAAATATTGTAGAGCAGCTCATTCTATGACGAACTTGATTGAATGAATAGAATTTTTTTTTAAATATTCGATGTTTTTTTCACATTTTTGAGAACATTGATTTTTGAATATGGAACGTGCGACTCTGAGTTGAATAAAAGTAAAAAAGGACAGAAAACTAAAAATTGAGAGTCAAATCGTTTATGATTGAGAAGTGATACGGTATAAGCTCATTGAAAATAGATTTTCATGGAATCATTCAAAATTAATTTCGAAGTTTTGAAATGGTCTGGAATCGATTTAAACTGGAGAATTACAGAGCTTGAAGTAGTCAGACATTGCCCACCGCCACCGCACGATCTAATCACAGAGAATGTTGCTCTGCCATCAGTAAACGCGCCATCAGATCATATTCCTCTTATATGTGACGTCGATGTTGAATAATAATAATAATCCACAAATTAATAATATACGTTTTCATATGTTAGCACATCAAATGTGAACAAAAACCCTTTTTAGAAAAGATCAACATTATAAATTTCGAGTCCTAGGTTCAGATTGTATTGGCCTTTCTCACCCGATTTGCCTCTTGTACCATTTTTCATTTCTAATATTTCAATCTATCTGATCTGATTATTGTATCATTTTAATAACTCATTATATGCCAAAATTGATTTCGAGTTTTAAGAAATAAAATTTCATACAGTTCATTCAACTTGCAACATGATGAGAACTACCGTAACAAGTCTCACAACTGTGATAAAATATCTCAAAGTCTGTCACGAAAATAATAGATGATGTGCTTTGAAAATGAAAAAAAAAGAATTCAGATAAAAAAAATAAATTTGAACGAAATTTAAATCCGCGCCAAGTTTTCTACAGTAACTTTTGATCTATTCTTTTATCTCATATCTTTATTTTTCGTATCATTCGTTTCATGTTTCTCGCAACTTACTAAACCATTGATGATTCTGTTTATGAAAAAAACTTTGCTCGGCTAGCCTCCCGACAGTTTATTTTTTTTTCGTATAAGCTGGCATTAGAGCGTATTTCCTCCATTTCGAAATAAAAAATTAATTTGAATTTTTCGAATAGAATTTTTGAAGTTCTACCCAATGAGACCACCCACAAAGTATTGAATATGACTAATCGCAATTTTATTTTCAGCATTAAATGCTCAAAAATGTTGTGGCGTTAGTCAGGCAGTATTTAGCCCCGACTCCTAAACCATCTCCTAAAATAAACACATCTTCTTGGGAGGAAGTACTTCCCTTCAAAAAACGAAGGAATGTACTGAGGTAGTCGTTCTCATGTTTTATACAAATGCTTTTCAGACCTGATAGAATGCTGATACCATCAAATGTTTTAATTGTTTCCAAGCATATCGATGATAGAGACGAAGAAGCTAAGAAAAAGAGAAATTTAGATGGGTATGTTTTAAATGTTTAGGTTTAAAATTCACTAAAATTAACCTCTTTTCGAATTAAATATTTTACAGTATCAGCATGCTCTTCGATTTAATCGAGTTCGATAGAAATCATCATTTCTCAGTTCAACGACCACTAGATGAAAGTTATATTGCCGGAAGAGAGAAGGTATGATATAGCGGAGTACGTAGAATAACCGCGTTTTCACAGATAAAAGCGAAAATAGAAAAAGTGATGTTAACAACAATTGTAGTAAGGCTTGACTACAAAGTCACAGATGACGTATGGAAGGAGAAAATTGACTTTGTACCGGAAGTTCACAATGATGAAATGGTTAGTTTTTCTGTTCAATAGTACATTCCCATAAAACTGTTTGATACTCCAACTGCCGAAGTTCATCAACAGTAGACATTCCAGACTCTGACGGAAGCACTCTCCAAAAGCAAATCAGTTCTAATAAATGGGAAACCGTTCCGAGTCGTGTGGGAACCACCACAAATCGTCTCACTGAGCCTGAGCATTATTCCAATGTCAGGAACTCCAATCATGGCAACAGTTGATTTTAATAAGATTCGCAAGTTTTTCTAGTAATTTTTGAAATTTTTCGATGAGCCGATTCGGCTCTATTTTCATTCAGTGTTATTTTTTGTTTGATTTTCATACTGTGGACTATTGATTTTTATATTTATGATATCAATTGTTCGGAAACTGGCATATTTTCTTACTAGCTGAACGAAAATTGAAATAATTGAAAAATCAATTTCATGATGACAATTGGAAAAAAAATCGTTATTCAATTTAAGTATTCCTTTAGGAGGAGAAGTAGCTTACCTATGGTACGTTTCGACACAATTACACGATGAAGAAGGCGTCTTTGGGAAGAGGCAGAAAAAGAAAGAACTAAGACGGCTATTGAATCTGAAGTATGCCGATGGTGAGTTGAATTCTTCTTCAGTTCAAGTTGAATTCCAACCCTTTACAAGTCCTGATGTCGTGATGCGGGTCTTTCAGACAGTACAATGTACTGAGTTTATGAACATCGTCTCTGGGCTGCAGATAAATAATAAATACGAAACTATAAACCTTAACTGTTAAACATGAAATTAACGGCTTTTTTCAACTTTTTACCAAAACAATTAAACGTTAATTAAATAGTTTTCCAATTCAAACACAACCGCTGATCGTTACATCGAATTTAACGATAAATTTAGTTTAATCGTTAAATTAACCAGCCCTGGTTGCCACTACTGCACACACCTCGGCAAAGGCATATGACAATATAACCGCTTTGCCGACCTCCGCTTTCATTTTCGAAAGTGTTTGTACATTAATAAATGTTTCACTTGACAAAATGAACGTTGCGGACTGTTCACAACAATAGTTTTACATACTTCAAACATTTTTACGTTACAATTTGTGAATCTGGGACGAGAAAAAGCAACATTTTTTGAACTACAGTAACTAAAATTTGATCTGCTCTATCGAATTTCATTGCTTACACTTTTCAACTGCGTTTGCCGCAGTGTGCTGCAGGCACATATCTAGCAAAAAGTCTGACCGATTTCAAACGCGCGCCAGCCGCATTTTTGTAAAATGAGTACGGTAGGCCTACCCTACGGTCGGGACTCTCACAACGAACAGTTATATCTTTGTGGATTTAATTTATTATTCTTACTTTCAGTCCATTGAAATTAAAGGCGCATTACTTAATCGTTCTTGTGTTTCAAGGCGAAACTGCTACAGTAATAAGTAACCGATTTACGGAGGTCAGACTTTTTTACAGGTAGAGAAAGATATGTGTGCAGGTGGAACAAGGGTCGAACACTGGAAATAGATTTACATTTTGATTATTCTTACAGAAGCCGCAAGGAAGTTCGCTATTGATGGATTCGAGTACCGTCAATCATCTCTTCTCTTCACCCCAGAAGAGGCTGATGTAGGGAAGAGTCTGATAGTCCTGGGAGACATGGGTGTGGAGTCTCCAGTCATGTAATATTACCGGCATTTAGTTAATTGAATCCGGTTGTATCCCTTTTTTTCAAACGGTGATAACTTTGTTCAGAAAACCCCAATCTCCTCTTTTTAGACTTAGGTTGGGCCTTAAGCTAGCCCCAACCTAACATAAGCTTTAAAAATGTTCACACATCACTTTTAAAATGAACGGGATGCAACCGGATGCATTTTAGTAAATTCCCACCTATCCCAATCTCATTACAACTTCAGTATGTCCAACTGTGCTGAAATCGAACAAGGACCATCTAAATTAATATCAGACGCGCAAAGTTTATGGTGTAAGCAGAACCCACTCGAAGACACGAGGTATTTTTCCATTACTTGTATCAAATTATGAAAAATGAAATATAGAATTCTCAATGAGTAGAAAAATGAACTTTTTGCATGAAGTGCATCAGAAACAAGTGCCAGTAGTCAAATTTTCTAGTTCGTCTTTGATTAGTTAACTGGGAGATTTGAGTCGAGGCTCTCATTATGAAAATGTGAATAAACTATCGGAAAATTACGAAAAATAGAATATTTTAGAAGAGAGAATTGTTTGGAAGAAAATCGTTCGGTGTTTTCCGTATCCAAATCTTACTTTTAATTTATCATTTAAACTGTTTAAAAAATCTTCTTATCATTGAATTAAAGAGGGTTGTCTCGAACTATGTCAACTTGTATTCCAGCATCCGAGTCATGACGTACAACATCCTCGCCAACGTCTACCTCTCACTATCCGGAGAGCAAGATGAGCTGTTCTTCAACTACTGTCCCAAGAAGTACCAGCATCAGACCTACCGGTATTCACTTCTACTGAGACAACTTCGAGGTATTTTTTGAGTTGTTTAAATAGGTCTAGTTTCATGTGTCTGAAATGTTTTCTGATTGAGAACTCTTAAACTCGGGGTTCGCGCGTTGTCAAATTTATCGTTTTATATTTGATTGAAAAAATATCTCACATTGAAAGAAATTGCCTAACCAATGTCACATAGCTTCCTCTACCTGTAAAAAAAGTCTGACCTCCGTAAATCGGTTTCTTAGTACCGTAGCAGTTTCGCCTCGAAATACAAGAACGATTTAAGTAATGCGCCTTTAATTTCAGAATGGACTGAGAGTAAGAATAATAATTTGAATCCACAAAGATCTAACTGTTCGTTGTGAGAGTCCCGACCCTACCGTACTTATTTTACAAAAATGCGACTGGCGGGCGTTTGAAATCGGTCAGACTTTTTGCTAGATATGTACAATGTTTTTTCTTCCAGAATTGAAGTGTTCGCTCATCTTCCTGCAAGAAGTCGACTCGAGACTGTACTACAGGCATCTAATCCGACTATGGAGGGAGATGGGTTATGGGTTAGTTTTCATTTACGAACAAATAGGAAAGGACAGTTTCAACTACTTATAGAGGGTCTAAAACAGAGATTTACGACGTCCTTCTTTTTGAAATATTTGTCTCCTTGCAGTTCTGGTTTATAACTATAGCCTTTCAACGTTTCTCATGTTTAATAAATCTTATGGAACTTTGATGTACTCATGAAGAAAGAATGACTAGAGTTGCACGGAAATAAGAATTCACAAAATGTAAGTCGGAATGGAAAAGATTTCAAACGGTAGTCTATAATATGAAGTTGAACTTTTTGAGCGGTAGTAGAATTTGTGAATCGGAAGTGATAAAAGGACGCACAAACTCGGAACAAAACTAGTTGATTAAGCACTTGATTGTTTTTGTTTCGGAAATTCGATAATTCTTTCACATTTCTGAACAAATTCATTGCGCGAAGATATAATTTATAGAGAGGATGTCGTAGTTTCTAGATGACGCTTCATTTTTAAAAACATTTTTCGATAGAAAAAAAAACATAGCATTCGAACAGGAGGGTAAAACTGTTGTTTACTTATTTTCTCTAGTCAACGGAGATACCTAATATGGCTCTTGTCATATTTCTGATTAATTTTCAGATTCGACTTCAACAAGAAAGGAAATTTCGTTGAAGAGGGAGAGGCATTGATATTCGATTTGGATGTTTTCGAGTAAGTTTTTCAAAAAAAAGTTTCAAAAAGAATTTTTTAAGACCCATCTTCTACACTATTTGATTTTTTGAACATTAATAATTTTCCCTAACTAAAATCATCCTGATATTACCTATCCGGAAAGGTGTATGCAATCAGCTTTTTTTTCGATCTTCAAGATTCAAATGTTTCACGTGAAACGTATACACCTCAGGTTGCTCCACAAGGATGTAAGCCTTATCTCCAAATTAGTACAAGAAGAACCAGAGAATGAAGATATCAGAGAGATTCTGGGAACATCGGTAGAGACAGAAGAAGTTCTGAAGACACGGCCCACGATTTTGCAGGTATTTTCATGTTAATATTGATTGTGATTCTTTGAAAAAGTAATTCTTGATGAAACATGACGTTTTTTTTTAAAACTAAACACGATGAAAAGTTTTATTGCGATAGGAAACAAAAGCTGGGGAAAAATTGAAAACAAATTTCAGATGGTCGTTTTGAAAGTCAAACAGTCAGGACAGTTACTACTGTGTGCCAATACTCACCTACATCACGCACCGACTCATGAACAAGTAAAGGCCTTACAAGCACTCGCATGCTTGAGGAGATTGCACAGGTATTTTTCTTGCTTATGGATCACTACAGCTAAGATACGCTAGATGTTCCAAAAAAATTTAACCGATCAATTTCAACTTCTCTTACAAGAAAATCCCCTCAATCTGAAGTTCTCGTAGGAAAGTTCTGGTTAGGATTACCAGTTTGACTCTCGAAATCGATTTTTATATCTTCCTTCCTTCTTCTTGAATGATTGATTAAAAAAAATAGTGATATTTCTATTGTTTGGAGAATAGAATGTTTCCAGAGAAAAAATCAGTAGATCTGACAAAGGCGAAAATTTGAAGATACTCTTCGGAGGTGATTTCAACAGTGTCCCAGATGGTCCTGTCTATGAGTTATTCACGAAGGTGAGGTTTGAATTCCAATATTTGAGAAAAAACTAGAAAACATTTGAAAAAATGATGAAATTGGCTCTGACGGAATGAGAAAGATTGAGATTCTTATGTGTTTGATGGGTAAGGATCAAAATTTGTCAAAGATTATTCTGTTTTTATAACCATAAACAAAATTTTCAAAAATATCGAGAAAACGAAAGACCCTTTTTCTAATATTTTGGCCTTGTTTTCACGGTTCTGCACACCGAGCTAAAGGTGATCGTCATCGATTAGACGCGTTGCACGCAAATTATATTGAACGAAAATTCGCGTTAAGGCGCGTTCGCACATCAATATTGTTTTCAATATTTTTTCCTATTTTTCCTATCTTAACAAGCAAATTTGTTTCGCCGATTGCTGTTGAAAAATTGCAAATCATGTAACTTTCCTTCGTAACTAGCTTTTTATCATGAATTTTGAAAAAAAACGTCAGAGAAAAAAGTTTTTAAACTACAGTAACTGTAATTTGATCTACAGTGGTGCAGGATTTACGAAGGGGCGGGGTTTGTGCTCGCTGCTTATTGGTCGCCTCCCCTCGCTGCTTGACCCAACATTTTTCTACTGCGCTTAGCGCGGTGTGTTCCGAACGGAATTGATTACGAACTTCACTAGAAGTTTTCAGGGTGAATTGAAAGAAACACATCCAACCTGGCGTCTGGACCCAGTGCTGAAACCTCAAACGGTGAAGGCACCAATGATCATGAAGAGTCTGACGGATTCATCCTCGTACACCAATTACACCAAGGTTGACACTAACGAAGGATTTATTGGCTGCTTGGACTATATTTGGACTGATGGTCAGTTTTTCTTTTCAAAAATTTCTCAGTAGTCGGGGATGACTGATAGTCGTTCACTCTACGAATATCTTTAAAATAGCGGGGTCGAGTGAGGCAGAAATGGAACACGTGGTATATTCCGTACTCAGAGAAAGATCTTATTTGGGAGAAACTGGAATTCAATCTGATTTTTCTGGATCCAGTCGGAGTTTCCCTTTCTGAATACTTGTAAATGCTCTTGATGTAGTCGAAACTTGAGTTAACATATAGATCAAGAACGAAAGTAGTATTAAATGAATCATTGTGGTGTGGCAGCATAGTTAATGCCGTATTTTCCTAAAAATAAAAATACGAATTGGATCCAATCTAAATTTGCGAATCAACATCTCCATGTTTCAGACCTCGAAGTGACCAGACAATGTCCAGCGCCGAGTCACGATCTAGTCATAGAGCACGGAGCTCTACCATCCAGCATCGCGCCGTCGGATCACTTACCACTGATCTGTGACGTCACGATTGAATAATTGTTGATATTTGTACATTTTTCTTCATATTCTATTCTCATCATATTCGATCATACAAAGACGGGTTACTTTGATGAAGTGTCGTTCTTTTACTACGTGTTCAAGGTTTTTTCGAGAGTTTTCAGCTCATTCGATATTTTACACAGTGGGAAGTTTCCCTCTCTCTCTCTCTCTCTCTCTCTCTCTCTCTCTCTCTCTCTCCCTCTCTCTCTCTCTCTCTCTCTCTTTCTCTATTGCAATACCATACCTTCAGATGCCCATAATAAGAACCAACTTCGTGGTACCACTAAACCAGCTGAAGAAAGAAGACTCTCAAAATCAACGCCCACAGACCTCGGAACCCAGAAGGAGCTCAGAGACCTTCCGGCCTCTATGTACGTTTTGTAGTAGAAAAGTTGGACATTTTAAGAAAGACAATTTTGTGCGAGAAACGAGAAACAGAATTTCATCACTATATTTCTAAATGTGGAAGCGTTCATATCGTTCTTGACACTACAGTATTTCAGGTGTGAAAGCAGGACTTGGAGCTTTCAATGAAGGTTCCGGCTACGCAGAATTCGGCAATACTAGAGTAGTTACACATGTGTATGTTTTCGGAATCTTTAAACTGTAATAGTTATTATAATCAATTTTTCAATTGAAAAATCACTGAATTGTATTTTTCCATTTTTAACGGAGATTCGTCAGTTTTTCTTATTTTCTCTTCACTTTAAAATTATGGATATTGGTTTCATAAAATTTCCAAAACTTTTTTTTAGAAAGAAGACGGTCATAAATTTTTGACCAAAAACGAATGTTTTCAGATTGGGTCCAAGCAGTGATGACAAGTGGGAAGAGTCGTATGCAAAGATTACGGTAATTAGTAGCAGATTTTGTTGTTAAAATAATATTGTAGATCAACTTGAAAGGAATCGACGACGACCAAGTTGCATCGCTCAGAGCCCAGCTAACGTCAGTCGTGAAAGCAGTCATCCCAGCTAACAAGTATCCCGGAAAGTTGATTGCAGTCAATGTGAGTATTTCTGCCTAAAAATGAACTAAAAAGTTGTTGCGCTTAGATTTAGGAATACTGAAAAATGGGCTATCTTGAATTTTACTGCTGAAATTCTCGTGTTAGACACTTTTTGTGCGATAAATAAAATCACCTTCATTAAATAGATTAATTATTCATTTTCGATTTTTAGTTGTTTCCAACATTTTTCACAACTTTTGAAAAACCTGAAGAAAAAGGTTATGTCCACGATCAAATGGGCCTTGCAGATCACAGTGATGTCAGATGATGGAGGTGTACTCGCCACGTCAATAGCAGCGACAACGCTAGCTATTGCGACGTCTGGGATTGAGGTTATTTTTCGCTTCTGAATCTTTAATTTCCTACAAAAATAGGGAAGGCTCTATAGTGGATAGAATTTCTTTTCGTTTCATTGACGAATTTGAAATTTTTATTTTGCTCACAACTATTGGAATAGAAACTTTGAGATTTTTGTGATCCAAAATCTATACATAATTTTTGTGATTTTGAGAATAACTGTTGTTGAAAAAGGTCTAGAATCATCCAAAAAAAGTAAAAAAAAAAGTATTGTATTTTACTATTATAATGGTCTCCCAGGGGCCGAAGCCCCGGGAGTAGAAAAATTTATCGTTCGCCGGGGAACCCAAGGGCGGAGCCCCTGGAACAGAAAAACTTAAAAGAACTAATAGGAGATAAATTATTTCCTGTGCTTGAGTTTACCGATAGCAAAGAATACGAGCATCCAAAAAACACGATATGCCTGAGCGCAGCGAAGGTTCAACAGCTAGTTTGTGAAAATAGGAAATTCAGTCTCTCGGCCTTCTGACTGTTGCTAACGTCGGTGTTGACAAGGAAGGACAAACAATCACCGACCCGTCGAAGGAAGAAGCGGAAAAGTTGGCGTATGGAATCACACTGAGTCTTTTGCCAAATCTCAATCAGGTTATTTTCAAGTCCTACTGTAGATATCTTGACTAGAAAATTCTGTTCTTTGCTGTCGAGGAGAGTTAGACTTACAACGAAAAAGTAGGCTGAATCATGAATCAATTGCTTATATGCGAGCTTACGATGCACATAGCTTCCTCTACCTGTAAAAAAGTCTGGCTTCTGTAAATCGGGTACCTAGTACCGTAGCAGTTTCGCCTCCAAATACAAGAACGATTTAAGTAATGAGCTCTCAATTTCAATGGACTGAAAGTAAGAATAATAATTTAAATCCACAAAGATCTGACTGTTCGTTATGAGAGTCCCGATCCTACCGTACTCATTCTGCAAAATTGAGATTAGAGCGCGTTTGAAAACAGCCATGCTTCTAGCGATATATGTGCGATGAGCGAATTTTTGTTGTAATCGAGTTTAAACTTTGATAAAATCTTAGTCTTGTACCTAAGCCCAAAATTTGAGGTGTCGACAACAATAATTGAAAAAAAAGATTCATGATACACTCTACTTTTTCGTATTTAATGAAGAAATAATGACAGTAATCACTGGAAAATGTTACCAAATCTCAGAAAATTAGTTTTTTAAAAAAAAAGTAAGAGTGAACCGCGACGATCTCCTTGCTTGATGGTTTTCATCCGAGTTCACTCCAGATCTGATTAGTCATAAATTCGGTCTTTTTCTGCTAAACGAGGACAGTTGCGCGCGTTGCGGTCAGGCGATGTAGTAAATTTCGTGATTTCCAGGTCGCGTGCATCGACGTCTATGGCAGGAGTACAAAAGAGCAACTCAAGAGTTTGATAGAATACGCCAGAGAGAAAGCCTTGCACCTGCTACCAACGCTTCACAAAGCAGTGATAAAAAGTGTTTCGAAGTGAGCTTTGTCGATTTTTCTGTTGAATTGTTACTTTTTATTCGTTGCATATGAAATAATGAACAGTAAAATACATATCACCGATTTAGACATGGCGTAAAGAAGGAAATTTGTACAGATCTAACGGAATACATCTCACTGGCAGTGTTCACATTATGCAAGAAATTGGCTTCCAAAGGGGAGAGGGTGGTAGTTGCACCATTGTTGGTGGCACACCATGGTGATAAAATTGATTGCTACGATTTTGGAGGAAAATATCTAAAATTGATTTTGCAACTTTTAATTCAGATTTTCACTTCGATATAAGCTTCCCACCATGGTGTATCGCCAGAATGGTAGCTCCCACCAGGACTGTTTACGAAACTATATACCTTAACTGTTAAACATGAAATTAACGGTTTTTCAAAAGTTTTAACGAAACAGTTAAACGTTAATCGAACGGTTTTCCAGTTTAAACAAACCCGCTGATCGTTACATCGAATTCAACGCTAAATTTCGTTAAATCGTTAAATTTCGTAACCAGCTCTGGCTCCCACCACTACAAGAATGAAAAACGAAATTTTCTGATTAACGTCGCACTTTTTTAACGAAATCCCATGAGGGTTGAAAACGTTTTTCATATACTTGTGAAACATGATTTTTCAATACTACTCTCGTGATTTGTATGAAATTCGCACCGAAGCCAAGTTAAAGCTACTAATACCGGAGGTCAGGGCAGTGTTTTGTGGGCGGGGCGACCACGCCTACTTGATTAGACGAGCAAGAATGGAGGATCTGCGGGGTAGTCAGTTCCGCAATGGCAGTTGTCGGTCCGGTTGACACGAGTCCACATACCGTTGCAGGATTTCGGACCGATTAACTTCCAGAATCCATCGTCGCCGTCGTCTAGATCCGAAGCGCATCTGGAAATTTGGAAAATATGGGGATTGTCATAGCTTGAACAGTTTTTCAAACATCTGGAAATTGGACATCTGAAAATGGAGCCGTTTGAATATTTTTTGACTACAATGTATGTCTCAAATGGAATCGGTCTTAAAATACTTGTCACACCGAGCTCAAGGTGGTCGTCATCGATTAGACGCATTGCACGCAAATTCAGAGTTCCGATCAATGAAGGTTTTTCAACTAACCATCAGAGATTAATACCGTATACTCTCTTCAAACTTACCTTAAGTTGTTCCTATGAAGCTGAGCTTCAGGCTGGCATTCAGCACACATGGTGGTGCCTGTGGTCAGTCCTTTAGATAAAAGCTTTGACACGCAGTTCCTATTCACCCATGTGATGGTGTAGTGTACGCAGTAACTGAAAAAAAGAATGTTGAGCAAAAGTATGGAGAAGAAGTGGTAAAGTACGGTATCTAAACGATTTTCTGGTAAGTGTTGACGAACAGTTTCTTGAACTTTGATTCTTGGATTTGTAACTCAAGTTACTCATAGTTTTTCATGATAGCACGGTATAGAGCTTTAAAATACTGTAATTCTCCTAAAGGGGATACGGTATCGCTTTTTGAGAGATATGGTACTTTTATTCTAAAGAAACCGTAACGATTTTTTATACGGTAGTGCTCTTTATAGTAAACGGTAACTCAGAAAGACTCGAAAAAAAACTATGTAGCTTTCTTTCTCTTCTCCGAAACACTCGGCATATCCCAGTAGATGTTGTTGCGGCCGATTTTCCGTCGAGTAGAATTGTATTTGTAGTCCAGTAGAAGAGCTACAGTAGTAATGTCGTCAGCTGTGGACTTCTTGCAGTCCACGAAACACGTCTTCATTTCTTTCAACGCTGGACAACGAAGACCACCATGATCGGCCGGGTTGACGACTTCTCGGTTTCTCTGTTGAGTACCGACGCCGCAACGACCTTTGTCTGGCTTACACGATGTCCATTTACCCCACTTGCCGACTTCGCAGTCACGAGCTGGAAAGTGTAGGATAGACACTGTTGATTTTGTGATTTTTTAACTGGCATCTAAGCTCCCTCACACCGAGCTAAAGGTGGTCGTCATCGATTAGACAAGCGAATTTGTTTCGCCAATTGCTGTTGAAAAATTGCACTTCGTGTAACCTTCCTTCGTAACTAGCTTTTTATCACGAATTTTGAAAAAAAAACGTCAGGGAAAAAAGTTTTTAAACTACAGTAACTGTAATTTAAACTACGGAGATGCAGGATTTACGGAGGGGCGGGTTTGTGCTCGCTGCTTACTGGTCGCCCCCCCTCGCTGCTTGATCCGACACTTTTCTTACTGCCCAGATATGTACGGACTCTAACACACTCCAACAGTATCACATTGTCTCGCCGCCTCTGCGTCTCTCCCCTCACGTACTCTTGTCACTCTGACAGGAACTACAGTAACTCGCAAATCTTACTTTTAATTTTTGTGTGGAATGTTCGAAGTTTCTGACTTCGAGCATAAAATTGTTAAGGACATTTGGTGAATATTTTGAAATAGTTGCAGATAAATGAAATTGCTTCAAATATTCCCCATATTGTTACTACAAGTTAGAATTTCGAAATGGAGAGAAAACTCACGAGGACAAGTAAAAGTGTAGTCTGAGCAACAGTCTCCAAGGGATATGCAATGCTCATCACAATAGCATTCCGTGATACCGGACTCGAGG
>OZ022252.1:15590651-15616083 GCA_963978915.1 Caenorhabditis parvicauda
GTTTCTGACGTTTTAGCTTCTCAAAAGCTTTGAATTCAAATCAAATCAGGTTAACTATGAAGTCGACTTTAGACATGTCTAGGGAAAATATTTATTATGTTTTTATTTTGTGAGTTATCAACAACTTATTGAGTTGAATGAATTCAGATATGTTTGAATGAGTATCTGTAAAAATTTGACAGCAATTGCATAACTATTGGCTGAGATATTACCGAAAAACCAAAAGTGGAAATGTTTATGTTCGCGACTGTATATCATTTACTCTTTTTGACCAGAGTTCTTTGATATTGTACAGATTTCATTTTTGCCCACTGAGATAGTCTTGACACTCAAGAATCCTGCCTTTTTCTTCTTTCTGGTCGTTATTATAAAACTACCGTACGTCTTAAATGTTGGATACTTTTTTGCTGCCAAATTTTCAGCTATTTCACCAGTGACGCTCTGCAAAAAACATGCTGCAACTTTAATACCTTATTTTTACTGTCTTTTCCTCCATCTCTTACAGTATCCGAAAGGTGAGGGATTTTTTGTAGGAATCGTAGTGACTTCTGTTTTGAAGTACAGTAGGACATTCGAAAGTAGCTTTGTCACCACTGGTCGTAACTTTCTTTCTCTCTCTCTCTCTCTCTCTCTCTCTCTCTCTCTCTCTCTCTCTCTCTCTCTCTCTCTCTCTCTCTCTCTCTCTCTCTTTCTCGCTCTCTCTCTCCACCTCTATCTCGATACATTCAGATGAACCATCTCAAACTCTACACAACTGGCTATGAATCGCTCAAGTTGTCTCAAATCAAAACCGACTTGAAGCTGTCCCACCTCCCGACCGAAGTCTGCTATAACCTCCTCCTAATCGATGAATCTGTCGCCGATTTCCTTGAAAAAAAAATTGAAAAACTGCGTCTGCTTTTCTCATCAGATCCTTTTGACCTCGTTGTGAACCAGCAGACAAAACTTGTAGGAAACGTTGTGGAGATTGGGCCAAGGTAAGGTTTAACTTCCATCGAACAATTTTGTGAGGATGAAATTCTTTGCTCTTGTAGCTTTGGTTCTTTTAAATGTCAAAACTCATCCAATGCCTTCGAAATCAAGTACAGTGATGAAGAATGGCTTTGGCTACCTCTTCTCAAAATTTTGCTCAAACACATCTCATGTTCTTCAAATAAATGAAGTAAAACATGAGGTCACTTCTTACAGACCTCAAGTCAAGTCAGCCTTCTGCACTAACGTGCTCAGCGTGCTCACCAAGTGCGGAATCTTCGGTGTCGTCAGAGTTGAGAAAAGTATCCGCTATCAAACTGATGTAGACCCGAAGGAGTTCTTCACCATGGTTGGTGACAAAATGACAGGTATGGTGGTTTCAAATATCGATATTATGATACGTGTGAAAAAAAAATTTTTTTTTCAGTTTCTTGTGTTTCCTAAGTTTTCACAAAACGCATTATTCACTTCTTTTTCACAGATTGAGTTATATAAATAAAATAACTAATCAAACTTTTCATAAACTTTCTCTGTAAGTTGAAGAAATTTTTAAATTTCCCGAAAAATGTCGGAAAACTGAAAAAATCTCAAAAGCAAATTTCAGAAAGCATCTACACCGCTAGCACCAGATTCGACGAAGTGCACGAACGAGAGAAGGTTACGGTAGTAGACGTTCTAAGCGACAAGGAGAACCTTGTCAGAGCAAATGTAGAGTTGGGACTCGCTCTGGACAAGAATGATATCGAGTTTTACTACGACTTTTTTGTGAATCAGATGAAGAGGTTTCTTTTTCGTACGAGATTTAAATAAAGTCATTGGTTAACGATTGGTTATCCTCTTTTTGTTAGCCAATTGCATTGGCGAGCGATTGGCTATTCAGCTGGTTAACGAAAAGAGGATAGACAGTCGTTAGCCAATGATTGGCGATTTACCCATCTCTAAAGTCAACTCTGTCAAAGAAAAGTCTTTTTAGACCCTGCCGGTCACCTAAAGATAACTTAATTTAATGAAAATGACAACCTTGTTTTCAAAAGTACGATCCATCTTCCAGAAACCCAACGGATGTGGAGCTCTTCGATCTGGCTCAATCTGACTCGGAACACTCCAGACACTGGTTCTTCCGCGGGAAAATGATCATCGATGGAGTTCAACGACAGGGATCCCTGATGGACACCATAAGGGACACACTCACCTACTCGAATCCGAATAGTGTCATTGCGTTCAGGGATAATTCGAGGTTTGTTGAGAGAAAGAGAGAGAGAAAGAGAGAGAAAAAGAAAGAGAGAGAGAGAGAGAGAGAGAGAGAGAGAGAGAGAGAGAGAGAGAGAGATAGAGCGAGAGCGAGAGAGTTAGAGTCGGAAGAGGGTCTATGATAGACATAATTTTGGTCATATCTCAACATCCTCGTGTTGCATCGATCCAAAAAATTTTAATGTTCAATACATTTTCATTCTGGAATTCTTTTTTAGATTTATTCGTAATTAGATGAAACTAGAGCACAAGAATTGTCTGATTATGGTATGCGGAACAACATCAAGCTATCACAGACTTCTGACAGAGTTGAAGAACCCGTTTCAAAAGAGTCATATTTTTCAAATGATGTTTTCTTTCCAGACAAATACCTTTGAAATTGTTAAGTGGATTCAAGAACCTCGACATGTATTGAATTTCAACTAAATAGGTTTCATGCATGAAGGAATACAAAAAAGTTGACTCACATGAAGAAAATTTGGAAAAGGAAAATGTCTAAATTCAATTTTTTATGATTAGTGAATACTTCAGTGCGATTCAAGGATTCAAGAACGTTCGACGACTCCGGCCACAGAATCCAGTAGAAGTGTCAGAATATCGATTGATAGATGGACCAGAACATCTCATTTACTCAGCGGAGACCCACAATTTCCCAACTGCTGTTTGTCCATTCCAGGTAGAGAGGGGAGAGAGAGAGCGCTCGAGAGAGAGAGAGAGAGAGAGAGAGAGAGAGAGAGAGAGAGAGAGAGAGAGAGAGAGAGAGAGAGAGAGAGAGAGAGAGAGAGAAAGAGAACGAGAGAGAGAGAGAGAGAGAGAGAGAGAGAGAGAGAGAGAGAGAGAGAGAGAGAGAGAGAGAGAGAGAATCTTTCAGGGCGCCACGACCGGCACTGGAGGCAGAATTCGAGACATCCATGCGACTGGAAGAGGTGCTCATGAGATCGCCGGAGTCGCTGGATACTCCTTTGGAAACCTGAAAATCCCAGGTTTCGAACAACCGTGGGAAGCAGGAAGCCTACCCCAACCGGCATCCATCAGTTCTCCACTACAGGTGAGCATGATGTATCTGAAAGACTACTTTAGAACTGCGCATTCACTGTGGCAGTACAATATACTCATTCTCTATTTTAACTTATCCCTGATCCGCTGTGTAGACCGTAAATATCACAGATAGCAATCGAAGCGTCCAACGGAGCATCCGACTACGGAAACAAGTTTGGAGAGCCGGTGATCACCGGTTTCGCTCGAAGCTTTGGACAGACTCTCAACGACGGTTCCAGATGTGAATACCTAAAGCCGATTATGTTCTCAGGTGGAGTTGGATCCATAGGTGCGTCACGGCCTTGCAACGCGTCTGATATCATGTTTTAGATCCTGACATGACAACCAAGAAGCAGTGTGAGAAGGACATGCTGGTTGTCAAGATGGGCGGCCCAGTCTACAGAATTGGAGTGGGTGGTGGCGCGGCGTCGTCTCTCTCTGTTCAGGGTTAGTTGATTTTCCGATTTCTCTCTCTCTCTCTCTCTCTCTCTCTCTCTCTCTCTCTCTCTCTCTCTCTCCTAATTCTCCAACTTTTCAGGAGAGCGTGAGAACGAGCTTGACTTTGCTGCGGTTCAACGTGGTGATGCCGAAATGGGTGCCAAACTCCACCGTCTTGTTCGAGCTTGTGCAGAACTACCGCAGAACCCGATTCTGTCTATTCACGACCAAGGCGCCGGTGGAAACGGCAACGTCATCAAGGAACTAGTCCAAGGATGCGGAGTGGTGGTAGACCCGGCGAGCTTCCAGTATGGAGATGAGAGCATATCTGCGAGGCGGGTACAGCTATCTACGTGACTTTATTGAATTTGAATTATGAAAGGCAAAACAGTCGAAAGTTAAAGTTTCTCAACTTTTGCATGTCATCAAAGTATGGTAGGACTTTTTCATCCCAGAATGCCAAATCGTAACGGAAAAATGTTTGAAGTATGTGAAACTATCGTTGAGAACAGTCCGAAACGTTTATGGGAAGAAGACACGAGGAAAATAGGTTGAAACAATATTCAAAAAAGGAAGTAAATGCGCTCCGCGAAATGTCTTGCAAAGCGGCTGCAGAGCGGCTATATCCATTCATCCTTGATCCGCACTGTATGCTTTGGGATGGCCACTCAAAACATCTATACATATGAATTATCGTCTGTGAGTTGACGAACGGTATTTCTTCCTACAACTGTATCAGCATTGTGTGTTGTTGACAAAAAAGATGAGTTACATAAAAATTATCTTCTTTCCAGAGAACTCTGGACAGCAGAATACCAAGAAAACGACGCAGCCCTGGTTGATCCGGAGCTAGTAGGAGCCATGAAACGAATTTCGGAAAGGGAAAATTGTCCCATCAGTATTGTCGGAAAAGTAACTGAAAAGCAGAAAGTATTACTCCAAGGATTCGAAGGTGCCAAAGGAAATTCTGTTGAGCTGGACACCAAACTTCTTGGGGAAAGGGAGAAGAAGGTGAGTCCTGGGGTTTGTATTGACATCAACTGATGGTCCTGCAGGTCTTCTATCTCACCACCAAGGAACGCAAGTTAAGCCCGCTGGTACTGCCAGGGGATCTCACAGTCAAGACAGCTCTCTCGAGGGTGCTGAGACTCCCTTCTGTAGCAAGTAAAAGGTTAGGTTTTGACCATTTTAGTGACTTTTAGGCACATGTACAAAGTGTAAAACTAACTTTTAAACCTATTGTATTTTATTTCAAACCTAAAAGTCGGATAACTTTTGATGGACGGGTCATTATTGAGTTATCCTCGAGCAGAAGGATGTACTCATATCCCCTTAGCCCTAATCAAATCCTCTGTGTGAAGCGGTCGTGCAACGCGTGTCCACAACATCTCAATTTCAGATACCTGACAACAAAAGTGGACCGAAGTGTAACTGGTCTCGTGGCTCAACAACAATGCGTAGGACCACTCCACACACCTCTTGCCGATGTGGCTGTAGTAGCACTGTCCTACTTGGAGAAGGTGAGTATTTCTGATACGGTATTTTGCCTGCGCATCTTGGGATTGTGCTTTTGACTTTTTCTTTTGACTACCTGAAATCGCTTATTCATACCTCTTAAGTTCGTGAAGAGAATGCCTTTGGAAAGAAGAAATAAAAATCAGCAAGAACCTGCGTATCTGCTAATTGGAGGCAAATTTCTCCAATGATAGGTGTCCTCCACGAGCTGAGCAATGATGGAATTTTGAAAGGAGAGAGAAACAGCAGTGTGGGTAGAACTCAGGTATTCGAGGACAAGAAAACAGCTTGACCATAGTTGCACGAGCCGCGCACTAATAGGTGGCTCTTGGTGCCCATTAAAACACTGCGCGAACGAAAATTGGCCTGTCGATCAAGCATTTACGACTTTCACATTTTATTTCTTCACTCTTCTTCTTCTTTTTTTTCGCTGTCCATCCATCCAACCAGCCACTCTTTACATCTGTTCTCCTGAAGCTCTCAATTTTGCTCGATCATGCATAAAGTGTACATTGTGTTTTGTCTTCTTTCTCTTGTTCTTTGACTTTTCAGAAGAGATTAGCAGAATGTGAGAAAACGAAACCCGGTACGAGATAAACAAACAGAGATAAGATGAGTCGGGGATGAAGAGAATGTATTTTTGCCGTATCGACTAGCCGCGACGCATCCCAACATCTCCGTGATGTGAAGTGTGTCAAATTTGAGACTTATCATGTATCGACCTATGTGTATCCGTTATCGTACAGTGAACTAACAGACAAAAACTCGCAAAAAGACGAAAATCCCGAAAAATTTCGAGAAGAAAATCTAAGCAGTTTTTCGTTTTTAATAAAATGGGTCTTCTGTGTTTTCCACAATGCTTGGGCCCAGTTTTGATGGAACACACAACAAAGATCAAAAATCATGTTCCATTCAACGCATCCGAACGGCAAATTTTGAATTCCGGAAGTTTGTCCAAAACGTGTCGGAGTGTGTGTGCGAAAAACATTCCTTCAACATCCTAATTGATCGAATTTCCTCAATCTCCTCTTGTATGTGTGTGTGTGTGTGTGAATCCGAGATCGCGATTCTTCTAACAAGGTCAGGGTCAATCAACCCTCCATTGTGTCGGTGGGCGGAGTCTGGAGCAGCAGCGGAGCAACCGAGACCCACCCTATACCCGCGCACATTCTATAGATGAAGTTGCTGGTGCTCCTACTGTTGGTGTGCCTGGCACACGCTGACATTTGCGATCATTGTGATTGCGATCAGACCAGTCATTCTGTCATCTGCAACAGGCCGAGTCTCCTGGTCCGAACGATCTCCCTTCTACCATCGACCAGACAACTTCATCTGAATGGCCTTCGACTACCCCAACCACCGCATTTCCTATTCAACCCAAATCTGCAAGTTCTGAGGATGTCGAAAAGCGGTATCCGCGAGATATCAGCTCACCTGTTCTTGCCCTTACCTGCATTGGAAATCATCGACCTATCCGACAACCAAATAGAATCTATCCCTCCCACAGCGTTCAGAAGTCTCAAGAATCTTCGAGTCTTGATCCTAAGCGGAAATCGGATTTCTAACCTAGACCAGATCCAGCTCATCCTTCCTCCGTCATTGGTCCTACGTCAATTCGACATTTCTGGAAATCCGCTCACTTTGGCAAGTGAATCGAGCAGAATCCCACCGACAAGACAGTTGTTCATGTCGCAGACGAATCTAGAAGTGTGGAATGGAAAAGAAATCAGAATCCTTCCCAGTAGCCAGTGCTCGAATATGACATGTCGAACGATCTCCATGAAGAATTTGGATGTAAACGTCCTGGATACAATCGATGTGTCGAGCAATAAGAAACTAACTGTGAGCTATGAAGGACTTCATCAACTCGCGAACATTACCTATTGGGACTTGTCTCAGACTATCTTACCGGACAAACTGCCGGAGTGGCTGAGAAGCGAAAGCAGGGCGAAAGCATTGAATATATCGCATTCGAAAGTGAGTTCTAGAATTATTATTCATTTGAAATTATTTTATCTCTGAGTTTGAAAGCTCCCACTTCAAATTTCACGGTTTTTGCTCATGAATTGCAGTCTTCTGACTTATTCTGGAGCTCGAAATCCAAAAATCTCTTTGGGGGATGAATTTTCGAGCTAAAATTTTGTGATTTTACTAAACAGTTCAATTTTTGTCATTGAACTCAATTTTTTGCTCAAAATCCGGGAAATTTAATTTTTGTGATTTACCACACAACCTAGCAAAAAAACTAAACCCGTCAATGTAGATTAATCACGTTGATGAACGAACCCCCGGATTGAGCACATTATAACGTTGACAAGAGCCGGCGAAGACTCCGGAATTCGCAATCAACAATAGTGGCAACCAATTTTCAACACGACCAAATTTGCTCAGTCTTTCGACGAGCGAATTAAAGCCCCGAAAAGAGAGGACAACAACAACGATGCTCAATTTGCAAATGCATCCGGAGATAATCATTGTGTGGAAAACAATACAAGAAGAGGATAGAGTTACTGACTAATAACACTACACCTAGCTCTTCCTCTACCTGTAAAAAGTTTGGCCTCCGTAAATCGGGTACTTAGTACTGTAGCAGTTTCGCCTTGAAATACAAGAACGATTCACGTAATGAGCCTTTAATTTCAGAATAGACTGAAAGTAAGGACAATAATTTAAATCCACGAAGATCTAACTGTTCGTTGTGAGAGTCCCCGACCCTACCGTACCCATTCTGCAAAATTGAGATTAGAGCGCGTTTGAAAACGGCCATGCTTCTAGCGATATATGTGAGTCATCTGTGGGAATGTTGTTACACTTGATTTCAAACTATATTTTTAGTAGGGTGAATCATTATGCAGGGGGTTAGGCTTAGGTTTACTGGGATTTAAGCACAGCTGTAACGTAGTATATCAGGTCGACCCCCCAAATCAAGCCATTTGGGCCGTTCCTAAGCCTAAATGCACCAGAAGATTGGTCTCGTGTTGTCGCAGGACACTGCTGTCAAGATCGTTTCAGAACTTTTGAACGTTTTTAAGATGAGTATTCGATTTTTAAAAATAGTAGTTAGGTATGGGCATTCAGAACGATCTGAACATCCGCCATGAGCAAAAACTTTTCCAAAAACATTTGTTCTGTAAGATGACTTCAGATTCTGCTGCCTGAAGGTCTCTGGTCCGCCTGTGGCCAGAAGTTGCAATCCCTCGACATTTCTGGGATCGGAGCCAAACATCTCTCAATAGAGCATGATTGCCAATTGAAAACCATCATGGCACATGACAACTTCCTATCATCCGCTCGATTCGAAGCAGTCTCCTTGGAATCTGTTCACCTGGAGCGAAATCTCTTCACTGAGCTGCCACTACCTGCGCCTGGTGTTGAACTGGACCAACTACACACAATGTCATTGAGTAATAATCTACTCACATCACTGCCCAAGCACAGTCTCCAACAGTATCCAAACCTGCAACATTTTGATTTGTCACGGAATCAGATCAACAAGGTGGGAATGACGGTCTCGCTTTTTCAATTTCAATTTTTTGATTTTAATTGAATCCACTTCAAAAACGTCTTCAGATCGACACCGAAGCATTCCCTTCGATAGGCCTAGGGTTGATCTCACTGGACCTAAGCCAGAACCAACTGTCCAGCCTACCTCACCCCATCCTACCCTCCCTTCTACTGTTAGACCTAAGTTCTAACAACTTACCGACCATAGACCCCAACTTCTTTTCCGGCCTTCCGATGCTGCAACAATTAAGGCTGGCTAACAATCCAGATATTTTCACAAGGTTCGCAGTAATCACTGTTGTGTCTTGATCGGTGCAGTGTTGATGTTGTCAGTTGGGGATCAAAAAGGTGTCTCCCATCTTTTTACAGTACCTCTGGTGGACATATTCTTTTGGGACAGCCAAGAGATTAGAATGAATGAAAATCGATAGATATATATTTTTGTGTTTTACTCGTACCGGGAGTTTTCCTCTCTCTCTCTCTCTCTCTCTCTCTCTCTCTCTCTCTCTCTCTCTCTCTCTCTCTCTCTCTCTCTCTCTCTCTCTCTCTCTCTCTCTCTCTCTCTCTCTCTCTCTCTCCATGTCTAATTCCATTTTTCCAGATGTGGGCCATCAACCTTCGCCTGCTGGTCCGACCATCTCGACGAGCTTTCCAGCCTAGTGGACCTAGACCTGTCGAACTGTGGCCTGAACTTTTCCCTTCACCTAGCTCATCTCAACAGTCTCCGGAGCCTTCTACTCAGATCTAATCAAATCAGAACAATTGACGCCGGCTCGCTGCCAACAAAACTGCGAACATTGGACCTTGGAGAAAACCGACTTCTGTTCACGTCGAACTTCTCACATTTAGAAAGTCTATCGGACCTTAGGGTCGATCAGAATCCACTCCGATGCGATTGCACGCTGTATGATGTTGTACCCCATCTTCTGAATCAGACGCAGATCACAGATCCTCTTCTGTATTATTGCTTTTCTGGTGAGTTCTTGAACAATTCTCTTAATTTTGCCAGAATCAAAAATTTTCCTATTAGGAATATTAAAACGCCAGAACCATAAATTCTGACTCTGAAAACGTCGCAAGATGGAAAAATTGACTACTGAATTTATTATTTTGGAACACTTTCTAGCACAAAAACCATCCTATTTTTCATATCAAGAAAATGCGCATATCATTATGACGCGAATAACTTTATGTCCGCTTTTTAGCTAACAAACCGATCACATTTTCATCATCTAGTTCATTACCATTAGTTTCAGGCTCGTGGCAGTACCCTCTCCTTCCGTACCTGACGTCCGTCAAGCAGTGCTCCCACACGGCAGAGTCGTTCGTCCCGATTCTGATAACGACGATGATCGCATCTTTGGCTATTCTGTGTCTTGTTGTTTTTGTGTACATTGTATTCAAACGGTACACCTATGACATTCATGTAGCGTATAAGAGGATATCCACTGAGTTGCCAGTTAGACTGTGAGTTCTGATATGTATCCCACCTTAAGCATTATGGTGATCCAGAGTTGAGACATAGAAAAAGCTATGATAGATGCGAGGAAAAGCTATGATAGATGCATGTAGAAAATTTTGGCGCGTTTTTTTTAAATCAAAAGATTCTCCATTTGTGTGATGCGTAAGATTGTGATACACACTGCGGCAAACGCAGTTGAAAAGTGTAAGCAAAGAAAATCGGTAGAGTAGATCAAATTTCAGTTACTGTAGTTCGAAACATTTCACTTTTCCTACTTTTTTGTCCCAGATTCCCAAATCGTAACGTAAAAATGTTTGAAGTAGGTAGAAACTATCGTTGGGAACAGTCCGCAACGTTCAATATGTCTAGTGAAACATTTTTTGAAGTACGAACACTTTCAAAAATGAAAGTGGAGGTCAGCAAAGCGGTTGCGAAGCGGTTTTATTGTCTTATTCCTTTGCCTATGTGTGTGATATTTTTTAGATTGAAAAATATCGCTTCAAAAAACGCGCGTGATTTTTCTACTTGAATTTTTCAGTAATTTAATATTTGTTTTTTCAATGAGAACAGCAAAAAACAGTCGATTAATCAAGTATCACCAAATCACTGGAACCGAAAGGAATGAAAATCTGGATCCCAATAACGCTAAAGGCCGATGTTGTCTCGACTCGAGACAATTACATTGAATCCCAAGTAGTATCTCATAACGGGTGTCCACCAAATAAAGACGATGAATCTCCATTACTTCTTGTCTTGAATCGCATAAAATGCAAAGAATTGTGACTACTCGTAAAGAAGATTATGTGCGCATGTACACATCAACCACAAAGAAGCATTGATTTAGCACCAGTGTCTTTCTTTGTTCGCGTTCAGTCAAGAACATAGGGGGGGTGTGGTGCACCTCGGAATATTTTGGATTTTTTTGATTCTCTCATTTTAAAACTACATTGAAAGATGGAGCACCTGACAATCTTGGGTTCCTAATAGAAGTACTAGAGTCCTGCAAATCTCCGATGATCGCCACACATGAGAAAAGCTTTATTCATGTCCGCAGTACTCAACAAACGCGCAGAAGATTGTAGCGGAACTACACATTGTGTCCAAAGTCGATCTTCTAGCAAAACAAGTGCTAGGCATAAATCAGTGTTGCAAACGAGCTCCATCGATAACCAGAAGGTGTTGATTTCTCGCATCTGAGTACATCACTCATCCCCGTGTTGCCGCTGTCAGCTCCCTCGGGAACGTCAGCGCTAAGAAGATTAGTTGCGTGTTTTGAGAATTTTGAGATTAAACGCGCGAAATCTCAAAGGACCAACAGGGGAGTTTAAGGAGACTTTTAGGTGAATTTGTTAGATTTTGAGCATGTTGACCGGGGTTAGTCGTAAAATGAGTTGAAATGACAGTTTGCCGGAGGTAGTTTAACACTGGTCAAACGTGGAACAATAAAAGTTTAGGGTGTTGGTCAAAAAAAAGACTCCGAAACGATAATTCCAGGTCGGAGCAGCAGTCGCCGTAGGCGAACAACCCATCAAAGGGCTGATCAATCCGTCCGTTGGCGCGCGGATGTCCGTGGCGGAAATGGTTACGAACTTGGTCTTTGCACCAATCACCACCCTCCGTGATGTCAAAATCTCCGGTAACTGGATGTGGGCAGCAAAGTGTGAAGGCGAAGGTGCGCGGCTGGTCGAAGCGGTCGACGCCCTCTGTACAGCACTGAACCAACTCGGATGCGCCATCGACGGCGGTAAGGACTCGCTGAGCATGGCGGTGAAGGTGGAAGGAGAGTTGGTGAAGGCGCCAGGCACCCTGGTCCTGTCTGCATATGCACCGTGCACGGATATCACCAAGGTGGTGACACCAGACTTGAAGCATGTCGAGTCAGACATCATTTACGTGAAATTCGGAAACGGCGCCAGACTTGGCGGGACGGCTCTGGCGCAGGTTGGTGTAGTTTCATTGAATAACTCAGAAAAGATAATTACAGGTTTTTAACCAAATTGGTGATGTCTCTCCGGATGTGGAAGATTTCAAAAAGTTGTCTAATGGTTTTGAATTGATCCAGAAATTAATCAAGTCTGATCAGATTTTGGCAGGTAAGATATGTTTCATATTATGTCTTCTGGAGTCGTGAAAAACTTGATTTCAAGATCACTGGAATCATGTTTAGAAGCTTGAGAATATTTTTAAAACGATTCTAGAACCGGCCCGGTACCTACACTGACTGACTGACCTTAAAGTTGTTCTATTCTTCTGAAAGACCATAACACATAGCTTCCTCTACCTTTAAAAAAGTCTGGCCTCCGTAAATCGGATACTTAGTACCGTAGCAGTTTTGCCTTGAAATACAAGAACAATTTACGTCATAAGCCTTTAATTTCAATGAACAATGGACTAAAAGTAAGAATAATAATTTAAATCCACAAAGATCTAACTGTTCGTTGTGAGAGTCCCGACCCTACCGTACTCATTCTGCAAAATTGAGATTAGAGCGCGTTTGAAAACGGCCATGCTTCTAGCGTGTGCATAATATTCCGAAAAAACATCCAATAATCATCTTAATTGTCCTTTTCGAACTATAACTTCTCTGAAAGTACCAAAACCACTCTAAAATGATTAGAATCGTATTGTACCTACTTTAAAGTGTACCAATTGTTAAAAACCCAAGAACATTCCAGGTCACGATGTTTCTGACGGTGGTCTCATCGTCTCACTTCTGGAGATGTCCTTCAGTGGCAACGTCGGTGTAGATATCGACATCGACTTTGGCCAGGATCCTATAACGACCCTCTTCGCCGAAGAAGCTGCAGTACTCCTACAAGTCGATAACGCTAATGACATTGTCAACATCTTCTCCGACGTTGGAATCTTCGCGGTGAAAGTGGCGACGCTGTCGGAGCCAAGCGTCTTGGGACCAGATGCGAGAATCACGTTGAAGTTCCATAATGAGATGCAGCTAGATGAGAAGTTGGTAGAACTTCGAGAAGAGTGGGAACAGGTTGGAGACAAGTTGGGCGTGTATCAGACCGATCTGAAGTGCCTGGAAGAAGCGAAACAGGTGAACATTTATTTGTGCGGACCTGCACCAGGCACTTTCTTTGAAATTTCAAAAACACAGTTTCAACATTCTCAGCGCGTTTCTGCAAATTTCATGTCACCACGCATATCTAGCAAAAAGTCTGACCGATTTCAAACGAGCGCCAGTCGCATTTTTGTAAAATGAGTACGGTATATCCTACGTAGGGTCGGGACTCTCACAACGAACAGTTAGATCTTTGTGGATTTAAATTATTATTCTTACTTTCAGTCCATTGAAATTAAAGGCGCATTACTTAAATCGTTCTTGTATCTCGAGGTGAAACTGCTACGGTGCTAAGTAACCGATTTACGGAGGTCAGACTTTTTTACAGGTAGAGGAGGCTATGTGTAATGAGATTGAATTCACTAAAGTGATAAAATTAAAGTTTTGTCTAAAATTTTTAAAGTCACTGCAAGATTTTTTTATTCGTAACTTCTCTGCCACAAAAACTCCTATTTCTTTCAAGAATTACTTTCAAAAATTGCAGGTACGACAAACTACGAAGAAAGTGAACTATGGGTGTGACTTCGATTTTGGGCTGGATGTGGCTCACTTGATCAAAGAGGGATATTTCAGTACAGGTAGGTTAAAATAAATGATGTTCTATCTGTTTTATCTGATAAAATGATGAGGACTTGCAGCACCCAGAGTCGCGATCATTCGAGAAGAAGGGTCGAATGGGGATCGAGAGATGGCAGCCGCTTTCATTTTAGCTGGCTTCACTGCTGATGACCTCACGATGAACGACATCGTCAATGGTCACTCTTTGGATAAATACAGGTAAGCGGAAAAAGAGAGAGAGAGAGAGAGAGAGAGAGAGAGAGAGAGCCTGAATATGATTCAGAGGTGTCGCATTCGTCGGAGGCTTTTCATACGCGGATGTTCTGGGCTCAGCCCGAGGATGGGCAAGCACAATCCTGCTGAATGACCGAGTCAAGAAACAGTTTGACGCATTCTTCGCAAGGACCGACACTTTTTCCTTTGGCGTCTGCAATGGTTGCCAATTGATGGCGCAACTCGGATGCATTGGTGACTCGATTTTCTTGGCGGAAAATGAGTGTGGACGCTTTGAATCGACTTTCGGGCCGGTTAAGATAGCTGACAGTAACTCGATCATGCTCAGAGGTTAGTTCTCTCTCTCCCTCTTATTCCTCAAATTTCAGGAATGTCCGGAGCAATCCTAGGCCTCTGGTCATCTCACGGCGAAGGAAGATTCACCTACCGCACCCCAGAAGTTCTTGATCAACTCAAATCCCGCGGACAGATCGCGGTTCGCTACACAAATGGTGAAGGCGCTTCCAGCCCGGCAGGCGCCCGACTGCCCTACCCATGGAACCCTAACGGCAGCGTCGAAGACGTGGCTGCAATCTGCTCGAAAGATGGGCGGCACCTAGCGATGATGCCTCATTCTGATAGGTGAGTCAGCTCTCTCAAAAGTCATTGTATAGTGTAAAATTGAAAACTCTGATTGCTCAGCTAGTGCCAGTAAGCATGTTTTAGAAACCTTGCAAGATTTCACATTCAAATCAAACAAATTTCAGATCATTCCTCTCATGGCAATGGCCCAACTATCCAGATGAAATCAAGACGACTTATGGTCTCCCATTATCTCCGTGGATTAAAATGTTTAAGAACTCATACGAATGGTGTTTGTCTTGAAATACTTGTTGACTTTCCATTTTATGTGTTGAATAAACGTGGCTCCTTTTTCATTTATATCCATGAGTAAGGTTACGACAGGTGAGCTGGAGACCCCTACACGTCTGGGGCGCCAGAGACGCAGGAAATGCTCTTCTTTCAGTTTCTCCACTACAAATCGACTTCTATAATGGTCATTGTAAGATTTTGGTTCAATCGGGATCAGCGTTTTTCGAGACTTTTATGCTGTGGCATTGAAATGATGGAATGGAGAGAAATTTTTGCATCTCCGAGTGGACATAGATCAACGAAAACCGTTTTTCAGTTGTTGACACAAACGATGTTCGTACTGTTATAGCGATTATCATGACTATTATTGCGTTTACCGCTGTCATTTTTCTAATTATACAGGTGGGTTGGGAATTTTCAGGAGGAGTGTTTACTTGACTTTTTAGGTTGCTCTGCGGTTTTATTACAAAGCTAAGACAGACCATCTTCTTGATCAGATGTGGGCAAAGTATAGGACTGGCAGCAAAGGTTAGAGTCTGGAGAGAGAGAGAGAGAGATAGAGAGAGAGAGAGAGAGAGAGAGAGAGAGAGAGAGAGAGAGAGAGAGAGAGAGAGAGAGAAGAGAGAGAGAGAGAGAGAGAGAGAGAGAGAGAGAGAGATAGAGAGAGAGATAGAGAGAGAGAGAGAGAGAGAGAGAGAGAGAGAGAGAGAGAGAGAGAGAGAGAGAGAGAGAGAGAGAGAGAGTAGACTATGTTTCCAGAACCTTCACCATTCGCGACCTCGAAGGAAAACTTCAATGCTGCAAAGGGTGGACCAGGACCCGACAGACCAGATCCGAAGATCCCACCAAGCATGATCCCGTTGGGTCCGGACGAGTTGATGGGAATCATCCACCATTTGGCGTTGGGCAACCCAGTGTCTGACATGCAACCGCGGACTGACTTGGTACTTGTTCCAAGAGATTGAGTTTTGTTAATAATAAATTTTGTTTGTTTTCAGTGATTTTTTGAAGTAAGATGTAGCGGAACTACTTTGAGAACTGAAATTAGAATTCGTTTTCTGTGAAAAAGAAGTGAGAGAGATCGAAAGTAAGAAATTCGCGCAACTTATAAGGCGATAAGGAAACAAGTGTGGGCGGAGTTTCAAAAAACGGCGCGAATCAGTCGACCCTAATCAATACATTCTATTTAACGCCTTTTGGTATTTTTTTCTACCTTTTACACAATGTCTGCCTAAATAAGTCCTTTATTAAATGACACATAGCTTCCTCTACCTGTTAAAAAATCTGGCCTCCGTGAATCGGGAATTTAAATTCGCCTCGAAATACAAGAACGATTTATGTAATGCGCCTTCAATTTCAATGGACTGAAAGTAAGAATAATAATGTAAATCCACAAAGATCTAACTGTTCGTTGTGAGAGTTACCGTACTCATTCTGCAAAATTGAGATTAGAGCGCGTTTGAAAACGGCCATGCTTCTAGCGATATATGTGAATGAATGAAAATTTAAAAAAGTTACTGTAACGCAACTATAGTTGCTACATTAACTCATCAAAACCTAGGTCGCGTTTGAATATTTCGAACAAAGGGTTTTTTTTTTAATTTTTCGAAAACCTTCATTCATTCAAGTTCGAATTTCCAGTGAGTTGAAAAAAAACTTTTGAAAAATCTAAACTGAATAAAAATCAAAATGGTTTTTTTCGCAACACCTCCATTCATCTATTTTCTTCCATTGTATCTCAAATGCATTAATAATTATTTCATTTGATTATTTTCCTCAGGGAAAGCGTTCAGTGCATGTAGAACTCAAAACGATGCCTCGATATACTCCACCGAACTATGCTCCCGTTACCAATCTCCAAAATTTTTCGGGGGCGAACACAGGGCACAAAGCGGACCAGGCGCTGCTGGCAGCGCCCTGTGTGCGCCTCACTTGAAAAAACCAGCGAGAGGGGCGAACTTGTGCTAACCCGGTGTGCGCCCAAAAAAAGACCTGTGTTCGCACGGACAAAACCGTGTGCTCGCCCCAGAGAAGGCTTGTGCCTGACCTAAAAATGACTGTATACTACAGATATACGAAAAAACATCGGTATACAAATTTATTCTTCACAAAAAAACATCCAAATAGAAACAACTTCCCCAAGAGTGAGAATAACGGGGTTTAGGCATTAGTTTTTTGGCTGGGGCTGGGGCAGTGGCAGTCTTCTTCTTCTTATTCCTTGAGAGCGAATGTCAGGACTTGAGGCAGATCCGCGTTCTGACATATTCAAGTTAACACTGTTTGAAATTTCGAATTTACCTTGATACTCTTCCCAGACAGGTATATTCTGCTGTCAAATAGAAGCCCGGTAGTTTTCAGAGAACCGCAGAGCCACAGCCTTGAATTTTCCGTACAGAACCTAAGATTAAACATTTCCTTTATACAGTGCGTGCATAAAAAATTCGAGTACTTATTTTTTAATTCCATTTGTACACCATGAGAGATTTCGTGCAAAAAATAACGCGACTTTCATTGAAACGGTCGTTAAAATTCCGAATTTAGTAGCAAAAGTGATGTCAAGTGTAACTTTCACTTTCGTAAGCATGGCCAAGATTCAAAAAACATGATTCTTTCCATCTAGCGAGTTCAGGATGAGATTTTGACCGAATTTTGAAAAAAATTGCACTAGGGGCTCGGGTGAATCTTGAAACTGGAATTTGTTGCTGTAAATTTATGTCCATACTTCCAAAATACAGTTTTTCATCGTTTGATCAGAAAATCGAGGTCAGTATACCGTATACGGTGACATGACGGTACCATGGTGTAGCCCTCATCCAATGGTCGTCTACTCTTTCTGGTTGAAATGTAATGATAATCACCTAATTTTGTATTAATTTTGAAATCCCTTATGGGAAACAATTATTCAAGTCTGATCTAGTCATTTTGAAACGAGGAATTATTTTTCGCTAGATGGAAAGAATCATGTTTTTTTGAATCTTGGTCATGCTTACGAAAATGGAAGTTACATTTGACATCACTTTTGCTACGAAATTCGGAATTTAACGACAGTTTTAATGATAGTCGCGTTATTTTTTGCACACTTGATTCTTCCCTTTTTCATTATTAAATCCATAACTCTTTTCATGAATCCGTTCGAAACTCGATATGGACAAAGAAGAAATATTTGACCACAGTTCCAGAAAGTTTGAAACAGAAATCTCTCATGGTGTACGAATGGCGTTAAAAAATAAGTAGTCGCGTTTTTTTGCACGTACTCTATGTACATACAGTGGCGAACATAAACATTTCCACTTTTGAGTTTTTGGTAATATCTCAGCCATAAGTTGTCCGATTGCTTTCAAATTTTCACAGATATTTATTTAATCATTTCTAAATTCAGTCAACTCAATGAACTGTTGATAAATCTCAAAAGAAAAATGTAATAACTATTTTTCCTAAACATGTCTGAAATCGACTTCCAAGTTAACCTGAATTCACTTGAATTCAGAGCTTGTGAGAAGCCAAAACATCAAAAACTATGAACAATTTAATGATTCAGTGTTTTGAATCATTAAAACATCACATATTCCGAACATGGACTCCAGAATCCAAATTCGTGGACTTAATCAGTGAGGATTTCACTTCGCATGAGTTTTTGCTAATTTTTCTCGGATTTCTGAATTTTGTTTTCATTTTCCATTTTATAAAGTTCGACATAACCTATACGCATGGTTTGAGTTGAGTACTGAAGGCAGTCGTCTCACAAATAACATGTCCTTCTACCGAAACCGTCATCGCGCGAGTCGGTTTGAGTGTTTGGAGTTGTCATCTTGATTGAAAATGGAGCTTCATCTAAAACTCCGAAAACAAAAAAGGAGTGTTTTATGTTAATGAATCAGTTCCCGAGTCATCTTTTTCATAATTTCAAAACTCGTGATTTTACCGTCGACTTAATGAGCACTGGAGTAGCCCTATAATAACGTCATGAATGAAGATCAGCCTCTGATTCCTAAGGAAAAGCAAACGAGCTTCATTTTTTCTAGAAACTTTGTACATGAGATAATAATGATTCAAAACTTTGTTTCGGGGTTCCTAACAGTTTTTACCCAAGGGTTAGTGATCTAACCCAGGTACACACAAGTACACGCTAGACATTTGCATGTAAAGTCATCATAACGGTCACAAATGTTAAATTCATGAGTGAGTGATTAACACTGTTTGTTTAGAAGACAGTTGGCTTTCATATTCTCATCAGACTTTCAGAAAAAGTTTCATTCTCTATTGAAAATGACGAGTCCAAACATTCCGACTGACTTGTAGAAAGTTGGTTCCGGCATAAGGACATGTTAATTGTGAGACGACTGTCTTCAGTTCTTGACTCAAACTATTCCTATAGTTTATGTTAAGCTTTACAGAATGAAAAATGAAAACATAATCCAGAAATCCGATAAAAAATAGTGAAAACTCATGCGAAGTGAAATCCTCACTGTTCAAGTCTACGAATTTGGATTCTGGAACCCATGTTTGGAATATGTGATGTTTTCATGATTGAAAACACTGACTGAATAAGTTTTCAATATTTTCTGAGGTTTTAGTCTCTCAGAAGCATTGCATTCAAATTAAATCAGGTTAACTTTAAAGTCGACTTCAGACATGTCTAGGGAAAATAGTTATTACATTTTTCTTTCGAGATTTATCAACAATTCATTGAGTTGCCTGAATTTAGAAATGTTTGAATAAATATCTGTGAAAACTTGCAAGAAATCGGACAACTTATGGCTGAGATATTACAAAAAAACCAAAAGTGGAAATGTTTATAATAATAATTATTATTATTTATTCAAGAAAGAATAAAAATAAAAGCTCGTGGCCCACACAAAAGGCACGAGCAGTGATAAATGGAGTAAAACGGGGTTGGGGCAACTGTGGTGATGGGAAAACACATATACGCAAGCTCGCAGATAAAATAAAGCTGGAAAGAGAACGATAAAGAATGAAAGAGAGAGAGAGAGAGAGAGAGAGAGAGAGAGAGAGAGCAGGAGGAGAGAGAGGGCAATGGAAGGTAGCAAGGAGAGGCTTTAGTTGTAGTGAAAACTTAGAGGTTGTACGAAAGTAGGGAGAAATAAAACTTGGGAGTGCGTTGAAAATACTGAAAAAAACACATGCCTAACAAGCCTCCAGGAATAAACCGAGTTAGTATAAACCTGCGCAAGTTAATCACGGCGATGTGAATTCGAAGGGAAACGCAGTAGTAAAGACGTACAACCAAAAAGTTACTAAAACTATAAGTTTGGAGAAGTAGAGAAAATGGGAGAAAGATCGCTGGAGAAAGAGAGAGAGAGAAGAAAAATTTTTAAACAGTGCGAGCTTGGTATGTAATAGAAGAAAAAAAACACAGTACAATGATAGGAAAAAAGAAGAATATGTATATATAAATAAAATGTTTATGTTCGCCACTGTATATAAGACATATCCCTGAGAATAAACTCACAGTTTCTTCGATTCAACAATTATCGTTTTGAAAAATTTCTCTTATGATAAAGTATCGTTACGAACACACTAGGGGTGTTGAATGGTTCATATGTATAATCAGTTTCGAATTTCTAATTCTTCAAAGAAAAAATTACCTGGACGATGTAGCTCCGATGACGGCAGTTCATTGAGTTCATCTGTAAGAAAAAGATTTTTCATAATTATTATAAAGAGGGAGGATTTGAAAAAAGATTTTGAATTTTTGACGATGGTTTCGAATTTTTCGAAACAAAATCAAGACATTTAGCTGTTAGTTTTCCTAATTCGACAGTATCAATGCTTATTCAAGAAAAGGAAGATGAATCAAGTCACTCAATAATAGTTCTGAACGTAACAAATAATCACAAAACGTCAATAAAGCTTGCTCTAGGAGAAAAATATAAAAACCTAATTCAACTGTTGTAAGCATTCAAAAGAGGAAAGTCAATCAAGTCACTGAACTCATGTGAAATCGATACTAGAGCACAGCTTATGAAAAGTTTCTTTCAAATACATCTTTATGAGAAAATCCTAAAAATTTTCTAATTCAAATAAACCATTTCCTCACAAAATGTATACACTACGTAAGTCAGTTGCGAGAATTACTTATAAACAACTTATAATTGTTTGGGACGTAACGAACTATCACAAAACGTCAAAAAAGCTTGCTTCAGGAGAAAAATATTGAAAAAAATAAAATAAAAATACTTACGATGATATTACGTCGGGCTCTCCCTGTACTATAGAGCGCGTTTGCACTCTTTTCCCCTTTTTGTTTTTTTTTACTTCCCCCTTTCCTTTATCTTCTCAAACTTCAATCTTATTCAATTTTTTTTTCAAAAAGACAACAACCTAGTCAAAATAAAATTTTTTGCTGTCGAAGGCAGTACATCATTTTGAACATGACAAACTCCAACCGATTTTATCCAAATTTTTAAAATTCAGGTACGACACGGGAAAAGATTGATCATCCACACTTCATCCATGTTACACGAAGAGTTCAATCTTGACTTTTCGTAATTCCAAGTCGCTCGGAATTATTGAATCAATTCGTAAGTTTGAGCCTTCCTCGAAATGAAGAATATTTTGTTTTGATTTCATTTTCTGAAAGTTTAACAGTTTTTTCAGATAAATGAGATGCATTCATCGGATTGCTGGTCTCCTACTCAATGATTCATCAATCGGAAGCTGTTGTCTAAACTATTTTTACTTTTGGTGAGTCACGTTTTTGAAGAAAGTTATACAAACTTCTCTTTTATTCTAATAAATTTAGTGAAAACTAAATTGAAAGCATTGTTTGTATCAATTTTCATACCAGCTTGCTGGCCGACTGTCAGAATATGTGGGCAATATAAATAAAGTTTAAACCCTTTTTACAGATGAATATGACTGGTTCTGCTTCTCGACTACTATCCCTATATCTATTGGAAGTTAATAATTTAAAATTTCTTCGATTATATGTTTATTATAATAAAAAAGTACGAGACGATGGATGAATCTATACAGAAATATCGAAGTAGGAATATTTACTCGTCATTCTAGCAGTCCCACGTCTGGCTGTTTTCCTCGTTGTTGTCTTCAAGTCACGGATGGAATCTTCTCATATCTGGAAATGAATATTTTCTGGCTTTTGTATAACCGGAACCAAACAATCTTGCTGTTCATGAATGTAATAATTTTAGAACGTATGCGTTCTTCATAATGCTTTTGATCATGAATTCGGTCGCTGTACAAACGTTTCACTAGTGTACAAAGCGGTATCTGAAGAGCTAGCCTCGGCTATTATAGTTCCTTATGTTAGTCATTTACTTTAGCCTAAGTCACTTCTTGTTCAGCTTTGTTTCAAAGATAGAATGACATGAGATTAGATTTATTTTTTGATTTAATTAATATAACTTACTGACCGAAGTTCGTGTTCCGGAAAAATCTAACTGGAACTTCTTCCGATTGATGAATCATTGAGAAAAACACCAGCAATCTGATGAATGCATCTCATCTATCTGAAAAAAACTGTTAAACTTTCGGAAAACGAAATCAAAACAAAATATTCTTCATTTCGAGGAAGGCTCAAACTTACGAATTGATTCAATAATTCCGGGCGACTTGGAATTTCGAAAAGTCAAGATTGAACTCTTCGTGTAACATGGATGAAGTGTGGATGATCAATCTTTTCCCGTGTCGTACCTGAATTTTAAAAATTTGGATAAAATCGGTTGGAGTTTGTCATGTTCAAAATGATGTACTGCCTTCGACAGCAAAAAAATTTTATTTTGACTAGGTTGTTGTCTTTTTGAAAAAAAACTGAATAAGATTGAAGTTTGAGAAGATAAAGGAAAGGGGGAGGTAGAAAAAAACAAAAAGGGGAAAAGAGTGCAAACGCGCTCTATAGTACAGGGAGAGCCCGACGTAATATCATTGTAAGTATAAAAATTGATTTATGCAGCTTGCAAAACTGCAATTTGCGGCGCACTTTTGATGCCACAAAAACGCCTATAGGCGCAATTGTGATCTATCGGCACGAATGTGCCTAAAAAATGCCCAGTGCGCGCCGCAAATTTCAGCGCGCCACAAGTTCGCCCATAGAAAACCCTGTGCATGCCGGTGAAAAATTTTGGAGAATCGATTCACCGTTTCTAGTCATACATACATCGTTTTTACTCATACATACACCGTAAATCATACATGCACCGATCGTTTTCCCTGAGTTCGGAGATGGCCGTTTCATAAAGAAGAAACAAGGATCACAAAAGGTATTTTTCAAAATTCATTCTCTATTCAAGATTTTGTAGTTTTACGAGCTGTTTATATAAGTGAGGTAATATCCATAATGTTTTTCCTGATTCTCTGCGAATTTTGTAGTTAGAGAAAATACTGTTGAACTTATTGGGGAACGGTTTGTCACTCTTCAATGACTAGTCGCAACAACCTTGATGATTCTCCAAAAAATTGACACAGACCGTATCAAATATGTGATATTTGAGAGTGAATCATTCAATCATTCGTCCGGTGCGACGTCATATAAAGCTGGATATGAGGCCTCCGTATGTTTGATGCTAGGTAGATGGTACTATAAATAAAGATCACCAGGAAATGAGATGTTTGTCACTCCGTGCCTCCCTTCTATAATTGTTGTATGTGTGTTGACCTCCCTGTGCTTGCGTCTCTCTCTCTCTCTCACACACATAAACGACCTTATCGTTTGGTTTATGACCTTTTTTTTAGCATTATCCCTAGTGCTCGTGACGTTATGTACTAATCTCGATCTGCAATCTGCAGCCAACAGTTATTTCCTTTTATAATAAGCTTAATTTGAGTTGGAAGAACAACTTTTGTGAAAATCCAACTCTTTGATACCCAAGTACACTGTGAAATTAACCATTTTATGATGTGTCAAATTCCTCACTCCCGTATTTGTAGCACGGCGTTGTTTTCTTTGAAAAACAGTAAATGAAAATAAACAATTTGACAATAATTTCAGCCTTTGCAAAGAGTGGTCACTGACGATACAAAAGTAGTTTTTGAGACAAACAGTGAAAAATGGTTTGTGATTTTCATCAATAACAGTTAATATTTGCTCGTTCATTTCAGTCTCTAACAGATGCACCAGTTCGGAGCAAGACGGCTACAGTGAATGGGACATCGTTACTCATCTCGTTGGATGGGGTGATTGGATACTATCTCAGTTTGACTCCGCAGTCAGGTTTTCCGATAATGCCAGAAATCTTGCACGGGTCAATAGGTAAATGTTTTTCTCTTCTATCAGGATTATTTTTGTGCATTAACGCGCGATTGAATTAGAAACCCATCAGATTACGTATTCGCGATTTTGATCCGACGTCTAAAAGCTGTCCTCGGAAATAAAGTAGGACTGCATAGCCTTTTCTTTTGAATATATATTTTTATTAAAATTTTCATAATATTACCGGTTTTCAAAGTCAAGACTCAATTTCAGAAGGTGAAATTGGTCGTCATCGTTCCTCCTTACCTGTAAAAAAGGAGAAAACAGGTAACTTTGTGATTTTGCAAATTTCAGTAATTATTAACAATTAGCAAAAGTTGTTTCGAGCGCAAAGAATACGTATATGTGATATACCGTACTTCCGGTCAGGACCCGGAAGTAATTTTGTGAGAACTGAAAATATTACAAAGGTACTGGAAATAGAAAAATAAATACTAATTTGGTTTGATTGATTGAAATTCTTTTTAAGCTTACCCACACCTCGGCAAAGGCACAAGACAATAAAACCGCTTCGCAATCGCGTTGCCGACATCCGCTTTTATTTTCGAAAGTGTTTGTACTTTAATACATGTTTTACTTGACATAATAAACGTTGCGGACTGTTCCCAACGGTAGTTTAAGCTACTTTGAACATATTTTCGTTACGACTTGTGAATCTGGGACGAAAAAAAGTAAAATTTCTTGAATTACAGTAACTGAAATTTGATCTACTCTATCCATTTTCTTTGGCACACTTTTTAACTGAGTTTGCCGTGGTGTGTTACCGTGAGATTCAAATTTGTACTGACAATATTAGAAAAGGTTTTTCGCTACAGGAACAAAAAAAACTTTATTTTTTCGCTCAGCCCTGTTATACTTTTCAATTTCAGAACGTTTCCTTTGGTTCGTATCGACTACTCTACAAGAATCCGAAAAGGACGGTGAGTTTTGTATCAAGATTAACAAAATTTGTATTTTTCCAAAATAACATTTTCAGATGAAGAAAAATTCCAGTTGAAGTATGTGGACGGTGAGCTTTGTTGTTATACTGAATTCAAGATAAAACTAAAGTTCAGTCTGAGACGATGCAATATGTTCATCTTGTGGTCATATGCATACTAGTAGGATGACATTTTGAAAATCCTTAAAAGACATCAAAAAATGAAGCGCGATTGTGAACTTAAATTCAAAGTTTTTGAAATTATTTTTAAAGCAAAAGTCAAAACCACACAGCTCAATTCGCAATGGTTTCATGTTATTCTTTTGGGAACTAATCCATTTAGAAAAGTTTGAGTTTTTTAAGTAAATTTTTTTCTCACCA
>OZ022252.1:15616283-15716283 GCA_963978915.1 Caenorhabditis parvicauda
AAAAACCAACTGTCTTCTAAACAAACGGTGCTATTCAGTAACTCATGAATTTAACATTCGTAACCGTTATGATGACTTTACATGCAGATTGTCTAGCGTGTACTGGCGTGTACCTGAGCTAGATCTCTATCCCTTGGGTAAAAACTGTTAGGAACCCCGAAACAAAGTTTTAAACCTTTATTATCTCTTGCACAATGTTTCTAGAAAAAATAAAGCTCGTTTGCTTTTTCTTAGGAATCAGAGGCTGATCTCTATTCATGACGTTATTATAGGGCTACTCCAGTGCTCATTAAGTCAACGGTAAAGTAACGAGTTTTGAAATTATGAAAAAGATGATTTGGGAACTGATTCATTTACATAAGACACTCCTTTTTTGTTTTCGGAGTTTTGGATGAAGCTTCATTTTCAATCAAGATGACAACTCCAAACACTCAAACCGACTCGCGCGATGTTGGTTCCGTCAGAAGGACATGTTAATTGTGAGACGACTGTCTTCAGTACTAAACTCAAATCAGGCGTATAGGTTTTGTCAAGCTTTATGAGATGAAAAATGAAAACAAAATTCAGAAATCCGAAAAAAAATAGCAAAAACTCCTGCGAAGTGCAATCCTCACTGATTAAGTCCACGAATTTGGATTCTGGAGCCCAGGTTTGGAATATGTGATGTTTTCATGATTTAAAACACTGAATCAACAAGTATTCAATAGTTTCTGATGTTTTGGCTTCTCAGAAGCTTTGAATTCAAGTGAAATCAGGTTAACCATGGAGTCGACTTTAGACATGTCTAGGGAAAATAATTATTATGTTTTTATTTTGTGAGTTATCAACACTTTATTGAGTTGGCTATATTTAGATACGTTTGAATAAATATCTGTCAAAATTTGAAAGCAATCGGACAACTTATGGCTGAGATATTACCAAAAAACCAAAAGTGGAAATGTTTATGTTCGCGACTGTATGTATTTGCAACAGGGGAAGACTCGAACGGACAAACTTGTGCTAGTGAATGTCAATCAGTAGAGAAAGATACCAGGTGTGATCGTGTCGTGGACAAAGCTTCGAAGGTCGAGTAACACCTACTTTTTAGTGATAAGATGTTCTTTGCACCGTCGGGAGCATTGATAAAGAAAACAGACGGTGTCTGACATGTGTACTACTGTATGTCTTTTGAGCCGCGCGAGTCAGCGCAAATTAATTTCTGGAACACCAGAGATGCATGAGAATCGAATTATCACCACCATGGATCACTTAACTTCCCTAAAAAACAAAAACATGCGCTGGGATTGAACCTGTATTACTTGACAGATTGCTGGATAGGATCGTTCTAAATAGCCTGATCGAACTACTAAGGCAATATGTAAAACACACCCCGGACACCGCACACCCGCACACCCCGGTTTCCGAACCGAGGTGTGCGCTCACTCTAGCGCACACCCCGGTTTAGAAACCGGGGTGTGCAGATTGAAACCGGGGTGTGCCGATTGAAACCGGGGTGTGGCGATTGAAACCGGGGTGTGCCGATCGAGACCGGGGTGTGCCGATCGAGACCGGGGTGTGCAGATCGAGACCGGGGTGTGCCGATTGAAACCGGGGTGTGCCGATCGAAACCGGGATGTGCTTACGGCACACCCTGATCGTACGCAGCGAATCTCTAATCGTTGTCTGAGTATAATATTTTTCATTACGCAGATATTCAAATATCATTCAAAATCCTCTACCTTCTGAAAAAAAAACGGTAAGTTTCCTAACGTTTCTTGATTGCTAGAGACTGAGATTTCTGTTGTAACTTTTATCATTGTGCCAAACATCCGACACAATTTTTGATCTTTAAAATCGAGAAACTCGCCACTTTTATCCAAGTTTTCGCCGGATTTTTCAGAATTGAGTCTTAACTTGTAAATATTTTCAATCTAATTCAGGACATCCCAGGTGTGCACACAAGGGCTGTTTACGAAATTTTCGATTCAACGAAACCGTTAATCCTCAAATCGATATCAACAAAAAGTACATCGTCTTTTTTTGTTCAGTATTGAAAGTTCTGAGGTAAATGGTTCCACCAAATCCACACGGCCCTGCCGTTCACAATCAGGAATCCGCATAGTTGGCATCAGCTCGGAATTCGGACATGAACCAAATAATTCTATTTCTGGTTTTAAACAGCTTGGTATATGTATTCTCGGAAGGAAGTTCTCGTCGTTTCTTTGCTCATGACATAAGCTCTTCTAGCGTTCATAACAAGTTATGAACTATTTGATGGGCACCTCACTCAATCTTTGTTCAATCTGATTCACTTTTTCAAACTGACCCAAATCATCAGTGCAGACGGTCTTCTGTAACCATTTTTGTGGTCTTCCGAGAATGTATGTGCACAGAAGTCATGTCGTCGCATGTGCTCATCGTTATGGATTTGCCCCATGTGAGCATTTTGAACTGCCGCCTCGATATAAAGTTTCACGTTTCTACGTTTCTATTACCTTCTCGATACAGTAACCTGAGGCTAGGACTTACATTTACTGATAATTTTTAGTTGCCGCTTCGAAAAAAAGTTTAACGTCTGTCGCGACATGTCGTTCCTTTGCGATCAAGAAATGTTTAAAAAAAATCGCCGTTTTTTCCAGAATGGAAAAGGAATTATGGATTTTGAATGGTATTTGAATATCTGCGTGATGAAAAATATGATACTCAGGCAACGATTCGAGATTCGCTGCGTACAATCAGGGTGTGCCGTAAGCACACCCCGGTCTCGATCGGCACACCTCGGTTTCAATCGGCACACCTCGGTTTTAGTCGGCACACCCCGGTCTCGATCGGCACACCCCGGTTTCGATCGGCACACCCCGGTTTCGATCGGCACACCTCGGTTTCAATCGGCACACCCCGGTTTCTAAACCGGGGTGTGCGCTAGAGTGAGCGCACACCTCGGTTCAGAAACCGGGGTGTGCGGGTGTGCGGTGTCCGGGGTGTGTTTTACATATTGCCAACTACTAACACCATTGTTCTATCAATACTAACACCAGTATTCAGTTCTTTTCTTTCTGGTGACCTGGAAAAGTTGTTTTATCTCTGAAGTCAATTTTTTGCAAAAAATGCTACACTATCCTTACCGGAGCAGTTTCTGAAACAGGTTCTAAGAGTCATCACATTCCCTTTATTTAATCGAGCTTTTAGCGGCTATTGCTGGCCAATATTGAAGCTTACGTATTTTTATTCGTTATGAATAAATATTTTTATGACGAGAATTTTGCCCTGAACTTTGCGACATTCCTAAACCATTCCAACCTACAGTAACCCTGATAATGTAGTTTCTCCCTCTCTTTCCTTTCTCCTCAACTCAATTAGTAATAATATAAAACATTTATTCGTTCTGCAATTATGAATTCGATTATGGAAAAGAGAAATAAACAACAAAGTACACAAAATTGGAAATACATGAAAGTAATGGTACCAGTATTTTTTTCGCACAGAGAGAGAGTGAGTGTTTTTGAGATGCTCCTGTTCTGGTGGTAACAACCATACAGTAATATAGTTAACATTATGTTTGTGGGGATTTACACGTGTCTGGAATTTGTCGACTGATGTTTCATGGAAAATGCAAAACGGTTAATACAGATGGAGGGAGGGAAAGATGAAAACATTTCACTGTTTCGTTAGACGAGTAGCGATGAGCAAAGAAGTCATTGCGCGACTAGCTTCGGGAACTAAATTTTAATTGATTACAATAATAACAGTGTGAAATGTCGTCAAACCTGACGCCTAGTCTGCATTCTCATCCCTCCGAGATACAAAAATGTGAACATAATATGAACAGGCACACGGGTTGAGGTGAGGGGCAGCACACTACCTGATTCAGTTGAGGTTTATGAAAATTTCGTCAATGTCGCTTCCATCAATATCTTCCATGGAGGCGGAATGGTTATTGGTGGTCGACTTGGTCATAGGGTCATCGTACAGCACAGACGTGTCCATCAAATCGTCTCGGGACTTTTTCTTGTGTGCCGGGACCAGTGGTGGCGGTGAGGTGCGCGATGCCGTGTTCTCTGATGCTGATTCGTCGAGCAACGGCATTGAGTTGTTGAGATCGGTGGTTTTTCGTGGTCGCATCGTCATGTAGTCATCGTCGTTGATGACCGGTGTCAGAACTGTTTCTCCGATGTGGAGTCGACCGCTCGCTTCCAATCTGAAACGAAATATTGTTTGAAAGGTTTTCTAGTCTCTCTCCCCTCTCTCTCTCTCTCTCTCTCTCTCTCTCTCTCTCTCTCTCTCTCTCTCTCTCTCTCTCTCTTTCCCCTACCAACTCACCTAGTTCTCAAAACTTCTCCAATCCTTCTATCGACAGATGTAGATTCATGTACTGCACTTGGAAGGCACTGGATCGAGTCGGTCAGGTCATCCGTCAAATTCGTCAGCTCTCCATACGTCGGGTGGTACGGGGTGCGGTCTGCAGCTCGTGCACGATTGTGATCGGGGTCCCTTGAGGTTCTTCTGCGTGCCGCATCCTTCTCCAAGTCTGTTCGGCTACTGCGCGACTGCCCGTTTTTGCCGAGAATCGAAGGAGATCTAGAGTCGTTGCGTGGAGCGTTGGAGAATGGTCGCACCTGAATTGGGTTCTGAATAGAGCAGCCCGAGCGTAGTGAGGAACACGTACTTAGGTACTTACTTAATGAAAACAATGCATGAAGTAATACTAGTCTTCTGATTATAAACAACTATTACCTGCACCATTGGCCGATTGGTGTTGCTGGCGAGACTGGCAAACGCATTCGAGTCATGTTGGTGTCTTCCACTTCTCGGCGGTAATGGTGGTGGCGGTTCGGTTGGAACGGCTGCCGGTGCTGACATCAAAACTCGAGTGTTGCGCATGTGAGATGGCACGTCCACATGGGCTCCGTACTTGGGGTCTCTGAAAGTAATGTTGTGTGAGTGTGCGTCAGATGAGACTGTGTATAGTCCGCATACACCATGATGACAAACTCACCGTTCTCTTCGTATACATAAGCATGCCAAGTAGGTACAACATGCGATCAGAACGATGACAGCTATCGCAGCTACGATTATGAGAAGTTCTGGACGACGGAGCAGGTTGACCATGAAAGGAGTTGATTCTGAAAATTTGTATCATGATCAACTGTTTCACTAGAGTTCGGGCACTCGTTTTACGAATTTTTTGATCTTTGAGAGCCCGCTTTTTCATAGTGTCAATGATAAAGAGCATCGCTTATTTGAGAGAGTGAAACGTACCATAACAAGGACTCTTTTGGAACTTTCCATCTGTGCAATTGCAGATGAAGTCTTTGACAAGGCCGTCGTGACGCGGGATTTCGATACATGTTCCAGTTCCGCACTTATCCTCGCCAGAGCAGACAGAGGTTGAGCCTTCGTTGACTGAAATTTTTGTTTTATGAATCTGGTGCCCAACCCGCACTTAATACGAAAAAGTGTACTCAATCGTTTGAATCAAGAATCATTTCCTTAAGGAAAGCTTACAAGGTGAAATTTTTTGTGATAATCAAGTTTAAACTTTGATCAAATCATAGCATTGTACCTAACTAGTGCTTTGAACCTTACCTTAGCCTAAAATTTGAAGCGTCGACAAAGATGAATGAAAAAATGATTCTTGATTCGAACGATTCAGTACACTTTTTCGTCTTAAATCCCAACCCGCCACTGTTATTCCTGTCTGTTTTATCATGGTCACTAGGAATTGTCATAAAACCTATAAACTTAATACTTCCGTTTGTGTGGAAAATTCAAGAGAGAAGGAATTGACAGCGACCACCCTTGTTCTTTCTAGGTTTTGTTCCCACTACAGAGAAAAAATCAAACTAACCATCAAACCCTCTTGATTCACACCGTTTGCCGGTGAAGCCGTTCGGGCACTTGCAAAGGTAGTCATTGTAGAACGGGATGCACTGGATTCCGATAGGACACGGACTGGACGCACAAGGCTCGGTGTCCACTTCACATCTGTCTCCTTCGTAACGGGCGGGACAGATACACGAGAATTGGCGACCGTTGGGTACGCAGGAACCTCCGTTGTCACAGTGCGCTTCGCTACATGGGTTCGATGCCATGGCGGCGCAACCTGGTTGGGTGCCGTAGAGGCGTAGTCCTTGGCGGGTTTTGGCGACTTTTCTGAAGATAATTTTGGTTTTTTCCAATTCCAAAAGTAACAAAGCCGATTTTCTATTGATTCATCAAACTCGACTATAGATAAGTTAAAAATCTAGTTTATGTACACTCAAATTATTACCTTCCATCAAGCGAGATGGTCCTGAAGCACGCAATGATTCCTCTCGTGATGTTCCTTTCCACTTCATCATCCACCTTTGCGCCAAAGACAAGTCTCTGAGAGAACGAGTGAAGGTTGAGTACTGTGGATCCGGCAGGACTGAACGATTCACGGACTTCCTTTTCGTCGACCGTCAGCCGGGTTCTTCTCTGGCGTCTGGAGATGCTGATCTTGTGCCATTTACCGTCCGAGATCTTTTTCAGTGACGTCACGCGTCCTTCACCACTTCCGCAGTTCCAGACGTACTCGATGGCGCCATTGGTTATCTGAAATATATTGATGGGGAGAGAGAAAAAGAGAGTGAGTGAGAGAGAGAGAACAAGAGAGAGAGAGAGAGAGAGAGAGAGAGAGAGAGAGAGAGAGAGAGAGAGAGAGAGAGAGAGAGAGAGAGAGAGAGAGAGAGAGAAAAAGATCTCACCTGCAGGGTATGATAATCGGTTCCTTCCTGTCCAAATGCAACAACTCCATCCGTCGATGTCGTTTTCAGTTCTAGTTCCAACTCCAACCTCGTCTCAACCTCGTTTGACACGAACATTTCAAAGTATCCATTGCCGCCAACAGACAGTTCAGCCTCTTCAAGGCAATGACCCTCGTTGTCGCAACTCGACGTGTCACATCGTGGGCCGGTGACTCCGAATGGACAAGTGCACTCGTATCCGGAAGAGGACAGCGACTCTTGTGGTTGCGGGACGCATACTTGCCAATCCTGACATGGGCTTCTCGCACAAGCGTTGATCTCCAGTTCACAGCGTTTTCCACCGTAACCCTGTGGGCAAAGGCATTCGGCTTCCCTGACGTGATGTGGTGCCACGTAGGCGACACCGGACTGCGCGACGAATGTCCAAGAGTCTTCCAGAAGGTCGATTCGCTCACGGCATTCTCCGCGATGGCAGACACCGGAAGTGCACATCTCTGTGATTAGCTGGTACTTGAGGCCTTCACTTTGATCCTGGATAGATTGAAAGTCGAGTTTCAGACGGGAGTAGATGTGGTCCGGCTTGAGATAACCACGGTTTGGTCCTCGCTGCGCTGTCAGGAGCACTTCAACGTCAGATGATGGAGATCTCCTTGCTCGCGGAGCACTAGCCGAATCAACTTGTTGCACACTCAAGAGCTGTATATAGTCTGGGTCGACGTTGAGCTGTCCGGCAATCACTTTTCTGAAAGTCGGCTCAAACTTGGTGAAAAACTGATCGGCGACCATGTCTCTGATACGAATTGCGACTGCGTGCTCGACAAGGTCAGCGTCAACTGACTTGACCAAGACCTCGACGTAACTGACGGTCGAATACTTTCCATCTGTGACTGTGACGTTGAATGCATGAAGACCCGATGGGATGGAGTGTTCTGCCCAGATGTCTCCGGTCTCAGCGTCAACTTTGAACTCGTGTCGTTTTCCAGTGTTGGCTGGCTTGCGATCCTCGTCTGTTGGAAGGGGTCCTCTCGTACTGTCTTCAACAATAGCGTATCGCAACATGTCTTCAGCGTCTTCATCGGTCGCATAAAGCTTTCCAATGTTTCCTGCCTTGAATTCGGTCATGAGGGTGTTGAGTCTAATGCGAAGCGGTTTGAGCACCGGCGCGTGCTTGCTTTCCTCTTTGACGAAAATCGTCAACGGACAGGTTGAAGATTTTCCTTTGGCGTCTTTCGCTACCACAGTCAACAGGAACTTGTCCTTCTTGGAGTGCTGCAGCTTCCCGGCAGTCATCAGGGTGTGCGTGGCATCAAACTTGAACAGCTTGGCGCCGTCTCCTTTGATTTCCAGCTTGAATGGGTCTGCGTTGCCTGGACCATCGGCGTCTCTGATGTGGACGGACATGATCGTGTGTCCTGGTTTGGCTCCTTCTTGCACCACTGCGGTCATGTTGCAGTCGGTGAATTCTGGAGCGTTGTCGTTCTCGTCGATGATCTTCAGTTCGACGGCGACGCTGGCGTTTCTTGGTGGAGATCCACCATCGGCCGCCACGACTTCGAAGGTGTAGGACTGCTTCTGTAATATGATATTGAAAATTTTTTTCTCTCTCAACGTTCAGAATCCGATCCATTTACTAACTCATGAGTGTTCGAACTCCGATATCGTTTCTTTTTGTTAGACAGTTGTGCGCGTTGTTCATATCATTTTCAGAAACTTTAAGCATTCTTATTGATTCGGTCAAATCGAATTGGACTGAATAACTCGTATATTCGGCTGTCGTTTTTACTATTCCCGTTTCCACTTCTTTCTCATCATTACCTTTTCAAAATCCACATCTCCCACCAGCCTGATCCACCCAGAATTGTCAATTTCGAATGGCGCCGCGTCCTTCATGGTGTACGCTACACGCCCAAGGTGTTCACTGTCGGCATCGGTTGCGGTTACCTGGAATGTTTACATTGTGATCGACAGGAGCTGTGTTTATTGTATACATTCGAGTGATATACAAACTGGAGGGATTCCTTTCATTCACACATATCAAACGTGTGGCAAGCAGTACCCCCTCCACAATACTACACGATCTACCCTTAACGCCTTCATGTCACAGAGTTCTTCTGGGGTGAGCTATCGGCTGAACTTGCCAGACACCGAGCTGCCCTTCGAAGGACTCTGGGAGTGTTGGTAAGAATCAACCAACTTAATTTTAAGATAAAATACACTAGAGTGAACTTCTGTTAAAAACTTAACTGAGGTTGGTTCAACTAACACAGTTTCAGCTAATTTTTCACTGCCTCAAAGAGTTAAAGCCACAACCTTTCAATACGATATCCACCCTATTCTATCAACAACGAACCTTGATAACCTTGGTTCCCTTCGGTGAGTTCTCTTTAACCGATGCCTTGTAGGAGGATTGTTCGAAGATAGGAGAGTTGTCGTTCTCATCGAGTACGTGGATTTCGATCTTCGTCGTGGTTGACAACGGTGGGGTTCCATTGTCGATAGCTTCGGCGGTCAGGGTGAGCGTTTTTTGTTTCTCGTAGTCGAGTCCCTTAGCTAGGGTCAGAGCGCCTGTAATTTAACATTGAATTAGAGAGAGAGAGAGAGAGAGAGAGAGAGAGAGAGAGGGGGGGAGAGAGAGAGAGAGAAAGAAAGAGAGAGAGAGAGAGAGAGAGAGAGAGAGAGAGAGAGAGAGAAAGAGAGAGAGAGAGAGAGAGAGAGAGAGAGAGAGAGAGAGACGCCCACCTGTCACAGAATCCAGCTTGACATACTCGTCATCGGTTCCCGTCTTGAGTCTATACACCACCTTCTCTCCTTCATCACCACCGTTTGCGAACAGTTTGACCAGTTGATATCCAACAGCTTCCGATTCCAAAACTTGCAGTGTGTACGCCTTCTTCTCAAACGTCGGCGGATTATCGTTCTGATCAGCGACCTCCACGTCCACAGTCGTCTTCGCTTTTCTCGCCGCCACAGGGTCGTTGTCGGTAGCGTTAACGGTCAGAGAGTAGGTTGCTCTGGTCTCCCTGTCTAGTGGTTTCAACACCGTGATCACTCCAACATCTGGGTCGATGGAGAAGAGTCCTCGGTGGTCTTCGACAAGACTGTACGTCAATCGTCCCAAGTCACCACTGTCCGCATCCGACGCCGTGACTTTGAGAAGGACTTGTCGGTCGGTTGGACTCGCTGGAAGGTTCTCCTTCATGCTGACTCTGTAGGCTGGCTGTTGGAAGACGGGGGAGTTGTCGTTCTCGTCTTTGATGTTGACGAACACTTCTTCACGGCACACAAGGGATCCAGACTTGAGCTTGATGACGCGGATGAAGTTGTACTGAAAAAATTGGAAATTGGAAAATGGACAACTGGTGAGCTCGTCCTGGTTCTATGTGTTTCAAAACAGTTTTTTAAAATCGCGGAGCTACTAATTTTCAAAAAAAACGGATTGCATGGAAAAAATAACTCACGCTTCTCAGCTTCTCATAGTCCAGAAGTCCATTCACCATAAGCTTTCCGCTCTTCTTGTTCTGCGCGAACGGGACACCGCCGTCCGTCTCGAGCAGGTATTCCACGTCATGACCAATGAACAATTCGCTTCCATTGGCTGCAACGGTCCCTAGTCTCGAGTTCTCCGGCACAGTGACGATCAACGGATGTTTGGGGCATTCGAGTTGTTGCATCGGTTGTTTAACATCAACGAGCACACTGGTAGTCGCTTCGAACCTTCCGTCATATGCGAGAATAGTCAGGGTGTACTTGGAAGCGGTGGTGAGCAGGTCTGGACGTCTCACAAACAGTCTTCCGGTCGAGTCAATTCCGAATATTCCGACTTCGTTTCCGGCTAGGATGTAGAGGGCTGAGATGTTGAAAGGAGGTTTGTCAGCGTCCTTAATGAGATGAGTTCTTTAAGGTTAGAGTTTAGAGATGCTGTGAAATGATAAGACAAGTGTAATTTTTTTTTAGATTATATGAACTTATAAGAAACGAACCTTCACGATCACCTCCAGAATCGTCTGGTTGTCGTCGACAATCTTCGCCGGGTCCACGAGTACAGTATACGAATCACGTTCGAACGTCGGCGGGGAGTCATTGACATCAGTCACCAGGATGGTCACCTTGACGTCAGAGTTGAGGCCACCTTCATCGGTCGCGCGGGCGGTAAGTTCATACTTTCCGGTCGTTTCAGCGTCAAGTCGAGAACGGACCGTTAGCCATCCACTGTCTTCGTCGAGCTTGAAATCGCGTTGTTTCTGAAATGAGGATTTTTATAAATAAAAGAGAGGAGAGAGAGAGAGAGAGAGAGAGAGAGAGAGAGAGAGAGAGAGTGAGAGAGAGAAGGAGAGAAGGAACTCACCTCAAGCAGCGAAAAAGTGACTTTCCCACTTGGCGCATGGTCTCCATCGGTGGCGGAGAAGATGGTGACACTTGTTCCAACAGGCGAGTCTTCCGCGATGGTCAACCTCTCGTAGTCTCCTTGGAATGCTGGAGCATGGTCGTTGACGTCATCCACATCGACAGTAACAATGGTGAGTGCATGCACACCGCCCGGTCCATCAGCCCTGATCGCCATCTTCCACTGCTTGTGTCGTTCACGATCAAGAAGCGATTTGACGATCACCTTGCCTGTCGATCTCTCCACACTGAACGGCAGCTGCTCTGGTGCTTCGGATATCGAAAAGCGAACTTCTTCCAACTCAGTATCCACCTGCTGTACTTGTCCAATAATCTGTCCAACTGGTGCATCTTCCCCTACCGCCATATGATAATGACTGTTGGAGAACCGTGGGACTGGAACACCATCAGCAGCGACGTTGATTTCAACAGTGGTGGTTGCATGATGGGGTGGGTTGGCGGCATCGGTAGCCTTCACCATGAATGTGAACGTTTGGCCTGCCTTCTGAAGAAGCTTCTTGGCGACAGTCACTGTTCCTTGCTTAGCATGAACGTTGAAAACTGGCGCGTCGTCGGCGTCAAGGAGAGTGTACTCAATCTGAAAATTCAATTGATGCCTTATAAGGTTTCATGACAAACCGAATCAACATCATCTTCATCTGAAGCTGACAGAACAACGACCGTGTCACCTTCCTTGGCGTGCGCGTTGACTGAGCTCGTGTACTTGGAGAGCAGAAACGTTGGCGGTTGGTCGTTGACGTCGAGGACGTTCAGTGTGAGGCGAGAGAACGCACGTCTTCCCACCGAATCTTCTACGACTAGTGGGATTCTGAAAATTGTTACTTCAGAATTGATTCTTCTATGTTGGTAATCAAAGGGGTTGGCTAAACTTCCTTACTTTTTAGTTTAAAAGCTCTAACGAAGTCAAGGTTAGGATGGTAATAAGAGAAAAACTCACTGATGAACCCGATCTTGATGATAGTCCAATGTCCTCGAGGCATGAATCCTTCCAGTCGCTCTGTCAATATGCACAGGCCAGGCACCTTTAGCTCCAGATGGTGTTCCCAACGAGTAGTGTAGTGGTGCAACTCCATCCTTGGCCAGTACCGTAATCAAAGCAGTCTTGTTGGATTGTGGCAATCCTTCGAAGGCTGACGCAATGTAATGAGACTGATCGAATCTTGGCGGAGGCTGTCGTCTTCCACTCAACGTGACATCCACAGTTAGTTGTCCGTAGGCGGTGAAGATTCCATCGGTTACCGAGATGTTGAGCTGTTTGGTCGTGTCGACAAGGTCGTCGTCTTCAAGAAGTCTAGCGAGGCTGACCTTGCCGGAGGCTGGAGCGATGTCGAACAGGGTCTCGTCGCCATCGACAATGGAGAAGAGAAGTTTCTGGTCGTCTTCGAGTGAGGACACCGTATCCTGGTCCGTTGCACTCATCACTGCGATGAACTGGCCGACTGGTGCAGAGTCTTCGAGTAGACTTTTCGTGAATGAGAATACAACGACGGGAGGTTCATCGTTGACGTCGGTGACTTCCACGATCAGCGTGGTTGTAGCCTTTTCCTGAAATGTAAAATTTGACCTACTGGTATTCAAATGTCTGTATCGAAGATAAATTGTCGACAAAAAATTGTGATCGGCGCCACTACTGGATGTTTGCCCATTTTTCGACATAAAAACGCAACATACCTTCGGATTATCACTGCCTGGATAACTTGCTTCTACTTGCAGGTTGTACTGGCGGACCTTCTCGTAGTCAAGATTCTCAACAAGGTTGACATCGCCATTGGTAGAGTCTACGTTGAAAACTGAAAGTTTCTGTTTATGGTGCCCAGGAACATCAATCTCACCATCAGATCCATCACCATTCAGCGAGTACACCACGGTCGAATTGGTCATGTCTGTGCTAGCATGTAGTCTCGTGATGACTCTTCCAGTTGGACTTGATTCGGCGACTTGGATGACATTCCTTTCTGTGATGAACTTTGGAGGTGGCAAGTGAGACGGGAGGGTTGTCACGGTTAAAATAGCTGTGGCCGTTGACTCTGGCCTTGCTGGGTCGACGGCTTCGATGCTGATGTTCCAGATACCAACATCGCCAGCATCGAGAAGCTTGACCGACCCGAGACTCCAGTCGACCAAGACCCTCTTCCAAAAGTCGTTAGCGTCTCTGACAAGCTTGTAGCCGACTTCGCCGTTGAGGTGGCTCTTCGCGGATACTTTCGCAATCTGAAACATTCATTTCTAATGAATTTTGAACACTTTTTCCGTTCAGGTAAACTTAAAATATCAGCGTCCAAGACAGAACCATCGGATTAACATCCAATAACAAACTCCCCAGTAAACTACCGTATCAAAACACCCCATTTTCAAAATGCACTCACCGTTTCTCCAACACTTTTCTCCGTAACCTTGGCGGTGTAGATCAGTTGCTGGAAGAATGGCTGCGTTTTGTCCACGACTTGAACATTGACAGGGACTTCTGTGCTTAGACTCGGAGTTCCCTTGTCTGCGGCGATGACGTTGAATGTATACGTGCCAGTCGTCATCTTGTCAGCGACCAGAGTTCCATTCGAGTTGATCGAGATTCCAGACGGCGCTCCTTCTTCAAGAGAATAGGTCAATTCGGCATTCTTCCCTTCGTCTGCATCAACAGCTCTGACATTGAAAACGACGTGGTTGGACATTCCAACAGGCACAACAGCGTCATACGGAAGTCCCAAGAATCGTGGCGCCGAGTCGTTGACGTCATCGACGATGATGGTCAGCAGGGTCTGGGCAATTTTCTCCGACGCATCTGCAGTCTTGGCTTGCACGACAAGTTGATACTCTGCACGTTCTTCCCTATCCAGTGCGATTCCAGTGGATGACACTGCTCCCGTTCCACGGTGAATGAAGAACTCGTCAACCTCGTTGAGGATCTGGTAGATGACGGTTGATCCAGGTGGGGCATTGATTGCGTTCATCTGGAAATTATGAACACACTGTACTTCTTCATCACAACGTTTTTGAGTTATTTGGTAAAATAATTGAGCAAAATTCGCCTTTTTGTCAAAAATGGCGTTCCCGTTCAGATCTGAATTGTAAACGAACACCCAATAGTAAAATAGACAGACAACTTCTGGACAAAACGTTGCCATCGCCGCCACTGTTGGACACTTGCCAATTTCCCTACAGAAATATCATAAAACTCACAAATGCGACAATTGTGCCAGCCTTGGTCGAATCTCCTTCCGTAACGTGCACTTTGACTTCCTTCTCAGCAAATCGGAACTGTCCTTCATTCGACTTGACTTGGACTATTGGGATTCGGAGCATGTATGATGCAGAGTTTCGTCCATCTGTGACGAAAATTTCTAACTGAAAGATTCCTTGTGAGAGATAATCGGCATTTAGTAAAACGCACCGGGTGCACCGCACCGCACCGGGTAAATTTTCCATTCGTATTCAGGCTTAGGCTGAACCTAAGCTGGCCCAAACCTAACCTAAGCCTTAAATAGAGATAAACTTTTAACAATGGTAACTTTTAATAGCTTAGGTTCAGCCTAAGCCTGAATACGAATGGAAAATTTACCCGGTGCGGTGCACCCGGTGCATTTTACTAATTGCCGAGATAATCACTTGAATTGAAACGAACCTCATTTTCTCCCTCAACCAGTGATTTGGCATCAGTTACAATGACGTCTCCAGTCGTAGTGTTCACCGCGAACAATTTGGCTATCTCCTTGTCCTGAATGATACAATTATAACCGTGGAGCTGGCGAATTTCATACCTTCAAAATGTACCGTAACCTTCCTACAGTATCCTTGTCTGTCGCCTTGAGAACATGCACTCTAATTCCATTCGCAGTCGGGAGATACAATGTCTTTGCAAGGTGTTTCTTCGACATGAACATTGGCCTCTCATCATTGACGTCGTTAACGGTGACGATCACCATGGCGGGAGCCGGGGTGACTCTTGGTGGATGCCCCATGTCGTAAGCCTCCACTCGGAACTGCCATTCTCTTGTCTTCTCAAAGTCGAGACTCTTTCTGGTCTTGATCGCTCCCGACATGAGGTCAACTGTGAAATATGGGTCCGATCCGATCAGTCTGTATCCAACAAGTCCACTTGGTCCAGTATCATTGTCGAAGGCTGAGACGAAGAGTGGAGTGTGATCCTTCAGTAGCACATGACTTCCAGCTGCTAGGTTCTCAGCAACCGATCCTCGGTAGATCTGCTGCTTGAAGATGGGTGGATGCTGGTTGGTTCGGGCTATCTTCACCACAACCTTCGCAGTGTCGAATCTTCCATCACTAGATGAAGCCTTGACGGTACACGCGATAGTAGACGTCCTGTCTCTTGTAAGCCATCTGGTCAGCTCCACTGCTCCACTCAATGGGTGAATGGACAAAGGTGCACAGACTCCATCCCATGCGTACGTCATGAGAGATGAGGATTGTGCGTTGACCAGCATGAATGGAGTATTGGGTCTCGTATCATCGTGGATTCTGATGTTGAACGTCTTCCTTGCAAACTTCACAGTGTCTGGGGATGGTGGTGCCTTGTGAGAGACTGTGATGGTACAGGTATCGCTGAGGATTCCGTCGGACGCTCTGACAGTCAGGATGGTCACCGAGTTGTCGTCCTTTTCGATTCTTCTTGCCAGCCTCAGTTCACCAGTCTGCTTGTCGAGACTGAACGTTCCGTGCTCGTTGCCACTGACCAGACTGTAGACGACTCGACCGTGATCACCAGAGTCTGGGTCGAACGCTGTCAGCTTGGCCACCAACGTCGACACCTCAAAGGTGTGGTCGACGAATGCAGTGAGTGATCTTTGGGCGAATCGTGGTGGGTTGTCGTTGTCGTCGGTCACTGCGATCACCATGGTGGCGTAGTTGACGAGGTTGCCTTGTTGGACGCGAATGATGGAACGAATTTCGCTGAGTCTGAAATGAATTGTTTGAAATCAGATTTCCAGCATTCTTCTTAGTTTCGCATGTGAACTTACTCACAAAATGTCAAAGGTACTGAAGAACAACACTGTAGAATATGTCAGTTCGCATAAAACTCTGGGGAAATTTGAATACCATATTCGCACAAATGCGATCAAAAGAAAGTTGCGAATACCATTATGACCAGTATAGTAGCTTTCTATCTTAACACTCACCTCTCATAATCCAACGACTCCATGATGATGACATTCCCGGAACTTGGCTCAACACGGATCTTGTTCTCCATAGCGATGTCTTCGATCAGGAAGATACTGTAGATGAGCGGCTTGGTTCCCGGTCCCATGTCTTCTCCCGTCGCTTTCAATGTGAAGATCTGTGTTCCAACCGGGTTTTTCTCGCTGACTTCCGTCTGATAGTGAGAAGCTGAGAAGTGGGGTCGTCGGCTGGGGCTTCGGGCAACTTGCACGATCACCGTTCCGTAGTCTGTAGCGATTCCATCAGTCACCGAAACGTTTAGTCGCAGCTCGCCACGTGGCAATCCATCGACACGTTTTGCCAGTACAATAGCACCAGTGTCACGACGAACGTCAAATGTCCCCTGGTAGTTTCCGTCGACGATCGACCACCAGAGTGCGTCGCCGTCGTCGTCGGTTGCTTCCAACTTTCCGATGGTCAGGCCAACCTGATCAGCGTCGGAGATGGGGATGACATAGTCCGAGCTCTTCCCGGAAATCTCAGGATTCTTGTTCTTCGACTTCTTCTTGGCGTCTTGCTTCGCTGCAACTGCTGCCAGGACGACATGGGTCGCTGCCATTTGAGCGGGCGATCCTCTGTCAGTAGCTTGAACAGTCAGAGCGTAGTTCTGGAAACTTGAATTGAAAAAGTTCAAGGTGAAGAACTCTCACCTCATCTCCATGAATCGGTAACTTGGTGAAAATGTTGCCGTTGGCGTCGATGGTGAAACGATCATCGCCTTCGGTTATGTTGTAGTAGACCTCACCATTGTCACCTTCGTCTCCGTCAGTGGCGAAAACTCTGAAAGGTGTTGATGAAATGGTTTAGCTTTATTTTTGAAAAAAAATCTATTTTTAAGTTAGCGGCTGTAAGTAAAGATTGTTGCAATAAGATTAATGTTTCAACGCGTTCTACAGTATGTAGATAAATCAATACAAGCTCACGGGGTCGTTTTCAACTTCCAAGGATAGACTAAATGTTATGCTAATTAGTGTTCTAAAAATTGACATTTTTCAAAGACCTGAAATAACTCGCTGACTAACAACTTCACACGATTATTGTAAACAGAGCAATGGACGTACCTGCAGATAACTCCAACGAATGCAGCACGTACATTGTAGTGATGTGTGAGTTGCGAGAAGACAGGAGCATTGTCGTTCTCATCCAGTACGTTCACAATTATCGGCACTTGTGAGCACAACTGCGGTTCACCTCCGTCACACACACCAACCCACAGCTCATGTGTCTTCTGCTTCTCTCGGTCCAATCGTCGTGAGCCTGATGTTGTCAAGTATCCGGATATGGGGTCGATTCGGAAGAAACTCTGCGGATCACCACGTTCGATGCGGAACTGCAGTGGTGGGGCTTCAGCATTGTCCAGGTCATCGGCATCTGTCGCTTCCACCTTCAGAAGAACCACGTCCGGAGCCGAGTTCTCGGTGACATTGGCAAAGTAGACTGGCTGACGTGGCATTGGGCGATGGTCGTTGCGGTCGAGGACTCGGACGAAGACGTGAACGATAGCACGGTTCTCGACTTCATCGGATTCGGAAAGCTTGCGAGGGCTGCTGGATGCGTCGTGGTGCTTAGCTTCGATGGTCAGCCAGTAGGCAGCTTTCTTCTCACGGTCGAGTACGGTGCTTGTGAAGACGGTTCCTGGAATGTTGGTGTTTATATGGATGTTTCCATAAACTCGCTACGGTAAAATATCCGTCCGATTCACAATGCCCCCAACTTCAGAAACTTTTGGAAGTTCGCCACCCAAACAAATTAGAATGGGTCATTGTTGGCCGAAAAACTATAGCGAAAAGAGTGTACTCAAGTGGTCCCTTGAGGTTGCTCTTCCTTCTATTGACAAACACTTTCACCTCTCACCTTTTTCGTTGATCGAGAAGAATGGCAGACCATCACCGTCGATTATCCGGTACACGATGGAGCTGAAGCGGTGCTTGTCATCAACAGTGTCCTTGGCTTGTACCATGATCACTTCGGTGCCAGCTGGTGAATTCTCTGAAAGTTTGAATCCTAACATTAGAAATTGATGTAAATTCAGGACAGCGGAGGGAGATATCTGCACATATTGGTCAATTAGATTTCTAATTTCAGATTAATCTAATATAACTTGCTCAGTATGAATACAATAACGTAAAATGAAGACTTACCGTACACGCTCGCTTCCTTCGCTATATCGTCAAACTCGATAGAGTGATGATGATAGTCAACATGAACAATTTCAACATCCAACTGACAGCTCGCCGCAAGCTGACTTTCTCCGTTATCCGTAACATCAATGGTCAAGTTGTACGCCTGCATTTTCTGGTGGTCGAGCGGCTCTTTGGGTGAATGGACAAAGACACATCCCGTATGATGGTCAATCTTGAACGGGGAACGCTTCTGTCCAACATTGGTCGTCGACTTGGCATTGTCAATGGTGAAACGGAGTCGCGCATTGGCACCGGTGTCAGCGTCAGTGGCTGCGATGCAGGTAACGAAGGCACCATCGGGGTAGTCTTCTGGGATTCTGGCGACGTTCCTTGCCGAGACGCATACTGGCGGGCTGTCATTGACGTCTTCCACTTCGATTGTCAGGTTGACGAATGCCATACGGCGTTGGGGCCCGTTGTCGAAGGCGACTAGGGTGTATCGTTGCGATTCAGACTGAAAGTGTTTCATTTTCGAAACATTACATATTTAGTCTTATTTCTGTAGAATTTTAGCTCACTATATGCACTTCCCTATAAATTCCTTTTTACTGTACAGAATACTAACAAAATAAATAGGACGACCCTATAAAGTCAAAAATTCACCATTTCTCGATCCAACGACTTGACCAAAGTGACGACCCCAGTCTTCTCATCAATCTGGATCCCGACATTCTCGTCTGCCGTTGAGATACCGTACTCGACTCGACCATTTTCACCTCCATCCGCGTCAAAAGCCGATACCTTGAGAAGCTGTGTTCCGGGCTTCGTGTCTTCGGAGACTTTGATTCGGTACCATGGCTGAAATTTTGTAATTCTCGAAACGCTGCGATCTTTGCAATGGACACTTTTTGAGACGACACCTCAACATGGCTCATCTTCCAGTGTAATTTAAGATGAAAAACAATTTTCAAGATGAAAAAACCGATATTATCCATCCAGATCAAGATTCCAGCATATTTTAAACATCCTAACGCATTGCTTGACAAATTTCATTTGAAAAGATTTACTTGTAAATTTTTCTTTACACGTTTGTATACTGCAGAATCCACAACTCCAAAACTTTGGGTGGACCGGCATCGGATCGTGAATGGGCGACTATCGTCCGGACATCTTTCGCCCGAGTACAGTCCAATGCCGGTTCATTCGCAGTCCACCTGTCGTCCGGTTGGAAGGAACGGGCGACAGGTGGACTGTTAATGAACCGGCATTGGACTGTAACTGGGCGACAGATTTCCGGGACGAGGTTCACCCATTCTGGCTCGGAAGAGTTATGGAAATTTTGATGTCCACTGGAATACAGATCATCCCCTCCTCTGTTACAAAACACACTTATCACTCTTCCATCCCTCTCCCACTCAAGTGGACCATGCACTGCATGTGTGAGAAAGCGTCAACAAAAACCTCTATTTGCATTTGAGATGAGCAGTCAAAAGAGTTCTTCTTGAGTCCGAATTTTCCCCATACAAGGTTTGACCCCCCAAGAAACATGCATACGAGACATGTTCATTGCGCAACATACAGCCGCCCTAATACGCCACTTTTATTGTTCCGAGTTGTGCATACGTAAACGCAAATGAATGAGAAACATGGCGACGCTGCCGCCGCCCTCTATACGCCAAACCACCAAAAGTTGTGTGTTGCAACCGAAGAGGACACAAATAACATGTGAGCCACATGGTGATGTGGTCATCTACGAATGCACTAACGCATGTGTAGAAGCCATTTGCATTAGCCTTAATTGGATGATTAAAGAACGGGATTTGCTAGACAGTCTGTGAGTAACGTAGAGAGACTGAAGGTAGAAATTCCGTTTCGTTCAACCATACATTTAAAACTAACATGTAAGCCAACCTGTTGATCATCAACTGAAAACTAACATGTAAGCCAACCTGTTGATCATCAACCTTTTATCGGTGATACAAGCACTCTTAAGGGGCGCTTCGCGCTCCACCTATTACTTTTTCCCGCCGGTTTTGATACTCGAAACAAAGAGCAAACGAACGTCATTCAATAAAAACTCATACTTTATCTTTGTAAAGTACGCGAGCTGGCCTTTTTTCATAGTTTTCCACATAAAACATCATTCTTCTACAGGTTTCATGAAATTTCGAAACCCACAGAAGTTTTCCCTCTTACAAACAAAACAGGCAACCCCTTGAACACAACGCCAAGAGGGAAACAAAGCTCTTCAGAGACGGAGCACATCATGTATTACATATGCCGGAAATACGATCCTAATCTGGGATTACCGACCGACCGCCCGTTGTCGTCCACCAAGGAAATATGACACTTGGGCTGTGCAAAACATCTCAAGACTAACCTGTTCGAACTGCGGATCGTTGTTGTTGGCGTCAAGGATTTTTACGGTCAATGTTGTTTCTGTACGTTTCGCGGGACGTCCGGCGTCTTCGGCGGCAATTTTGATCTGAATGTTAGAAGATGATTTTTTCACGGCATGTGGCGTTTTTCACAGCATGACTTAAACAAGCACCACTAATGAAAAGAAAAGCTAACTGTTGAATTACTTACAGTATCAGAATTCAAATAATTAACTGAATAATGAAGAGAACGTTTTATTCAACAGTTGAAAAAGTTTTCTACAAATGCAAATCTCACCTTATGAGTAGTCTCCGATGTTCCATTCTTCATCAACTCTGTCAGATCACTGACTACTTTAAGATCTCCAGTAATCGGGTCAACGTCAAAGTAGTCGTCGTCTGTAGTGAATCGTACCATTCCATTGTAGCCAGAGTCAACGTCAGTTGCAGTGATCGTTCCAATAATCTGTAATTTGAGAGTCGTTCTCTTCTCTGCCTAGTTTTCATGTTAAATTGATATCGATCATAACTCAAAAACCTAGTCGGTTTCGCTACATTTGATCATCTCAGTATACTCGACAACCATGGAGACCAGTAAGAATTCTCATCTTTAGTGTGCCTGGTGTCAATCTCTCGTAAGTTCGAATACACAACTCAATTGATTTCGAGCCATAGACGGAGCAAGAATGGAAAGATTTAAAAAAATGGCAATGAGACTTTCTCCAGAGCCCATCATTTTTTGAAGAATCCACTCAAAGTCCCTCCAAACATTCCCTAAATATCAAATCTCCGCAACATATGCCTCAATGAATATCTCTTGACCCCGCGGTCAGTAATAAGTCCTTAGTCGATGGATGCAAGGTGCCGCCTTTGATTGCTATCATTCCTCGTTTTTTCTCTATTACTATGCGCGTGCAAATCCCCTGCAAGGATGACACCGATATTGACCGTGTCTTCTGAACATCTGTGTGCATTTGATCAAGTGACATTCTATACAATGTGGTGTGTTGAGGTCAAGCCGATCACTAATTGCGAGCGAACGCGTCTCCTGCTGTACAGGCAGGCGTCGAGAGTTACGTAATCATAAGAGCGAGCACCTTGACGCCAGCTGGCCTCTGCAGATTGATTCGGGTTGATACTCTTTATGGTGGAGGTCATTCATAAAAATTAGGTGAATGCGTAGTGGGAAGACTTCATCAAAGGTTCAACAATGAATCATTATGTTAGCGAAAAGTTCTACAGTTACACTGTCAGAGAAAACGTTTCGTGTCCAAAATAATTAGGGCAGGAAAGCAAAATTACCAAGTCGAACACCGTTTGAAGCCATGTAGACATCGACTTAAACCATACAGACACCGTTTGCACTTTCTTGAAAACGGTGTCTGTATAGATTCATATAGGTGCCGATTTCTTACTGTATTCGAACGGTGGCGGTAGGGATGGGCAAATCGCCAGTCATTGGCTACTGATTGGCTATTCTCTTTTCGTTAGCCAATTGCATTGGCGAGCGATTGGCTATTCAACTGGCGAAATGACACCACCTGAACAACACCATCTTCAACGTCGAGAAGGCTCAGTGAACGCCGCTCCAGGCGCTCGCCAATTGGATAGCAAATGCCGTTGGCTAACGAAAAGAGGATAGCCAATCGTTAGCCAATGACTGGCGATTTGCCCATCCCTAGGTGTCGGTATGGATTCATACAGCTATCGCCTCAACTAATATGAATACCAGAAAATGTACAGACATCAACTGTTTTCTCTGAACATGAGACTGGTGAATTTCAAAAAGTTTTTCTTCTACGTCCCTCATCTACCTCCACGTATCCCACTTCATGATTAGAGACGACGTTGTGGGGTTAAGTCTAAAGCACCGGAACCCATCTTCTCTACTCTCCCCCACCCCCCACACACTCTTCATTAGCCCATTTACTACGCATACTTTTCCAATTAGGACACTAGTCGTTGCTTCTTCTTCTTCTTCTTGTGTGTGTGTTCAAGTTAAGAGTGCGTTGACATCTTTCCCACCCCCATCAGTCTGTGTGCAGATTGGTGCAATTCCCTGGTGGATGGGTGGGTGGGTGGATGAGTACGTTGGCTATGGTTATGAACACCAAATTAGGCAGAAGGCGGATGAAGGGGTGGCAACAGGAGGCATCAACACGCACCCGTCAATTTGATTATGGGATCATCAGGATACACAATACAGCCACGGTCATGTCTTAATTTATGTGCGGATTGAGGTTTCAAATCGGGATAAGAAAAGATATGAATAAGTATCGACTCGCAAATAGCTGATACAGTTAAAATCAGATGTAATCTGTTAAAAAAGCAAGTGTATCACATTTGAGAGTATTATGTATAGTGAACCAAAAATGTATATTAAAGGTTGTGGATCTGCTCGAAAATGGTGAAATACAATGGAACCAGATTTAATAAACGAAGTTACTTCTCATCAAGTTGTAAAAAAATAAAAACGAACCGATCCGTTCGCCACATCCTCCGAGACCTCGACAGTTGCAAGTTTTCCAAACTTTGGTGCAGCTCGGTTTCCGGGCTCCGCGACAACAGCTGGTTTTGGTTTCGGTGGAATCTGAAAAGACGAGAGTTATTTTCCTGTCTCTCTTTCTCTTTCTCTTTCTCTTTCTCTCTCTCTCTCTCTCTCTCTCTCTCTCTCTCTCTCTCTCTCTCTCTCTCTCTCTTTCTCTCTCTCTCTCCTTCTCTCTCTCTTTCTTTCCTGTAGTCAAAAATCTCACCTTGGTCCCGTTCCGATAAAACACCAGATTGAGAACTGCAGCTCTCGGAAGTGGACTTCCCCAATCAACTGCCCAAACCGCCACCGTCCACGACGTCTCCTTCGACTTTGGCAACTTCTCAGCCAACCTGATCTCTCCTGTCTTCATGTCAATCTTCAACGGTGTCCACGAATCCGCAGCCAGTTTGTATCCAATCCGTCCATTCTCTCCTTCATCTTTGTCCTGCGCGTCAACCTTGATCAGCACATCGCCGACCTTGGCGTTGGTGGGAATGGCGATTGGTGACTGTCGGAGCCATTTGACTGCCCAGACTGGTGGGTGATCGTTGCCGTCGTTGACGGTAACTTCTAGTGGAAGCTTGGCAGCTTCCGTGTTCGGCATCCCTTTGAGGTTGGCGGTGATCAGCATGTTGTAGGTTCGTTTTCGCTCGAAATTCAGATTGTGAGAAATTCGGACGACTCCTTTGGTTGGGGATATCGAAAACGGGAATGTTTCGTTATCGTCATCTTTTTCGAACTCGAGGCCATACCTGAAAGAACAATTTACATACTCGTCCAACTCTTTCAACTATTTTTCCCATGTACTCTCTCTATCTTGAAAATTCCGACCTCCATAACGTGCACTCTCCAATTTCAACCATAGCGGTTGAAATTTTCCTTCTTCATCAACAGTATCAAGTTACAAAAATCACCGTAACAACATTCGATCTCTCTCATCAGTCAAATCAGCGTTGAAAAGCGCCAGTCTAGTGCCAACAGGGTCTAATTCATTCACAACGAGATACTGTTTCTTGTCCTCGAAGGTAACTTCGTGACGTTGGGTCAACTCAATCTGAAAGTTATTCTTTAGGTAAATGATGCTTATTTCAATCAAACCGTAATCAGAGCAGTGGTGTTGACAGCATTTCTTCTCGGTAGGTCATTTCCAACGTTGATGCTGACATTGGTTCCTTCTGGGATTGTTTTACCGGCTACCGTGTACAACAACCATTGGTCGTCTTTGGCTTCCAGACGGAACCAGTGACTGTGGTCGAGCTCTGCGATTCCAACTCTGACGTCGGGTTCTGCGTCCTGAAGAATTTTGTGAAATTGTCCCATTTTCCTACAAAACCAGTAGATCGTTTCACAATTCAATAGAGGTTTGACGTTTACTGAGAGCCTGATACACTCATGATGATCCCTACTAAATACCGCAAGTCCATCTCTACAACTTCAACACACAACACATTTTGGTCCCTTTCTTGTCTCGTCGATACAATGTGTCCATTATTTTGGGTTGCGGTCAAACGTCTTGAACCAACCGCAACCACCTCCCCCATCTTCCATCGGGACCAATGCCGCTAATTTATTAATCCAACATAATTACCTGCACTGTGATGACCGCTGCCAGCTGCTCACGCTGCGTCTCGTCACTCCTCACGCTCTTCTTCTCGATCAGCACTTTGGGTTGGCGCTTTCGGGTCTCTTGGACTGTTATCTGGAAGAGGAATCTTTGAAAGGGCAACTCAATCTGAATGTTTTTGATCTACATATGTAACATATGGATCTAAAAATTAGTTAGTTTGTATTGTTCAGAAGACATTCCGTTTGAAAAGTAGACAAAAATTCAAAACAGCGACATGAGAGGTGTTTTTTCCGACAATATAATGAAGGTTCGTTTTGCAGTTCGGAAAAAAATCAGGATTAGATCACTTTCGAAAAAAATGAAAAAGTACCTTGACATCAGCAGTCCATGCTGGTTGCACATTCTCCTCGTCGAAGTAGAACAGTCGGGATGCGCGATCCTCTGCTCTGACTTTGAGTTCGTAGACGCCTTCCTTCGGTGGTCGGAGGACATGAACCCAGCCGGTGATGGGGTCGATGAAGAATTCGTGGGAACGGTTGACGATAGAGTAGTAGATGGCAGAGTTGATACCCTCGTCAGCGTCGGATGCTTCGACCTGGAAATTCAGTGTGATTGAAATGGTCGTCATTTTCGCCCTAGCCTTCAAAAAAATGTTACTGATCACTAAATAAGATACAAAACATGAGACAATACTTTAGGTACAGATTCTTACAACTCAATTCACTTAACAACATAACGCTCTTCAACTAGTAATACGGTTTTTTTTCAATGAAAAATACACCCAATAGAAGAATATCGAAAATTACCTGCAAGACTTTCGCAAACGGCTCCGCAGTGTCATCAATGGTCGCTTCGTACCCATCACCGAGGAACACAGGACTCGCGTCATTTCTGTCAGCGACTCTCAGGATCACTTGGGTCGTTGTTTCGACATTCGAGGAATCTTTTCGTTTGCACGTTGCTTTGACCACCATTTCGTAGAGGTCCTGAAACGTTTGGAGTTGTGATAAATTTATAGAGTACGACTTTTATGTTTTTTTTAAAACAAATTCAGAAAAAAAACCACTTTTGCACTTCTCTATAGAGGGTAAGAGCTGGTCAAATGCATTCATTAGGCAGAAAAATGAGAGGTTCATGTAGAAATTATTTTAATTTAAAGATATATATCGATAATTTTGCAAAAAACCAAAAACTCACTTTGAGTTCCCGATTCAATGGATTCTCGCCCTTGTATCGTATCCTAAGAAAGACAAAGTCTCCGACGGTGCGAGCATGTGCTTTGAATATGGACGACTTTTCGCCGGCCACATCAGCCACACGGAACTTGCACGACGCGTCCTTCTCTGGCAGTCGGACTCCGATCTTCGTGGAATTGTCGCTGCGTGCGAATTTGTTGCCTAAGGGATTCTCCTCCATCCACAGGTTGTAGACGGGGGCTGTGAACTCGAGCACATCGACTGAAAGTAAGTTGTTTTGATGAGATAAGCTAAAATCTCATGGAAAAAAGTGTCAAATATAATTTCTCTACGATAATATAGTGACCAGAACTAATTTACAAGAGTCAATCATTGACTTTTAATATATTTTTATGAAAATAATATAAATCTTACTCGATTGCCGGTTTGACCGGAAGCCTATACACGTGACGGCCGAGAGACAAGCACAAAAGACTAATATGAACAGATGAACGACCCGGTCGGTCTTCATCTTCTGTTTCTTCTCTCTTCTTTGCTTCTAAGTTGTCGTGGTAATGCTCGTCGTCCACATCGATTTGATGATCAACACTTATTTGTGTCTCTGTAATTGTGTCATAAGTGAGAGAAAGAGAGAGAGAGAGAGAGAGAGAGAGAGAGAGAGAGAGAGAGAGAGAGAGAACAATGGTAAATTGGAACGGGTGTGAGATATGCAAACCGCTGACAATTAAACGCAAGGCGAAAAAAAGTTTCAGAGTCGTAAATCAAGTCAATGTAATGATGTAAAGCCGATGCCGACTATCAGTTGTTGAAAAGGGAGACTGTTCATGGGAGGTACATTTCAGCTGGGATGATTTAAAAGCAATGGAAGTTCTAAACTCAAAGTTCGTGAGAGATACAATACATGTACTTATAACGGGGAAAAGTGATTAGAATAACTAGAAAAGCTTTTAAATTTAATGAAAACTTACTTCAGAGATATTTCGCAGAAAATCGTTTTTGTTAGAAAATTGAGGATTATTAAAAAACGAAAAATTTCATGTTAGAGTGTATGAAACTTTCTAAAACTAAAAATATTTTGTAAGAGATTGTACAAAATTCAAAAACAAATGACTGAATAGGTAGTACTAGGCATGGGCATATTGCCAATCATTGGCGGTCGGTTGGCAATGCAATTGACTTGGATTTTGATTTCGAGGCCTTTTTGACGTTAAAGATGGTGTTATAACAAACTGCATTGCCAATCGACTGCCAATGATTGGCAATATGCCCATGCCTAGGTAGTACTGTCCAAAAGCGTACTGATTCAATGTGGTAAGAGGTCAAGGCATCGAACAGGAAATATCGACTGAACATTATTGGCAAATGAACAATTAGGAGTCCAATGAAAAGATTACATACTACTCTCTGTAAATGGAGTAGTGTTGCACACACACAGAGAGCATAAGGGACGAGATGAGGGAGGATGATTTACATACTCTCAGCACTTGTGCTCCTCATCATGCGGTCGGAGAGGGCGCGCGCGCGCCACTAGCGCTAACCACCCGCTCCCGTGGGAAAGTGTGGCAATAAAGTGGGGGAAAAGGGCCATGAAGATGTGGTATAAATCTTGGCCGATTAATTCTGACTGGTGGAGACGAGGGGGCCTTTGTTCGAGAAGCTGTAAAATCGAGTTGCAATTTGGGCGGTAGATGAAGGAATTTTGGTGCGGAAATATGTTCACTTCGCCAAGAGGAGGGATTTAGGACGTTTCTTCGGACTCGCAGTGAGAGTACTGTAGATTCATACAGAAGTGTGAAAATATCGCTGCTTGTCGATAACAATTGAATGAATCAGTGATTTAGAAATGGATTTGAAAATTAATTAACCAAGAAAAAGAAAGCTGAAAAAAATGAATGATGTTACAGAGGGCACTCAAAAATTTCAAATTCGATATTATTGTAATATATTATAATATCATAACATTCGAAATAATTCTAAAAAACAACTCGAACGCCAGGGATTTAATCTATACATTCGAAAAATGAACTCTATATATGAAACTGATTAATACGAATGAAAATGAGGAATAAAAACTGATCTATACTAACGAATAGGGAGAAAAGAGAAAAAGTGCACAGAGTGAACCACCAAAATTCAGTTTACCCAACCTTCCCACGCGTACTGATCACAATAGGGACAAAAGGAAGGGGAGTAGGAAGTGCCAGTCAGACTGTCTAGTGAAGAACATCTGAAGACCATCTGAGGTGATTTCTTTCCTTCGAACACTTGTTCAACGACAGATGTGTTTACTACGGCCGAAACGTGTAATCGACGACCACACATGGCGGTACAAACGGAAAAATTAGAAAGAAACAGTTGATGATGCAACACATAGCTTCCTCTACCTGTAAAAAAATCTGGCCTCCGTAAATCGGTTACTTAGTACTGTAGCAGTTTCGCCTTGAAACTCAGGAACGATTAAGTGATGCGCCTTTAATTTTAATGAACTGTAAGTAAGAATAATAAATTAAATCCACAAAGATCTAACTGTTCGTTGTGAGAGTTACCGTACTCAATCTGCAAAATTGAGATTAGAGCGCGTTTGAAAACGGTCTTGATTCTAGCGATATATGTGTGCAATTTTATACTTGTGCAAGAACGATGAGAATTGAAATGGACGAATGATAAAATAGGCGATATGTGTAGATGGGGAGAAGATACCGTAGTGAACATCGAAAACTCGAGTGGATGCGAATCGATAAGGAAGTTTTAAAATGAAAATGTTGCTCAAAATTTTGGTAAATCGAGGAAAGTTGAATGTATTCTTTTTTAATATTGTAACACAAACGTTCAATACCGAATATTGGAAACCAATGAAATTTTGCGGAAACAAACAGCACTACCCCATCGTAGGCGGTCATTCAAGTTGGCAAAGAAGGCGGGAGAGAGAGAGAGAGAGAGAGAGAGAGAGAGAGAGAGAACGAGAGCACCGGTGACCAACTGATATGTGATAGGGGTGCGCGCTTTTCCAAAAGTGACTGTGGGTGTGTGGCGCCGCTCCTATGTTGGCAAACAACAACAACTCATCGCCAAACAATGGCCAGTACTTGAGTCTGTTGGCATTTTAGCCGCCACCTCATGTGAACGGTCTTTTGATGATGAAGATAGAGAGAGAGAGAGAGAGAGAGAGAGAGAGAGAGAGAGAGAGAGAAAGAGAGAGGGAGATAATATTCGCTTCAAGCCTGTCTCTAACTACCATTTTCATTTACGGTTAGAATTTAATCAGCTTCAACCAGCGAGAGTCAGACTGAAGACATGAGGACGCACGTCGGCAAAAAAAAATAAAATCTGAGAAGTCTGAACAAATCTCACACCTAGACAGGATCACAAACAGGTAGTGAACATTGATTTCGCTGCACTACATCAGCCATCCAGAATTCCGGAAATTTTCTATTCAACTGGACATGGAACGAGGTCAGTGGTGGTCCATAAAGAGCCGTTCACAAAGGTAATGACAAAAAGAAAGCAAATGAGAGAAAGGGAGAGATAGATTGTCCTGTAGACAGAGGTGCATCCAACCGTTGCTAATCACACTCATGGGGAACAGCCAAGGTCTCCGATGCTCTTGGTTGGTCAGTTTGTGGTTGGTTGGTTGAAAAGATGAATGGAAGAAATGAAGGACACCACAAAACAGCAAAAAGTAATAAAGTGCAGTGTGGCAAAGGGGGGAGGGCAAGCTAGAATTGGTTCCAAATGTTTTAATGTCAGCTTCAAGCACGGTGAGTGTCCTCTAATATTTTTCTTCAATGGCTCTCAGGGGGTAAGGCAAGATCCGGAGTTCATCTCTGGGCTCATGTCGCGTAGTTGGGACTTCTCGGGAGAATATTTGAATGATTTCAAAACATTTCGGAAGTAACTGTAAGCTTAGGAATAGCTCTTCATTTTTCTATCAAGTTCTATCGCATTTGAAATTCTACAAAAAAAATTTAAAAACATCCAATGACAATAAAATCAAAACGGATTTCATGTTTCAATGAGCTTGCAAATATTCATTATCAATATTTGTTTTTACTTTTATTGATTTAATACGAAAAAGTGTACTGAATCGTTTCTATCAAGAATCATTTTTACATTTATCTTTGTCGACACCTCAAATTTTAGGCTCAGGTAAGGTTCAGAGCACTTGTTAGGTACAATGCTAAGATTTGATCAAAGTTTAAACTTGATTAGCACAAAAAATTTCACCTTGTAAGCTTTCCTTAAGGAAATGATTCTTGATAGAAACGATTCAGTACACTTTTTCGTATTAAGTACTTTTATTGAGATTTTGAATTTCAAAATTCATACAGAAAACTCTCTGAGTCACGATAAAACAATCTAGGTTAGGAAATTTTGAGATATAATTGAAAAGGAGTTTGAAAAAACAGCATCCTTTCCCGTCAACTCTAACAATGAGAAAACTTCAATGGCAAATTCATAATGAAGAAGTGTTATATGAAAAACTGGCAATTAGCCATCTAGAAGCACATAGAAGGGCACACAACGACGTTGTGCTAGAAAAGTGAGATGGAAAGCAACAAAGAGCGAGAAGCGCGTGTACGTGTGTGAGATGGAGGGTGAAGACGATTGGATTAAATGAAGGTGGAGGAAGCAGGTCTATCTTTGGCATGAGCTCATGTTAATTGTCAACCTTTTTGGAAATGTTAGTTGACTATATGATTACCTCCCTACCAGAACTTTTTGTATTTTTGAATGTATGGATTTTGGAATAATTTGTATGCGAATATACCAAATTAGGCTCTCTCGACGAGTTCACAGTTGTTTCATAGCTTTAATTTAAAAAAAAACAGAGTTAGTAAAGAGAATGATTACTTGGATATAATGTTTTACTATGATGTTTGATATTGTTTAGATATTGTTGTTCTATGATATTTTCTAAACTTCAGTGTTGTTTTAAAGAATTTCCGATTTTTCTGTGTATTAGTATTTAGCTATCAGCAACTAGGCAAGACTTCTGATAACATGAAATTTATGAGAAACCAAAGTTATCAAAAATACAAACACGATTTTCAACCAAGTTCTGAGAACACCAAAATTCGAAAAAAAAACATTGAAGACGTTTGATCTATCTCAATCAGATCAAAACACGGTATGGTTTTGAAAATTGAAAAAAAGGAAAAACAATCACTGAATATTAACAGAGAAAAGAACTGATGAACGGTGTCCACTATAAACTTCCATTTGCATAAATACTCAAGCTAGGGGAAAAACTTCTGTTGTGCACAATGAAGTGAAGTGTCACAAACAGAAAAAATCCATTAGTAGAAAATTTGGAAGAATTCTAGCATTAAAAATAATCATCTCGATGATTCTGCGAGTACTTCAACTGAAACTTCAAGAGGAGTAAAAAGAACAGAAAATCTTCTCAATGCATAGCTCAACGTCTTCGTATTCATCGCTATGATCGAATTCTCACGAGCTTCAACTATTCCATTGTGTTCCGTTTAATACGTTGCGATGGGAGCTCGGAAAGTCGCTATACTTGGAATAAGAAGTGACTGAATAAAAACCATGATATTCGAGAAAATGTAAACCTACTGAAGATGATGATATACGAATGAAAACATCCGCTTAGCGATGGGAAAACAAAACAAATCCCCACATGCTATAACAACAAATTGAGAACAGAGTTTTGATTTTATTTTGTAGTACATGTGCGAATGTTCAAAATGAAGAATATATGAAAACTGGCAATCAGACATAGAAGGACACACAACGATGTTGTGATAGAAAAAGAGATATAAAAAGCAACAACTCATGACTTAACTGAAAATAAATGCAGATCATAGATTGCAATCGGGATGTTGCTAACAAGTAGCAGAAAGGCTGGACGAAGCAATCAAGTGCAGATTCATGGTGATGAAGAGTGGAAGCGTGCGCGCGCAATGAACACGTCGAAAGATGGGTGGGAAGGAAATCAGACGGGCACACACCACAATTGTATGTGTGTGGCCCTCCAAAACGGGCAGAGGACATGGGCGGTACCACCAAAAGTTGTGACTGAGTGTGTGTGTGTAAGCGTGTGGGAGATGACCACTGGCCACAAGGCTTTATGTCCTCGTCTAATCTTTTCCTTTCATCTCTTGATAGAGTCCATGGACCCGACGTGGTGGAAGTTTGCTCGTGCTGGTGGACTTTCGAATATTTGGGTACTTCCGAGCAAAGTAATGAGATGATGGTCCGATTCTAACATCAACGCTACTCGCGAGGTTTGCCAATACTGGCAAGCTTGTAGAAAAAAACACAACTGCCACTAGAATCGACAAGGTTGTTTTTTAAAACGTGTTTTGTCTAAACATAAAATACTAATGTGAGAAAAAAGGAATTGCAATGGAAATGTCACTGCTCTATAATTAAGTTGTAGTTGGCTTGTCACTAGCGGAAAATGTCTAATTTTATTTCTACCCATTATCTACGTCTTTACTACCTATCACTGTAGAAGTTACGCTTCGCTGAAAGGAGCATGTTATCCAAAGGGCACATGATGGGTTGTGCATGATGGTTACTGTCATGCGATGTGAAAACCACAGCCGACCAAAGACGCTTTGGCCTGATTATGTCACGCATACTTGCAAACCGCCTAATTATTCAATCAAACGGTGCGGTCAACAACTTTGGAGAATTCCGAATATAGCATACACGGCTGATGGGGAGAATTATTTTATTCCAACAGTGCTCAAAGCTAGAGTGATATTATCGTGTGACTTATAGATAACAGTAGATATTACTCGAAGTAAAATTTTTCAGTCAGAAGGACAAGAAACCTCAAAATACGGTTTTACTGATAAGTAAATGGTCCGCGAATAGGAAAATCATTCTTATTTTTATGAAATTGTCGAGAAACAGCAAGAATGGAGAGTTTTTGGAAGAAAAAAAGACGGAAATGTTTCGTGCATGTTTGCATCTCCAAAACAAAATGATATAATATTCTGGGGAAGAATATTCCAACCAAAAATTACGATAAAATATCTATACTTGCATAGAACCTCACTCAAGTCTAGAAATAAGATGAGCTTTTGAATGACGGTTCGGAGAGAAAGTAAGGATAAAAGTTTTTTTAAAAACACATTTCACATGCGCATCGAGTTTCTGGTAGGAAGGTGATCTGTCACACAAACAAACATAATCTGGTCATTGGATCAAGCAGTCATATCGTCAACAGTACTACTACACCTGGCACAAACGTATCACACAAAATCAGGGAGGGAGAGGGGGCACCTGTCCGTTACGTTTGTTATGGTTCATGTTTGGTCAAACAAGCGCTCCTGCTGCTGCTGGATGACGTTCATTCATACGTGTGCACAGACATAGCTCATCAGAAAAATGATGATCAGAGAATAGTGTAGATGAGATGAGAAATGAGAAAAAGAACAGCAGGTGCGCCCCCGCTCACCGTCAAGGTGACAATACCAACAATGTGCATACCGGAAGGTGAGTGAGACGACACAATCTGTTTGTGTTCAGAGATAAGAGAATGAATGGATGGAGAGGAAAAACGTCGTTCTTCAATTAAGAGGAAAGTTCCCGAATATGATTTTTTTTCGAAATTCGGATACTGTACAAATTCATTCAGATTTCAAAAAATGTATTTAAATATTACTTAAATAGAGAATTCGAACACCTCGAAATTTTCTCACATGAAATTAATGGAAAGGGCAACATGACGACGATAAAATAACATGTAAATCTACAAATAAATTAAGCAAACTGTTTAAAAGGGGCACTTTTTCAATTTTCAAGTTGCGGAGGTTCAGACAGAGGTAAAATGAGGTTCTGAAAATAAAATACTGAGAAAGATGTGATAATACTTCTAGTAAACGAAAAGAAGAGGTTCAAGCCTCGCAAAGACTGCAGTTTTAGGCGCGCGCCTAGTGACTCACAGAGAGCGCATACAGACAGGCACACAGCACATAAGGTCGCGTTGTGCCCCCCCCCCCCCCCCCCTCACACTTCACATACGGTCCAATTAAGCGGCTCTTCTCTATACCGTCAAAAAGACGTTGAGTGAGAGAGAGAGAGAGAGAGAGAGAGAGAGAGAGAGAGAGAGAGAGAGAGAGAGAGAGACAGACAGAGCTGGCTACTGCATGATAACTGTCTGTCAACAACAATAACAGTACGGAGAGTGGAAGTTGTGCTAGGAGTAGCTGGAGTGTGGAAATTCTTTGAACAACATAAGAATTGTGAACGAACTGTTCGGTAAATAGTAGGAAAACAATATACATAGATATCATCATATTTCGTTAATGACTCAGAAAAGAATTTTCGAAAAGCGTCGCTACTGTTGTGTTCTGTCAAAATGTTGTGCGGAAGTTGTAGTTCTCGCATTAAAATATGTGAATAGAATTGAAAAGCAAGTTCCACAACCATAACTTTAACAGAAGAGGAAAAATGAACAATGACTGCTTCCGAAAATTGTGAAACTCGCGATAAGATAGCGAAGATGAAACAACGAGGAAAAATATTGTGTGGGCCATAAAATCCACGACGAACATCAGACAAATGAGGAAATATGGTTTGAGGTAAAACAGGGAGGCGAGATCATGGTGATTAATGGCTGTCGGGTATGTATTTCAGATAATGGTTCGAAAAGACCTGTTATTTCCGGGATAAATTATGCAGAACATCGTTAAATTGCATGATTGAAACTGTTTAGAGCAAAGATGGGCTGATGAAGAGTTTTATGATTGGTTTAATTACCCTAGTTTGAGGTATGAATCCCTGAAGATGGCTTGACTGCCGAAACGTTGGAAAATAAATTTATCTTGTGCAATCACAACAAGACGATCCGTCAACTACCTTTTTGATTGAGAAAGCGTGTACCGAAGAGACCCAAAAAGAGTCTTCGAAACACCGAAAAACAATGTCTTTCAGTTTTTCTTAATATGGTTTAAATCTGATTCGAGAAACATAGAAACATTCAACGTATGATAAAAATCTTCGATTATCGTTCACTTTATAAGTTGCATTCTAGGAGCACATGTAATAAAAAATTATAGTTAAGGCTAGATGGTAAGCCTACAATATTGTGAACGAGGAAGATTACCGCACATCAAATGGATGAGAAAACTTTTCTTTCAGTGAAAACATGGAAAATGAAAAAAACTTATGATAGCTGAAATCATACGTAATGTAAGAAAACGCAAAAAGCCGGTCAGTAGCCACATTGTGACCCCGGTAATTGTTCGTCTCGATCGATACACAAAAGGACCTTTGGTACGAGACACTCATCTGCTTGGACACCACAGTGACACTGTGACAGACGGGCTGTAAAGATACGAGAGTACAAGGTAGATATCTTCTGCGGCACCACTTTCTCTCTCTCTCTCTTCCTTCTTTGTGTGCATGCTGTAGACGATGCCAACGCCCAGCGTACATGTGGATGACCACGGGCACTTTGTGACTTATCATTGGTGCACTTTGAGCGGAAACTGACGGAAATAGACAGTGTCTTGGAAAGTGAAAATCGAATTTTGGAAAAATTAGAGTATGAGCAAAAGCTTCATATGCCTATGAGCTCCAACCTGATTGAATCGAATTCTAATAAATAAATTAATTCTTAATTTTCAAAACAATTTTTTTAAATATTATAGAGCGCTTTTCAAATTGAAAATATTCAAATGTTATAGTTCTTTCTCAAAAAAACTACGGAAGTCATGAAATTTCACCCATTATATTGGCTGAACTCGGCATGGCGGAAACAAAAATTGTCCGAAAACTTGCAAGAAACAATGTGTGTGTATCTTTTGTTTCGGGCAAATAAACAAGCTGAAAGAGGGGGATGAATAAATGCAACAAGAAGAAACACCTCGCATACGCGCACAGTACAAATACAACAACTGTACTAGTGCTGCAGCGGTCGAAATTTGAGATTCTACTCTTTTGGGTGGACACTTGTGGACAAAAAGGGATCAATATTCAGTGTAAATTGGGAAGAATCTGTTCTGTATATGGTCTGGAGACAATTCTGATTTTAGACAGACCTTTACATAGTTTTCTATCAGAACTCTAGAGGTAAATGAAAAATACGCCCTTTTAACATTCAAAAAGCTGTTTAGGTTGATTACTCACACCTAGGCAAAGTAATAAGAGAATAGAACCGCTTTGCGGGCCTCCGCTTTCATTTTCGAAAGTGTTTGTACTTTAATAAATGTTTCACTAGACATAATGAACGTTGCGGACTGTTACCAACGATAGTTTTACCTACTTCAAACATTTTTTAGTTACGATTTGTGAATCTGGGACGAAAAAAATAGGAAAAATTAACTTTTTTGAACTACAGTAACTGAAACTTGATCTACTCTATCGATTTTCCTTGCTTACACTTTTCAACTGCGTTTGCCGCGGTGTGTTACTCACTGTACTTATGAGAATCAAATGTAACCTATTAAAAAAAGCAACAGTTGCATCAATAGTATACATTGTTCACAAACTTCTTACATTTTCCAGCTGAAACTAATCACTTCGTAAATAAACAAACAGCTCACTCCTCTGCCAACGTTCGCGTTCCGTCGGGTAACGCACGATCAATTGGATGAAAAGAATAAAGTGTGAATAATTCAGGTGGTCAGCACTCGGGGAGGGAAAGTGGGATACGTACAAATTTCACTGCGTTTGGAGTTCCACCTAAAGCCACCCTCTCGCGTGCTTTGCATCCCAAATGAATGATGATGATGCCGAATAGACAGACACTGCGGCGGTGCGGGAAAGAGAAAGAGAATACTCTAATTGGAATTGTGCTGAACAAAATCGGTATCGAGGTACACATTTCGATGATCCTTACAAGCAGAAAAGACAAAGAACACTGTTTACACTGCTGTTCGTGTTAGTTCTCACAAGGTTCTGAAAAAAAACCTTCCAACTTTCACGGGCGGGAGAGCTTGAATATTATAGGAGGAACCTCAGATGTCACTTTTCTTTCAAACTTTGTTCGATACTACAAACCTGCGAAGACATCTCTTTGGATATTTAATTCTTCGTAAAATAATCAAACAAAGATATTTTAAAGCTAGAATTCAATTTGAAAGATTTCTACTTCCAAAGCCCATGGCACATATATCGCTAAAAGCATGGCCGTTTTCAAATGCGCTCTAATCTAAATTTTGCAGAATGAGTACGGTAGGAGTCGGGACTCTCACAACGAACAGTTAGATCTTTGTGGATTCAAATTATTATTCTTACTTTCAGTCCATTGAAATTAAAGGCACATTACGTAAATCGTTCTTGTATTTCAAGGCGAAACTGCTACGGTACTAAGTACCCTATTTACGGAGGTCAGACTTTTTTACAGGTAGACGAAGCTATGTGAATGGTAAATGAAAAATTACAAAAGTTAAATGAGAAGCTTATATTCCCAACTTCAAGGAAAAAAACAGAAAAATAATCAATTGAAAAATCGACCACCGTGAATACCTCGAACCGAAAATACGCTGAACTGCAAATTGAGTCAAATCAGTTAAGTGATATCAGAATAAGTCGAGTGAAACTGGTATAATCAAGACAACTTGATTAAAACTGGAATTTGGTCACGAATGTCTATAATATCATGGTAGAAAAACAGAATAACCTGATAGAGTTGGAAGATGAAAGTCTGGTGAAAAAGATTAGAATTGTGAGAAAATACGCTTTTTGCCTAGAATTCGCTCTCTCGCGCGTTCCACCTGACCGCGCGCCTTAAAAGTTGCGACATGTTGAAAGACCATTTCGATAACGACGCATCAGGTCATAAAACTGAGGTAATGATGGGTTGGGATGAAGAGAAGGACGAAAAGAGTGGTGATGTGGATTGTATTTCATTGTACCTACTCGGGTAACCAAATACGAGTATTATAAGGAACTATCATAGTATTATAATGAACAATACGAGTATTATAATAAATTTAGAAGATTTCACAGCATTATAATGAAAAACACGAGTATTATAATTTATTATAATAGTCATTTTAAAAAAACACAAAATTATAATAAATTATAATATACCGGTTTCGCTTAGGTCAGTTCAAGTGAAAACCTTCACTTTTTTACGAACATTATAATTTATTATAATACTCGGTTTTCACCTCACATATTATAATGGATTATAATTCTCGATTTTTTAAACCACAAATTTCATAATGAACTAAAATTCATTTTTTGACACCTGACATTCGATTCCGACGACGTCGTCGATGACATCATAGAATTTTTTTCAAAAGAAGTTCTATTTTGTCAAGCTATATTGTAGAATCTGATATCCGACTCTGACGACGTCGGTGACGTGACAACGTCATCGAAAAAAACATAAAAGTCGAATTTTTTAGGAAGACGATGTCACTGACAAATTCGTCGGAATCGGATGTAAGACTCTTTAAGAAATGCTGGAAAAACGTTTTTTTTGATTGTTGAAATTAAAAAAAACATACGACGTCGTTGATGACATCGTCGACAGATAGAATTTTTCGAAAAACAATTCTCCAGGATTTTTTATAGAGCCTTACATCCGATTCCGACAAATTTGTCAGTGACATCGTCTTGCTAAAAAGTTTGACTTTTGTGTTTTTTATGACGCTGTCGACAATGTCATCTACGACGTCGTCAGAATCGGGTGTCAGATTCTATAATGAACCCTGAAAGAATTGAAACTTTTTCGAAAAAAAATTATCAATGACGCCGTCGACGATGTTACCAATAATATCACCAACAATGTCAGCGAGATCATTTTTTTAGCAAAAAATAATTTTTTTCCAAAAATTGTATATTTCGGCATTTCGGATCATTTTTTGAGTCAAATGGACGGTCTCAGGTGAAAGAGAATGTTTTTTAACCATAGGAAGGATATTAATTTCATCTCAATTCCCACAGAAGCCGAGATATAGACAAATCAGGCGAAACCCGCGGATGGTCGGCGACTGACCGCAGTGACCCTGCGGAGATTTTCTTATGACTTACAAGACGAAAAAAGCAAAAGGTTGGGCTGTTGTGATTTTTCACGACTGATGGTCAATTATCAATTGACAAGCTATTTTTGAAGGTTACCTTGTTATCGGGGCTCCCTCGAGGTTAATTTAGTCAGAACATTTTTTCAAATTTTGGTAGTATTATAATGAAAAATACGAGTATTATAATGAAAAAAACATAGTATTATAATGAACTATCATAGTATTATAATGAAAAATACGAGTATTATATTGCCAAAAACCAAAACTTATTTTTCATTATAATACTATGATAGTTCATTATAATACTATGATAGTTCCTTATAATACTCGTATTTGGTTACCCGAGTATAGTCATGTTCCTGTGAGAAAGAGAAAGAAGGAGAGGAAGAGAGGAGCGAGCGCGCGCGCGCTCTATGGGTATAGGGTCATAAAAAGGCAAGCAACCGCAAAAATTAATGAGGAATTTGACTGCTGATTTGTGGCTTGTCGGTACTCTCTTTGACCATTTTCTTTATTCTATTCGAATGGCGCTTGTAACTGGATACAACCTTGCCTATCAGATAGACCTTGTTTTATCATTAGTGCAAATAGCATCGTGAAATGTATGAGATCGGCATTGGTTCGAAGATCAATCAGCGAAATAGTATAGCAAAGAAGAGACAAATTCGATAACTACTGTAGTTTTTACTGTTTTTTTTTTCAAAAGTGCACGCCAGAAAATGTGCAAAAGCAGTTGAACCCAGGAAAAAAAACACTATTGGGTAACGATTGCACTTGTGTCCTATTGACCCTTGCAAAAACTTTTCGGCACAACACTGACGATATAGTTTCGAATCGATTACTTTCACAGAAAACGATTTATGTGAGAATTCACTCCGTTTTCAGTATTGGTTTTAAAATAATTCTAGATTGATCGAGTGCTTTGGGAAAAAGCTGTCGACCGCTTCTCAATATGACAAAAACAAAAAATACCTCTGTGAATATCACAGAGAAATTTAAAGAAATGAAAGGCATGTACCGAAAACTTGGTACTGCCTATCGGTGAGGAACCTAGACTAACCTCTAGAATGAGCACTTAGTGCTAAGTTGATGATGGCTTTTTCCTAAGGCAACATTTTGTATCACCTCGGTGCAGTCAAAAAAGGATTGAGCCTACACCTAACCTAGTACGTGCATTCAAAAAGTGTATATCAGAACCTGAAGGGAGTGGATGAATGAAAGAGAGAGAATGAATGGATGAGAAAAACGTAAAAGAAGAATAGAACAGAGCAATTCACAACCAGCACCACCATTCAATGAAAGTTGGTGCTATGTGCGATTGAGAATGGGAGAATGGAATGGGAAACGAGGAGCATCGTACATCATTGTGTGTACGTACGTACTACAAGGCGGGGTGATCGTGGTACGGTCATGGAGATGATGGGAAAGGGTGAGAGAGAGAGAAAGAGAGAGAGAGAGAGAGAGAGAGAGAGAGAGAGAGAGAGAGAGAAAGATCATTCGAAAACTAAGAAGATGCTACAAAATCAGGATAACCCTTCTCGAACAACTCATCCTTTTTCACATGTTTGAATTATTGTATTAGGCCACTGTGTTGAATTTTGATGTTGTTAAAATTTGTATGATTGATTTACTCCAAGAGTCAGTGAACTCGTATTTAGTATCAAACTACTTACTATTGAGTATACCTCGAAAGGACATTCACTAGGTGCTACTGGCAAAACACAATGTAGTACTGTTTTATGAAGAAAAACAAACAAACTCAAGGCTTTGCAAGATGGAAATCGAAGAGTTCGTTGTCATTTTTCATTCAACATGAACCAACCGACCGGGAATCTAGAAAACGTTCGTGCATGGGAACTTTGGGCGAGTGGTCTCGATATGTGTATGCTATAGCAAACGGCTCAGTGGGTACGGGCTTTCACGCTCGGATAGACCCACCGCACCTTCCTAATTAGCTTCTAATAATTTGATTCCTGAGGCTTAGGACCGGATGCACACACATTCCGAGTGTATTGGAACTACTATGAGTGTTACAGAGTGGGAATAAAGTTGCTACCCCAATTGTTTGTCAACAAGCCGTTCATGTGCTTCACCGCAAATTTATTCCACTCTCTCATTATAAGCGAACTGAATTCGTTACTAACGAGTCCGAGTTATCCAATGGAGGCATGTGAGTGCTATCGGTTAAACTGAAGTGAACTCGGTTTTTATTTAAATTTCATCCGAGTTTGTAAATTCCTCATATGAGACTGTCGTTACGCCAACGACCGGCGATCAGCTTATACGAAAGTGATAGCATTCTCACAGTTTCATCATTTTGGAAGATGTAGTCTTGGGATAAGCTACAATAGGGGGAAGTGTGATCAGTGGTTCGGCCGATTTTGTTTGTAAAAAAACTTTCGAGATTTGTTGCCGTCTGAAGTGAAAGTGCTGAAACGAAAAAACTCGCATTTCCGGTGTGCTCATGGATGAAAAGATTTCGAGCAGAAGTCCTAATTTAGTGCTCTTAGAAGTTGTTAAAAAACATTTCGTAAATTATATGGAAGCTTATAAGCATTACATGGTATAAGACAAAGAGTTGAATGTATGTGGAAGTATATTCATAAAAGGAAAGCGAAATTTTTCTAACTAGAGTCAGAATTTAATGCGACTCTAATTTTAAAAATGCAAGATATGAAAAAAAAACTAATTTAGGTGTAGTTCAGTGAATATAGGGTGGACATACATAGTGACCGCTCCCATCCCCGGCTACTATTTCTACACGAACATCTCAAGTTTCAGAGTGACATGCGAAAATTCTTCAGACAGCAAACACATACATACTGGAGAATTGTGTGAGTGTGCGTATGAAAACGTAAAACTCACTTGTGTTACTCTTCAAAAAAAAGCACAGGAGAGTGATGAGTCAATGTAACAGCCTAATGCAACTTGATCAAAAGGTCATACGCTGAGCGTTCCGACGACTTAAAAAACAGAGTGAAGATGGGGAAGAAGAAAACTGAGGCAATTGAACTCGGTAGAATTCTGTCATTTTACATCTTTTTGAGAAAAACTTTCTAAAATTTGTATTTTTTTTCAGAATGAATGTAGAAAAAATTGTAATGTTTTTCGTGAAAACTCAAGTTCTTCTTCATAGTTCTGAAATGAAACAAACTATTAAAAAAACGAGAAAAATTACCAAATTCAAATGGCCGAAGCTATCTCAACCGATAAATATGTCAAACTGGCGCCAATAGAAAAAAGAGCTTGTCTTAAGAACGATAAAGTTGAAATCATACCTGACTACTGGAAATTGAGTTGACGAAGTCACCTGGAAAATAAACAATTTACTCACATAGTTGGATATGAACTAAAGAAACTCAGTATGTATTTTCGAAGTTAATCAATAGCAACGAGAACCTCTACAGCTTCAGAATAGAAAACAACGAGGTTTGCGGTACAATAAACTCCTAAAACTAGAACGAAACAAGAGAACGAAAGAACAGAAATATTTGATCTACCGTAAAACATGGCTACAGTAACCCGAAAGATGGTCAAAAACTTTTTTCAATATTTTCGTACTGTAAACAATTGAATCGAGAGTATCAGCAACATTCTCTTTACTCTTGCTGATATGCAACATTTGGGAGAAATCTTGAAGGTCGTTCAATTTCTCGTTTGTGCGATTAATGGAATTTTGAACGGCACGCGCGCATTCCAAGTTTGAATTTTCACAAACTCTCAATAGACAACTTCTTTGATTGAAATTGTTGGTATTTTTAAAAAAAGAGCCATTACTTAGCATTGAATTTCAATCAACCGAAAACCCTCAAGTTCCTTGTTTATGAAGACAAATTAACTTAAGTTCATTTCATTCTAAAACTTGCACATTGACTCTCTTACCCGAAGTACGATAATCTATCATCACTAAGCCCAACACTGGTGAGAGATTAGTTGAAAAGTACGGGTCGAAGTTCTTGAAGAGTTCAATGCAATTCTTCTTCAACATACGTAAAGATTCATTAGGAACGTGGTAAATATGCTGCAAACAAATGAGTAGAAGTCTTCTATGTGAGGGGAATGTACAATCAAAACGAGCAGGATACAAAATCAAAGTTCTTTCTTCGCTTCCTTCGGTGCATCTTCTGTTTTTGCCTTCGGCTTCCTGGGCAGAACACGGAGAAGAATTTGGAAGGTGATAGGCCAGACGATGAAATACAGTATGAATCCGATGAAATAGAGGGACTTCACTGGCTGAAATCTTATAATTCGGTGATTTTGTTTCAAAATTATAACATCATAAAGAGGTTAAAATTGACATCATGGTAGACCATATTTATTTATTCGTAGAAATATTAGAAAAAAACATAAATGCCGCATCTAAAACTTTTCTCTGTATATTGTTCAAATCGAACATTTAATTTCAATGATGACTGCTATTAAGGTCATTCCACACATTCAAATAAGGATTCTCACATAAATTGAAGTACTCACCGCGATCCAATACTTCGTTTTGATAAGACCGAACATGAGGAAGGCGAATCCCATAGAGTACGACATGGTCAATTTTCCGAACAACCAGATGAACGGGCGAGCGTACCATTTTGAAATTGCTTCGTTCCATCCTGGGGTACGGTCGATCAGTGAGTAGAGCTGAAACGTGGTAAACTGACATGTTTGTCGATAATCTTCGTCAACTAGCAAGACCATTTCCCAGATAGCTTGTTTTTACAATAGATACCCTATTCGTTTTTTATTTATCCGATTTTCTTCTTTTTCTCACTTTTTCCCGCCTTACGGAATAAACTATATATATATAACTATCAAGATCGTGTTTCTATCACTCTTTTTTCTAATCCCCATTACGATTTAAAAATCATAATTTCATGAAATTACCTGTTCTTGAGACACAACACAAGCGAGTTCAACAAGGAAGAGAAGGAAGTACCCGAGGTGGTAACCGTGCCACACGGCGAGGTACATCAGGGTGGTGAGGTGAGATGCGAGCTTGCTTCCCATCCAGCGGAGACGACGGAAGAGATGGCTGAAATGAACATTTTCACATGGTATATAGCTCGAATGTTACAAACTAAATGCTTCTTCCCGGTTTTTCAAATGCGAAAACTTCAGAGAGTGATATTTTTAACAGAGTAAATACTCACTTCTTGGCAAACTTGTTGGTTCCGCAGTTGAAAGAAGTGACCACCGATGAGTAGTCATGTCCGAATTCCCAGCGCAAGATGTGAAGATCACGCACACCATCCCATCTGGAAAAATTGAGAATTTATCATTTACGAAGGAAGTTCACGGAAAAGCGACGATTTTGGCTAGATTTTCTCACTATAAAATTCTAACATTTTTAATTTACCTGGGTTTTCAAGACTTAGATCTTCACAAAAGTTGTTTTCCGGTTTAATTACCCTAGTTTGAGGTAACTTACTGTCCCTGATGATGGCTTGATGCCGAAACGTTGGACTCAATAAATATTTTGTGCTAAACCCGTGGTCACTGAGACGATCTGCCATTCACACGAATCTAACAAACGATGCACAACAACATCTTCCGCAACCTACAACTAATTTAAAAGTTGTTTTCCCAACCATACCATTACCGTTGGCTGCAGATTGCAGATCGAGATTAGGAGATTTACATGGTGAAAATTGAGAGAAACTAGCCAAAATCGCTACATCAAAATTTACAGTCACTATGACAAATTCAAGTCCGACGATTTTGTCTAATTTTTAGTGTTGAAAACGCGCGTAGTGTCCTAATTTCGATCTGCAATCTGCAGCCAACAGTAATTTACCTTTTATAATAAGCTTAGCTGATGTTCGGAAAACGACTTTTGTCAAGGTTCGAGTTTGGTAACGCATGTAAACTAAGAAAAAAAGATAACATCCGGCCAAATATTAGACAAAATCGTCGCGTCTGACTAATCCAGACAAATTTTTAAAAAAGACTATAAAAGTGAAATCAACTCACCTGTCCTCTCCATTTTTATCCTTTCCGTTGTACGCAATTCCGTTCAAGATTGCAGCTCCCTCCTGAAAGCAAGAAAATTGTGACCGAATTCTCATTCTAGTGGCTCTAACAGTAAAACTTACAGTAATCAGCCAAATAGCGCAGTAACGGTACATGGTGAGTCTGAACCAGATGGTCACCCAAGTCCATCTCCAGAAGAATGGAAGGTTCTGAAATCAACAATAATTTTTGGTGAAAAAAACCCAAACTAACTTCTTCTACTTTGAAACGTTTCATAATTTTTTCCGGATTTAAGTATCTCGAAGGCAACAAAATAACTCACGAAGAACTCGGTGCTGTTGAAGTACGCATCGGGAATCCAAACTTGTCCCCACTGAGTGAACACCATGTAGGTGCAACCTGCCAGGAAACGTCCGAGTGACGGCATTAGTGCGGATTTTCTGGTCTGACCATCATCAAGGTACTCTCCATTGACGAATGAACGAAAGCGGGATAGTTCAAACTGTGGTCCGACAAGGGTTCCTGTGAAGAAGAATCCATAGGCGGCGATCTGAAGTAGAAAACTTTATCAAGCCTATAACCTTTTATTTGGAATTCAGTAAAACGCATTCCATTGCATCCCGCATTCGGTCACATCCCGTTTTTTTTTCAAACGTTCATAACTTTGCTCGGAACATCCCAATCACCTTGTTTTTAGGCTCAGGTTAAGCCTTAAGCTTACCCAAACCTAACCTGTGCCTGAAAAAGAAGTTCATGATAACGCAGACCACGTTTTTCACTTTTCGAAAAAAAAAACGGGAAGCGACGAGATGAGGGATGCGTTTTACTAAATACACAATCATTTATGTACTCTCGTAGAGATCTCTAAAAACACATGAAAAAAGTAACATGATCAATCAGACATTAAGCACACCTAGGAAAAGGAATAAGAAAGACAATACAACCGCTTTGCGTGCCTCAGCTTTCATTTTCGACAGTGTTTGTACTTTAACAAATGTTTTACTTGACAAAATGAACGTTGCAGACTGTTCCCAACGATAGTTTTACCTACTTCGAACATTTTCCCGTTACGATTTTTGAATCTGGGATGAAAAAGGGGGGGGGGGAAGTAAAATATTTTTGAACTACAGTAACTGAGATTTGATCTACTCTATCAATTTGCTTTGCATACATTTTTTAACTGCGTTTGCCGCGGTGTGTTATATTAATTAAGTGTTTACGAAATGAGCAAAATTTAGTTTCACTGAATAAACATCAAACCTCAACAATTCCTGGCTTTTCTCTGATAGCAGTCAATTTCTGATCCGGCTTGAGTTTGTCCTGGAAAAGCGATATAGCAATGTTCTGAATCAAATCTTACGTAGTGAACTCCATCGTGGACGTCCATCACGAGTCCGATGAACCTGAGAGTGAGAATACAGAATGGTGTGGTCCAGGTGATATCGTAAGAGTCAGTTTCGGCAAACCAATATCCGACGAGCAGATGTCCCTGAAACAATTTGTTCAAATTTTACTGCATGCAATAGTGATTTTTTTTTCAAAATTTCAATAAATTGATCGAATCTATAAAAACTCGATTTAAACTATTGACCAACATTCTGAGAAAGCATACCAAGAAGCAAGTATGAGCAGCATAAATTGAAGCTTGGGTTCCAGCCAGATAAGTGACGATCAGATAAGCGGCAACGATTGAGATCAAGGTATGAATGACAGCAGCTCCTGGAATGGAACAAGTAGAGATCTAACTTATAGAGAGAACTATACACTAATCATAGAGAGAACTGTACAGTAATCATAGAGAGAAATATACAAGAATCATAGAGAGAAATATACAGTAATCATAGAGAGAAATATACAGGAATCATAGAGAGAAATATACAGGAATTGAAAACAGTAATCACTCACCACAGTTAAAGATGTACAGGAAAAGTCCAACAGCGATGAAAAAGTAATGTTGGATGTGAGCTGGCTTGTTGTAGAAAATGGTACGGTGAATTACCGACAATGGGTAACCTGAATAGTAAATGAATAGAAATACAACAATGTGATGTTTGATATAACAATTTTCGAGTAAAATCGCTCACTGTGTGCTAGAGAACCATTCACGAAAATTGCAAAAGGCAGAAAGATATTTTATCAGACGGAACAAAACTAACCAGCAAGAACGGAGAGAAGCAGTCTCAAACCGTCTTCCCTGGCGTTGACTGCGTCAGCCAGCTGCCCGACTAGTGTCATTTAACCACAAGTTATTACCCTGAAAAATTTCTTGATGGTTTGACTAGATGTTGCAGAAGAAAGTTCAATTGGCAAGGGTAGTCGATAAGAAGGACACGAACAATGGTAATCCGGAGGCAGATAACAACACCCCGAGTTCCGAGTGATATAATCAAGTTGCAGAGATAACAAGGTTTTTTGCGTTCGTAGAAACTTGATGATATGATGTGAAAGATCGCTGGGAAAACAAAAAAACTACGTAATACAATTTCATCTGTGAAAAGCAGAAAAGAAACGTTCAGGAGGGAAAGTGGCACGCGCATGGCAAGGCTTAGTCACTTCAAACAATGCAAGTCAATAGGATGAATTGACAATTAGTGTGAGAACTCTGTTCAAAAGTGATTGTATCATTTCGAAGAAGTTTGTTTACATTGTAGAAACATGGAAGGGAGATGCGATTCCGGCTAACATTTTGAACAGTTGTGCACAACTCGCTTCCAACTCACAAAGCGCGTGAAATGAAACATTGTGTCTGACTGTAGTTTCGCTCAGGTCGGAACAACGACTGCAAAAACTGTCGCGCGTCTGCGTCTAACTTCCTAACTGGTGCAATTCCATGGTCACTATGTGAGGCGGGTTCCTGGGGTGGGCTTGATAAGGGTGTACCTAACGATCAGCCCATCCACAAATCAAATCGGAACGTGCGATATCGGTAGGGCAAATGAACTGGCAGGTGAGTCGAGGCGAGTTGTACTTTCGGTGTATGTGTGTATGCGCCGCCAAAAGCAATAGGGAACATTGCGCGTAATCTCCGGTGAGATAAGAGAAAATCACTTTGTTCGCAACATTGTGAGTTTTATCAGGAAAAAACGACAGTAAGGTTATGGCAGCAGCACGGCGATGAATCAATGCCAAATAGAGGAGGGTTTGACAGATTGACCTACTTTACTCTCACAAAGACTGAAATCACAAGATATTGGTGTCAAGCGACCGTCAAGTAAAGCAAATCACGAGTAATCGTCGACAAATTTATTTTCGTTTTTGATCGAAAAGTTATAATACAGCTACCAGCAAAATAAACTACTTAGTGGTGGCTCTCACGCTCAGCCTCGAATCCAACTCCTGGTACGTACTGTTCAGCCTTGTTGTGGAAGAGAGAGTGGTTACCGTCTCCCCATGGGAATGGCTGAATTTGAAAATGGAGAATTTTTGAAACTTTCTCATACCTTGTTACGGACGTTCAAGAAAGCATACTCAACATATTCTGGACGAGCATGAGACCTGAAAATGATTCATAAATTACCAGTTTTGAAAAGTCACTACTCATTTGAGATTGATTGAAATTAAATTAGTGGCGAACGATCTAAATAAATCTCACATGTGCTTGTGGTGATCGTTGGCAGCAGCGTACATGGTCATGGCGATGCATGGGAGAGAGGCGACGAAGAAGATCTTCTTCCATGTGTTGCTGGTAGCTGAAACGTAATATTGTGACATCTCTGCTCTCAATAAGTTATGGTATGGAAAAATTCAGGCTAACATTCGAATGTTTTAACTAATTTTCCGACAGATGCTCACTTAGTTGATCCAAGCGACATAATTAAAATTTGAAATTGAATCACATTACCATAAATATTTTTTGTTTCAAGTTGAGTTGAAATAATCGAATAGGTGAAACGAACTTTCGGCAGCCTTCATGCTGTGGACCAAAGTTTCCTTGAATCCATCGACGTTGTTTCCACCGTAAAATGGACCCGAAGAGTTTCGCTGAGCGTTTCTGAGAACAGAACGAGCTGGAAGAGCAAATCTGCTGACCTGCTGCATCTGCAAAACACAACAAGTATAATAGTTAGAATAATTAGTAATTTAGAACATTTTGAAACTATATGAATGATTTCTAGAAATGCGTATGCATCTGTGCAAACTTCTAATATGAACAACGACTCCTATTTTGAAGGATATGATAGAATAAATAGGAATTTTTCAAAAATTAATTGAATCGATGAAAAAAAAATAAACAGTAAATCGACACTTGAGGGAGAAAGGCGCCCTTGTCTCGACGAGACCCAGACTGGCAAGACATGTGCACCTTCAAGTCTCGTTCTCGCGCCACTTCAAAATTTTTATTTTTTCTTCCGAGGATTTCCTAGGAAACGCAATTCATTCAAACAGAAACATGAGCTAATATATTATAATAGGAAGAGAAGGTTGTGAAGGATCATGAATTTCTCCCTCTTCATAAATGCGACGAACTGTAACTAATGTGCAAAAACATAAAATTTATTTTTCTCAACAAAAATCAACAACTTGTCGCAACAAAAACAGAAACAACTCTAGAATTTTGGTTTCCTTTTTCTTCCTGAGTACTTTGATTCCGGGCGAACATCTCTGAAATTCTATTTATTAGTTTTACCCTTTTGCTTTTGAATTACCTTCCCTGTTTCACTTGTCTTTTTCTTTTTGCATCAATCCAAGCCTTGGACCCTTTCGCTGGTTTTACATTTCTTTTTCCCGGTACGGTGAATCTTCTATCGATATTATCCACTTGGTTTCTACTCGCGTTATCTTCTGTCAGGGCTTTTGGAAGTTGTACGATTCCTCCAGTCATTAATACTAGATAGACTCTTAAAATTTTATTTATTTTCATGTTATGCAACCCAACTCACTTCTTCGCCCTTGAGCTCTCCGGGTAGTCAACCACTAGACCTCCATTGAATCCAGCCTTATTCGCTTGTGACATGATGAGTTCTGCTTGAGCGTCATTTTCAGGGTAGAATTGGAAGACTGCTCGTGACCCTCTTCCCTATAAATGGCATGTTAATGAAGCAAAATGCTCACAAGTTCTCACCAGGCATCCATAAAGCGACTGGAAGAAAAAGTACAATCGTTTTCTCGGGTTCTCGTTACTGGCGTTTGCGTGGCATAACCATTGGATTGCAGAAATACTGAAAAGGTTCGATGTAGTTTATAATTTCGGTCAGACGAGATAGTTCCACCTTGTTAGATCTCACCTGATAGCTCCATCGAAAGATCCCGGTCTGAAAGGCATTCCTTTACCCATGTCTTGCCAGATAAAGTCCGCGCTTTCGCCAAGATCTTCATCAGATGCTGCGATTTCTGAAAATTTCTATATTGAATGCAAGAACACAGTTTTCGATGCAGAAGTAATAGAGGAAATAACGATTCTAAAATTTTCATCGAAAAACTGTAAGATCTCACTTAGCATAGGCAAGGAGATGTCGACCCCAATCACGAAATGTCCTTCATTCGTGACCGCTTCACTGCTCATACCGGTTCCACATCCTTAAAAAAAAAGTCGATTAATGAATTCACTCTGATAGTCATAATTCTACCACCAAAATCGTACCAACATCCAGTATCATCGCCGACTTGTCCTGAGGCAGCGCGAGCAATTCTATGGCTCTCTCGGTCATTTCTGCTTGGATTTGTAGAATGTGAGAGTTGGATGCGTACTTCGAGGCTTCGTCTTCATTGTAGTACTAAAATCGTCTCATTTTTAATGAAACAAACAGAAAAGCTCACCAACTCAGGCGGTCCCAAGTGCTCCGGGCGTGTTCTGGCCGAAGACATTCTGGCTTACTTTATGTGAAAAACATAGAAGCAAAAAAACTTGGAAGATATAAATCGATTAAACGATGTGAACAAAAAACACAGCTTGCAAAAAAGCTCGATATTTATTCTATTTACACTAAAATGGCAAGTTCTACATAAATAGTCGGACTGAGATTCTGTAAAACGGGAGTAGGATTCAGAATGAGACTAGTTTTTATTGTATAATGTTTCATCTCTTAGCGAGTTTGTTTCATCTTGGCTATTCTACAAATTTTATAGTGTTTTGAATGAAAAACGGTAATTTGTAAACTTTTCAGGTTTTTAAAAACGGTTTTAGCAAACGTACTTCGATATTTTAGTGAACACGAATGCTCTTCATCGATTCTGAAACTGAAGTGTTAGAAGGGGAGTGACAATACTGTTGGAGGAAAAGCGAAGGTACCCAGTACTGGACAGTGTCATTTGCCTGCTCGTCAACCCACGCTAGTCCTTCCTTGACAAGATGATCGAGTACTGACTGAGCACGAGAGTCTTCCCATCTGCAAGAGTTGCATGAACCACTTTTCAATGAAAAAAAAACTGGAGCAGCGAGAGTTGGGGTTTGTTTTTCTTTCAAAGTGGTGACCATCAACTACCATTATGAATTATTCACAGAGACATGAAAAGTAACTTTTGTGGCGTGTAAAAATTACACAGAAAATATTGATGGAGACATAACCATCTATTCCACAACTCTCTGGTTGATTGTACAATTTCAACTAGATGAAAAATTGATCAAACAACCACCTTTCTAGTGAGTAAAATTACCTCAATTTGTCAACCACCAACTCCTTTGTCACGTAAGCAGTGTCTTCGGACAACTGGAGAACACGAGAATGGTCCATGCTGAGCTCTCCGGGAACCGACTGAAATCATTTTTTGGAAAAATTTTGAAGACAAGAATTGTGTATTCGTTTCAAAGGAGAATCAGATTGGATTTGGATTGAAAAATTGTTAGGATATATCGATTACTATGATTCCAATTTTAATATTAAAAAATACCTGAATCAAGAATCTACCACCTCCAAGTGGGACCAATTCGAACCCATTACCCAATGCCTTCAGTTTCTCCACAGCTCGAATGATGTCATCACTGTAATGAATCAAACATGAATTCTGATGAGTACTATCATCTCTATTCGTTTATATAACCACCACCCTCGTTTATCACTGACTGACTGAAACCTCAGAAAACGGTCGAATCTAATCCTGACTGGTAATTGGTCTGTGATTATTCTGAATTCTTCGGATAGAACTACTAACACCATTTTTCAATCACTACTAACACAGAATTCATTACTTCTCTCAACGGTGACCTGGCAAATATCTTTCCCACTTTCTGCATAAAAAAAATTGTCTGTCCTGACCAAACAGCTCTTTTACATAGGTTTCAATTTCAGTCTCCATTCCCAATGGCTCACGAGCACACACCAACTATTGCTGGTTCGGTTTTGTGCTTCTTTGTAACTTTTTTAAATGAATAAAAGTTTCCAATTTCAAAACGACTCTCAATGATGAAAAAGTAAAGCTCACAATGAGATAGTGTCCTTTCTGAAGCGAGATCTCGATCTCATGAGCTTGTTTCGCATCTCCTCTACAGTCATCAGTCCTCCATTAATGTGTGCGGTTGCTAGGCAAACCTCGACTATTTGGATACCGAGCTCGTAATAGAAATCTCCGACGCCAAGGGTTTTTGCCCAGAATCCTTTGCTGGCTGAAAAATGACGTCAGATTATAAGAGCTTAACGGCATTTAATAAAAACTTCAAACGCATACCTTAAGGGCGACAGTTAACTTCGATTTTAAAAATTTAATTTAAGCCTTCTTTATTTTCCAGTACAAAAGATATCTCTCAACATAGATACATACAGGTATAATACCTGTTCCGGTCCAAAAAGCAACTTTTAACGATTTTCGAAAGTAAAGCTTGTAAAATGATTTTTCAAAAAAATTTAATTAGACTTCTGATATTTCAAAGATAAAGAAAACCGAACACGCCAAAGGATCAATTCCAACACTTGCACACATGTCCTGGAAGTGACGACGGAATTGTGAGTTCTTCTTGATTTCGTCTCTGTGCTTTTGTGCAAAGCTTTCCAATCTTAAATTTTATAATAGCTCAATGACGACGACTCTGTGTATGATGAATAATTATAACAAAAACCGAATCATGAATTATTTTCATGTAAGCTTACAAATTTTTTGTGATAATCTGATTCAAACTTCGGTAAAAATTTCAGCTTTGTACCTAATTAGTGCTTCAAACCTTACCCAAGCCATAAATTTGAGATTTCGATAACGATATATCGCCTTAAAAAATATTCGTTATTCAGTCTAGAGTTTCGTTTAAAATTGAAATCAAGAAGTAAGTACGGGAAAAGAACCTGGCTCCAAGTTGATCCAACTGTTGTGAGAGCAACGATAGCTGTTCACCGGCCAATTGTTCTCCTTTTGCGGCGTACTGGAATTAATGTTTGAAAACTCTCGTTGAATTTTTCTCACCTTGTTTGCAATTTCTTGTTTTCGTTGTACTGCACCAACTCCGATTCTTCTACGAGTCGCCATCCTGAAGAACAAAAATTCAGTAGATTTTCGGGTAGGAAATGACTGTAGTAGTGGAAAATGAATTGGAACAAATTGGAGCAAAAACTAGAAAGGTATCTGCATGGTTTTAAACCATTTCATACAAATCAAAAACAGTTAGCGATAGGAAATTTATTAAAACCATTGTACTCGTATAAAGCGAGTGCACTCATAAAACCACGTAACAACCGAATTATCACAAGTAAACAAATTAAAGGATAGAGTAAAAGTGACTAGGGGCTCAAGAAAGTACTGATAAAGACGCTCGTTCTAATGTTCAACGTTGCGTGCCACCATTTGTCCGGGAAGTAAATCACCTCTCCGGGTTTCATTTCGCACTCAAGCGGTTTTTTGGATCTCTCCAGTTTCGGATAGTCTTTGAGATACCATTCCAGCGTAGTTTTGTCCGGGTTGAACTCCGGTCTCTCCTCAAACGGATACAAAAACCAACGTTTACTTCCATGTATCACTTCAGCGAATCCAGGGCCGTGGAAGTGGAATGGAACACCAGTTCCTGCACCTGCGAGGCCAAAACTCAACGCTGGACTGTGTCCTGGAAGTTCCCACTTTGGCTTGTTGTATTCACTGAGAAGTGGGTTCCAAATCCTGAAACCTATTTTGATTATTTTTCTTATAATGTTTCCCTCATAAAAATATATAAATCCAATAGAGCTCAAAAGTGAGTACTAGAAAGACGGGAGTGAGGAACTTTACTTTTTGTAAAATACTACCACGTATCAATCTCAATCTGCAATCTGGAGCCAAAAGTAATTTCCTTTTATAATAATCTTAGGTTTAGTTGGGAGAAAAATTTTTGTGAAGAACTTAGTCTCGGAAACGCAATTACACGGAGAAATTGAGCATTTTATGGTGAGGAAACTTCCTCACTACCGTTTTCCTAGCACCGCGTGAACTCAAAATGAACTATTTAAAATGACTTTTTTTGAAACATTTTCAGTGTTCCGTTTTTCTGAACAAAAACATACGTTGGATCAATGTCGCCAAAAAGGTAGTAAGTTTCATTTCCTAGAACATCAAGATTCTGTGGCTTCATGAACTTTTTCACGTATTCACCGAACGTTGTTTGTTTCTGAAATCAATTGAAAATGAAGTGACATTTGATGAAAAACTTACTCTCCCATAACTATAAGTATTGGCGGAGTTCATAGTGACATCTTCATCGGCCCATCTATCCAGAATATTTTTTTCAGATGTCAACTCCTTGAAATGCTCATTGTCTATGTTGTAAATTATGACGGGTTCAGAGTATGCGTATCTAAAATGTTCGATAAAATCACAGTAACTTTGCTGAAAATCACCTTTTCAAAAACTCCTCTGTAGTCAACTCGTTGGCATCATGTCTTTCGATGTTACAAATGTCTTTTTGATGGACAACATGCTCCGAGTCTGTGGCCCAGCCATATTCTTTGGAACTACAGCTTACTAACCAAGTATGGACTAGGAGAAAAATCGGTACATACATCCTGAAATATTTACTATTCAAAATGTGTTTTCAATAATAACAGAGGGAGAAAAAGCAAAGTTTTAAGTTTTAAAAAGTATCGAAAAAACTAAATGTCGTAACGGAAAGCAGGCAGTGCATTAACCGTAGCTTGCGACGGAACCACGTAATCACTTTTTCGTCGTTGAATCCGGCGCTTCTTTGAATTTCTATTTTATCACAAACGTTCCAACTTTTCATTAGGTAAGTAACAGCGAATGCGACAATTTACTTTACTTTTTCCCACAAAAATCGTCCTTACGAAACGTATTTCTGTGTATAGGACAAATTCTGACATGTTATGATCTCAAACTGTACCCGGTCAAACCTTTCTCTCCTTTTCAGTTAACTGAAAAATTTTTCTCAACTTTCACATAGTTGCAAGTTCATAATCATTTTGCGATGTCTGTGTGATCTTTATTATCATCACCTCTCTTACCGAAATCAGTAAACTAGATGAAAGATCCTCTAGGGAGACTTCTCGTTTTGTACTTTCTTCCTACGATTTCATCCGAGTCGTTCCTCTTCCAACGCTTTTCTCTGTCAATGAAAGAGCGAGGAAAGTTGTTGGCCACATCTCTCTCTCTCTCTCACCCTCTCTCTTTGGGAATGAGGAAGAGAGAGAGAGAGACTTCTCTTTCAGCGAGTAGACAGAGAAACACGGCTATAGAGCATCTGCCCGACGATCAGACAAACCCTCTCTCTCTCTCCTCTTCGTCTCTGTCAGAGAGACAATATTCGCTCGCAGAGAGACATGCGGATGAGAGAACACTGGCGTTCAGGAGGGTGCAGACCACCAACGTGTGACAGGTTTCTCTGTGAGGCACAGACGACAGACGGATTGGAGAGACGCCAAGGAAGTGTATAGTTGCGGGGGTCTCTCACTTTCCCACACTCTCTCACCCCGTTTCTCTTCTCCCCTTCTCTGCTATCAAGAGAGAGAGAGAGAGAAAGAGAGAGAGACCACCTCGCCTCTGTCCTCCTTTCGAACCTATTCGACTCTATCGATTTGATAGTTTTCTATAATGAGCAGTACCACAAACAGAGTTTGTTACGCACTACAGTAATCTTATCCTTCTATCTGGCCAGGAAAGTCAATTCTAAATGTAAAAAAAACCGATAATTCGTTCTACGAGCTATAATTCAGCCCAGTAAGCTATAATTCAACCCACAAGGCACAATTTTCAATATATTTCTCAAATTATCCTTTCTTTAAACATCTGTACAACAAAATCTAACATTTCCTCAAAACTGCCACATCTTCACAGTCCCATCCATGTCTATTGCAACTTGACCTCATCCTGATACTCCCGACCAAATTTTACATTTTTTTTAGCACTAACGAAAGAATTACAGTGACAATGAGCTCAAGTTTACGTCGAAGTGCGCGAACCCCGCATCCGCCTGTGACGTACAAGCCAGAAGTTGAAATCAAGCATTCACCAGAGAAGAAGTTGAAGAAATCTGCAGAGGTAGTATTGTGAGGAAGAGAACATTGAAAATAATCACGAACGGAATAATTTTCAATTTAATCGAGTTTTGCAAATTGAGATTTTCGGCGAATTTTTAATTGTTAACAAGCATTTTACTTACATTTATGAATAGTTTTCCGAATATACAAAATCAAAGTGAACACTTGAGCATTTCTAAAGCATAAAATTCAGATTTTGTTGTTTAGAACAGTATTAACTCAAATTTTTTTCGATATCGTCATTGTGAGTAAGCGCATTACCTTTGCGAGGGGAGGGGTATGACACATGAAGAATTTTTCTTCCATATCCGGACGCTGGTATACAATAGTGGGCACTCCATTCCAAGCCAAAACAGGCGTAACTGAACCTAAATAGACCAGATGTTCTTGTCTTGAATGGAACAATTACGAAAGTAATTTCAGAAACGAAAGAAAGAAGTCGAAGAACAGCCAACAGCGCCAGTGGTGCCCAACGAACTACAAGGAACTTCGAAGACTCTTGCAGAAGCCTTGGAAGAGTCGTCAAGTTACCCGGTGCCAGTAGAACCAGTAAACGCTGACTTCTCTGGCCTTCTAACATCTGTTCAGTTTTCCGGAATGACGGTTCGAGTAAGTTCTGGGAAAGCGATTTGAATGGTAGTCCTATGTTTCGTGTATTGAAACCTATTTCACACTGCGGTAAACGCAGTTGAAAAGTGTAAGCATAGCAAGGGGCGGGAAAGTCGATATAGAATAGATCAAATTTCAGTTACTGTAGTTCAAAAAATCCTATTCTTCCTACCTTTTTTCATCTCAGAATCTCAAATCGTAACGGAAAAATATCTATATCCACTATCCCTGATCCGCAGTGTGTATGGATGATGAGCAAGTTCTGATTTTTTCTCAGTAAAAATAGAATATACAATCAATTATTTCAGGAAGCCCTTTCCGGAAAGAACCCTCTCTACAACCCAAGAACTAAAAGAAAGCGCATTGAAGGTATTCATTTTTCTGTAAAACTTTCATGATAGCGTTTCTTCCAGGTGATCTTCCAGGAGAAGGTGGTTACAACGATTCAGATCCGCAAGCCAACATTCAGAATATTTTGAATGGCAATGGAATGGATGCATCGTTCATGTCTCATAGCGACCCCAGTGTACTCTTTGGAGGGTGAGGGTCACTCACATGCAAATGGCCTAAACATGTTCCTTTAGAAACAACGGAGCTAACCTCCAGCTGTTGACCAACTACCCATACGAACCATTCTTCACTACAAGTTTCTCCATCAGCAGACAACTACCAAACAGCTTTGAAGTCAACGGACAGAAATATGTGAGAGTGACGTAAGTTTACTGTACGACTGATGCACACCGCGCTAAGAGCAGTAGAAAACTGTCGGATCAAGCAATGAGGGGAGGCGACCAATAAGCAGCGAGCAGAAACCCCGCCCCTTCGTAAATCCTGCATTGCCGTGGATCAAATTACAGTTACTGTAGTTTAAAAATTTTTTCTCTGACATTTTTTTTCAAAATTCATAATAAAAAACTAGTTACGAAGGAAAGTTACACGATTTGCAATTTTTCAACAGCAATTGGCGAAATAAATTCACTTGTTAAGATGAGAAAAATAGGACAAGAGATTGAAAAAAATATTGATGTGCGAACGCGCCCTAAAGTGAATTTTCGTTCAATATAATTCGCGTGCAATGCGTCTAATCGATGACGATCACCGTTAGCTCGGTGTGTGATGCTATGAAAGACAAAGTTCTTTTTTTTAGTAAGGAATAGGCGAATGAAACGATAAAAATGTTGTGGTGTGAAAATTAGTCTTATCGAGATGAAAATTTTTGAATCATAGAAATTTTTGCTCAAAAAAGAGAAAAACTGAACAAAAAAGCCCTAAAAGATGTCCATTACTGTACTTTTGTCTCGAACAGCTCTCACCGTATCGATGACCTTCAGGAACTTGGTCTACATGCGAGGTTTTGCCGTCCCCATTGACCATGAATTCTCTCTGATGTGTGAAAATATTGGGCTCTATTCAACCACACTGCGCAAGCTGCTCTTCTCGAATGGAGTAGCCATTAATGACCCGAAGGATGTGGCCGAGATCATCAGTGAGTTTGATCCGTGTTGTGCTTTTTCTAAGATTGCGATAGTCGAGCTTGATTCATTGTCATTTGGTTACTGTAGGTTGTGTTATGAAGATATTATAAGCAGTAAGAACAAATTTTCAAAAAAGTGAACTATTGATTTTCAAAAATTACTTATAAAAAAGATAAATATAATTTTTGGAGCGAAGTTTTTGGAATATTTACTGTGTTTAGAAAATCATTGATATTTTCGGAAGTTAGATTCAACTCGATGACCTTGCTTTCCATTCCAGGTGTCCTATGCTCATCCCAATTCCTCATTCATCACTCAATCGCGGACAACCTAATTGCAGTGCAGTTGGACGGACCGACAGCGTCCAAGGAAAAAGGTGGGAACGTTTTCCTTTTGTAGTACGATACGTGAAATGAGTCGGAACGAAATAAGATTGACTTGACAATGTAGCTAATGAACGTTATTCAGAGAACATCCCAGTTCATGTAAGCCGCATCGCCCCACCATTCGTATGCACCCAACCAGCCATGATCACCATGCAATTGGGACGTCCATTCGGCCCCAACTTGCTCTTCGATGCCAGAATTACGGTAAGTCTTTCATTCTCCCCCTCTCTCTCTCTCTCTCTCTCTCTCTCTCTCTCTCTCTCTCTCTCTCTCTCTCTCTCTCTATCTCTCTCTCTCTCTCTCTCTCTCTCTCTCTCTCTCTCTCTCTCTCTCTCTCTCTCTCTCTCTCTATCTGCTTCGTTAAAAAGTTTCCACTTGCCACACTAATTCACTGACAAAAATATTTTGACCATAATAATTTCTTGAAACATACACCGTGTGAGTCATTTCATCTTTTTCTCTTTATATCTCGCTCTCACTCTTTCACTTTCTCCCCTTTTCTTACCAACTCGCCTCTCTAACTGTCTCTCATCTACTCCCACTTTCTATATTGATCTCTCACACTCATTCTCTATTTGTCTCCCTCACTCTCTCTATCGATCTTCTCCGCGCGCTCACTCTTTCTCTCTCTCGCTCTCTCCCTCCCTCCCTCTCGCTCTCTCTCGCTCTTCCTTCTTCTTCTCTCTCTCTCTCTCTCTCTCTCTCTCTCTCTCTCTCTCTCTCTCTCGCTCTCTCTCCCTTTCTCTCTCTCTCTCTCTCTCTCTCTCTCTCTCTCTCTCTCTCTCTCTCTCTCTCTCTCTCTCTTCCTCTCTCTCTCTCTCTCTCTCTCTCTCTCTCTCTCTCTCTCTCTCTCTCTCTCTCTCTCTCTTCCTCTCTCTCTCTCTCTTCCTCTCTGTCTCCTCTCTCTCTCTTCCCTCTCACTCTCTCCCTCTCTCTCTCCTCTCTCTCTCTCTCTCTCTCTCTCTCTCTCTCTCTCTCTCTCTCTCTCTCCTGTTTATATCATCTGTTCAGGCTGAAAAGGAAGGTGCTATACCACTGTTGCAACCAGTCGTACCCGAACCTCCAGCTGTTGACTACTCTCAACAGATGATCTCACATACTGATGCAAATTTGAGCTTGCGGGACAAGCTCATGTTGATTGTTCAGCACGATATGGGTGTCAAACTACCCAAAGACTTGGTATGTCTTCACAATTTCGATGAGTCATTGAGTACTTTGAAAATTTACAGCCCCTGATTTATTTTCTGTTCTACTCAAATTCTATATTTTGTCCACATTTCTGACAACTTTCCATACAATAAAGTGAAAATTGTCGAGTGCAATTATTCTCTAAACGTCTTGAATTAATTGTAGATGCAAGAAACTGATCAATTGGCTGATGTCACAGATAAAATGAATGAAAGAAACTCATACTTCGAGAATCTGACATGAAATATTTTCACTCTAAGAAGTTACTTTACGAGAACCCTCTAGAAAATACCCTTGCAGCACGACAGTGTCCTATCACAACGCGTGCAGATTGTCAGAGAGCAAACGCGTCATTACCTCCACGTGCTCATGCAAGAAGAAGAAATGAAAAGTCTTCGAAGGATAACCGAGGGAGCAGGACCTCCTGTAGCCAAGGTATGCTTTGATTCAACCTAGAAAATTTATGAAATTAAAATTGTGTTTCTGGTACATCTTTAGTACAAGCTTACTTTAAATCAACGTTGAAGACTTTACTTCTTCTTACATCATGTACAAAACTATAATTTCTCTGACTTTCGAACGTTCTCCTGTTTTTTTCCGTTTGTTTCACATTTTCCTGTTCTTACTACTAACTTTGATCCGGAGTCCGACTTTTTTTCTCATTTCTCAAAGCAATCTCGATAGGGTTCAGTAGTGACTCGTAATTTTTCTTCTGTGTAAGAGAAAATTCGATATAGGGTTCTGTGTTTTCAAAAACTCATTCATGTTTTGGTTCTTTCAAAATTCAACCTAGAGAGAGAATAAGAAAAGAGAGAGAGAGAGAGACAGAGACAGATCTTCAAGGACTTTTTCAGCACGTGCGCAAGTCTACCACAAGTGAATGCCTAAATCTTGTTGTCTGGAAGTTCTATGAAGACTGTATGGAAACCAAGACTGACGTTAACGGCAAGACTTTGAGAGACTTTGCTCGCGCCGTCACTGCGGTCGTTGGCCTGAAGAACTTCAACGCGTCAGAAGGATGGCTTGATTCTTTCAAGAAGCGTCACAAGATTGACACGAAGATGTTGATTGGTAAGAATTAAATAGAAAACTGATTCGGATTTAAGTAATGTGTAGTTTTGAAGATATTTTTATAGAATAAATAAAGGAATTTGACACCTCTAAAGAGATTGAAAGAGATTATTTCTAGTACTTTCTCGGAATGTTTCGCTTCTGATTATCGAAAATAGGGAAAAGGAATCTCATCATATTAAGTCTCATTGTCATTTCTTACAGGTCGCCCAGTCGACTATGACGAATCTGACGCCAAGAAAATTGTGAGATTCCTCACTTACCTCGAGAATACATCACCATCTGAGGATAACTCGAACATCTACGACGGCGACGAGACCATGTCAACACCAAAAGACTTCAACGCTCTGATTGCGTCGGTCGAAGCAGCCTACAAGAATAGTGTGGCTACGGTCAATATTGAGAATACTGTACCACTGGACATTTCGAGCTTCTTGGGAGGCGATCATGCTACTGGATCTATGGTTAGTTCTTTATTCTGAACATTTTTTAAATTTCATTTTTCTGCTGTCGGTTAGAAGATTCATGGTGTTTTCGGTGTAGTCCATACTTTTGAACGATAAAGTCTTCTTTGTAAGTGTAGCAGTGGTATTTCTGAATCTCGTAATTGACGAAATTTTCCGTGGTGTGTGATAATGCTTGGGAATCAAACCTTGCACCTATAGCACCGATCCACAGCAACGAAATTTGAGTATTAGAACAAAAATCGCGGTTTAAGGGACTGAATTTGAAGTGGGATAGTGAAATTTGCCTTTTCCGAGTGATTGGCTTTCAAGGTGTCATAGTAACCATTTTCAATTTTCTTTTTCAGAATGGCCAAGTCGGTTCGAGCACAAATGGAGACGAAAACTATGAGGAGTCGAGAGTGACTCAAGCAATGGAAGTTTCATCGGCTCTGGAGACGATTCGCGAGTACATCGCCTCCAATGATCCATCTGCGATGGATTTGTTCACTCAACTACAAACTAAACTTTTGACAGTGAGTTTTTTTTGAAGTTTATCTGGTAATAGCGACGAGTGTAGATAATGAAAGTGAGAATTCACTAGGCGGTCAATTTTGTAGGGTACTATAATTTTGACGAATATCTTTCTGTCCGGTATTGTTACCTCGACAAATATATTTTTGTCCAATTCTGTAGTCTTGACGAGTATCTTTTTGTCAAATTCTGTAGTCTTGACGAGTATCTTTTTGTCAAATTCTGTAGTCTTGACGAGTATCTTTTTGTCAAATTCTGTAGTCTTGACGAGTATCTTTTTGTCAAATTCTGTAGTCTTGACGAGTTTCTTTTTGTCAAATTCTGTAGTCTTGACGAGTATCTTTTTGTCCAATTCAGTAGTCACAGTACAGTAGTTCACTTTAAAAAATTCTCAGGGAACTGTTGAATCAATAAAACTTCTGAATTCACCAAAACTCATTTTTACAGGTAAATCAAGAAGAGGGACAACAAACTGACTCAAATCAATAGTTCCAAAAGTATGTGACGGGTTGTAAAATTTGTGTGTATATTGGTTTTATTCACGATACAATAAATTTTTGAAATATCTTCGTGTTAAAGTTGTAAACATAGACTACAGTAACAGTTGCCTTCTAAGTACAGTGAAATCGAAGAACAGTAACTCAAGTAAATGGTAACATTGAAACACGTTAACAGTGTCAGTTTCTCCTGAAATACAGTAATATTTTCTCAAACTACAGTAACTGTTTCACCCAAAGTACAGTAACCTAAGTTTTCCCAGGAGTTAATCACAGTAATCGAACTATATCAACACGTCGGTCATGAGAACAAAAATAGTACAAGCATTGTTTACTTTAGTCTGTAATCGCACATCACTTTGTTCAGGAGTGATGAAGTTTGGTCTTATTGGAGTTCAAATTATTCGTGTTGTTTTAGGTTTAGCTTCCCTGACCATGGTTCGTGATGAGAAGAATCTTTTTTGTTTCTCTGATGTTTTATACTGTAGGCAAAATAGTGCTTACTATAAACTTCAGATGCATACGTTATCTTTTCAGTAAACTGTGAAGAAATAATAGAAATTTTTGATTTTCCGAAAAAAGTCCAGTTTTGAGAATCATTGAACTCTCTGATCAAACCTTGTTCGGCACACCACATTTTTAGCAAAAAGTCTGACCGATTTCAAACGCGCGCCAGTCGCGTTTTTGTAAAATGAGTACGGTAGGGTCGGGACTCTCGCAACGAACCATTAGATCTTTGTGGATTTAAATTATTATTTTTTTAATTTTCAGTCCATTCTAAAATTAAAGGCTCATTACGTAAATCGTTCTTGTATTTCAAGGCGAAACTACTACGGTACTACCCGATTCACGGAGATCAGACTTTTTACAGGTAGAGGAAGCTGTGTGAACACTAATTGACATTTTGGTGTACTGTAATCTTGACACATCTCCAAAACTTTTCTCGGCCGGACACAGGACGCAGAACGGACCAGTTTGTGCCCTGTGTCCATCCGAGAAAAATTTTGGAGCATTAGCCTTCGGCGCACTGGTACTACTCGGGTAACCAAATACGAGTATTATAAGGAACTATCATAGTATTATAATGAAAAAAAACATAGTATTATAATGAACTATCATAGTATTATAATGAAAAATACGAGTATTATATTGCCAAAAACCAAAACTTATTTTTCATTATAATACTATGATAGTTCATTATAATACTATGATAGTTCCTTATAATACTCGTATTTGGTTACCCGAGTAATCCCCGGTTCGTAAATGATGTTCAAAAGTGTCAAGAATCATGAGTACTTTGCACTTGCACATTCTAGATTACCCGTTAGAATTTGAGTTATACCATCACATTATACACAACCTTACACCATGAGCTGTCAACATGTAACGTGAATATCACGATGGACAGCAATACTATCAAGACAGAAAGTTCAAAGATCCTAGTACACTTCTTGGAACCTACAGACATTTCTCGGATAAGATTTCTGCTCTTCGTTATCTTGGTTGACCAGATAACCGTCCAAGTTATAAAGAACGCTGAGTTGTTCTTACGGTGTCAGAATGGCCACGAGTCTGCTTGTCAACATCAGCTCGATGTTTTGTCACATGCTTTTCTTCCTACTTTTCTGGTTTACCACATTTTTATTCTTACTGTGACTTTTTTTTTTAGAACTTCTGAGCATACTGTATGTTCAGTGGGTTACTAAGTATACGGTATTCCTTTTTTTAACTGTTCTCCAGAGCTCCAAGATATTGTAGTTTCGATAGTGCTTAGGACCGAGAGTGCATATTGTATTCTATCTGTGAACTGAAAAAAATCAGCGAATTTCTCTAAAAGGGCGAAAAATAAATTATTTTTACAATTGGTTAAAGTATAGATCTTGTTTTTCGGTTCGATCCCATTCGAGTCATCTACTGAATCTAGGAATCAATGCTCTCTGTATTTTTTATCTGTACCTGCCTTCACGAGTGGTGTAAGTTTCTTGCTCCAACACATCTGAGCGCATGCCTTGCATACTGTACCTTTATCTATATATATATATTCACTGACTAACGGACGCTGAACAAGAACAACAATCATCTCATTCTTCTCATAACAACTCTCTGAGTTTACTATATTCAGATCTAACATCATGCTCTCCACACTACTCTTTCTTCTTTCCCTATCAACAACCGCTTTCGCCAACACCGTATGCAAAGACAATAACGGGAAGAACGTGGATTGGTGAGAATACTGTATGAAACTGGGTAGATCGCACTCTCCAGGTACATATTCTACAAGCTTCCGAAGCTGAAAACTGCTGAAGCTGATGTCGATGGATTGGACTCTGGAGTTGCTATGCTTTATATGGATTCGAATAAAAGGTCGTGGGTTAGTAATTTTTTTTCTCCCTTCTACCCCGCTTCCGCTTCAGGACTCTCTGTCTTTTAGTTCTTGTTTTCCGCTTCCGGACTTCCCTCTTTAATTTACGCGTGCTCTTCCCTTTATGAACCTAGTTAGTACTTTTCCTTCAGGTGAAGCTGGACCACGGAATCGATACTAATAAACAAGCCGTTTACTATACTCTTCAGCAGTATTACGAGATGGACAGCTCGAAGGTGATTATGATTATTTGTGCGAGAGAGAGAGAGAGAGAGAGAGAGAGAGAGAGAGAGAGAGAGAGAGAAGAACGGTAAGAGAGATGGAGAAAGGGAAAAAAGAGAGAGTGAGAGAGAGAGAAGTCTGAATAATTGATTTTGTAAATAAAAAGGGGGAAAGGGACACCGAACGTAGCGAGGCTGACCTGCTTGTATGTTTAATTTGACACTTTTCATTCAAATCGTAAACCTATTGTTCGTTTATGATGGAAAGTTAGTTGTTTAGACCTTCTCAATGATGTACAACGACGAGTGGCCTGATAGTTCCGTTTGGAGTGAAGATTCTGGTCACTGTAAAGGTGTCACTGTATTCGACGAATCTTCCGGATTCTGGTTAATTCACAGTGTGCCAAGGTTCCCAAGCAACAACACCTACAGCTACCCATCCAATGCATATCGCTACGCTCAACACGGTCTCTGTGTTTCGTTCTCCTACTCCGCACTTAACGATATTTGTGAGTTGTGGAGGCGGCGGACAATCACCACCATTTGACTTCCAGCGACTCAACTATTCTACATCGACCCCTACACATATCAGATTAATCTGCCACCAAAGTTCGAGAACAAGTTCCCAACACTGCTGGCATTGAAAAATGGGAAATCGCAGAAGGTTTGTGACAAACAAAAATTGTCATGTGCTACGGTAGATAAGAATGATCACGATCGATTGAACCTCATAGAGCATTAACAGTGGACAAATTATCATGACCATTACTGCAGGATCACTGTGTCCCACAGAAATATGAACATCTATCTCTGGGTCTTGTTATTTTGGTTTCAATAAGTTGTTGTTCAGTGAACAAAATCGATCTGTCCCAGAAGAATGTGAACATTTCTGTTTTTTCACCATCTCTCTCTCTCTCTCTCTCTCTCTCTCTCTCTCTCTCTCTCTCTCTCTCTCTTCCAATCTTCATCTCTCATTCATCAAAAATTTTCAGACCGAGCCCTACATAAGCCAGAAGGTATTGAAAAGTCGTGGTGGCCATGCCTTCAAGCACTTTGGAAAAGCGGGCGGCTTCGGGAAAGATCTTTACTTTGACCTGGTCGCACCCTCCTTGAAAACCTCGCTGAAAGTGGAGACGTGGCAACACGGGAAGAAGATCAACCTAGACTCGGAATGCAATCCTAATAATGAAAATAATGTGAGCTCTCTCTCTCTCTCTCTCTCTCTCTCTCTCTCTCTCTCTCTCTCTCTCTCTTCTCTCTCTCATACTTCAAACTTCCAGGTGCTCAATGTCAAAACCATCAGTCTGCCGTTCTCAGTCACCTTCGACAATTACCAGGACCATTCCAAGTTCGCAGTGGCTTACACTAGTCAGGCTAGATCCAACGCCGTCCCATACGTCTGTATCGGTGACATCAACCGTCAACAGCATCAACTGCAACGAGGCGGCGGTACCATGTGCATCTTCGACTTTTCTGTTCATAACGCGTATTCAACGCTAGTTTCTGGAGTTGATGAGTGTGAAAAGTAATGTAATTTTTTGCATAATACTGTTGTATAATTGTTTTTGTTTCTGTAAATAAAGAGCGATTGGATCAATTTTTGTCGAAAAATATTATCAGAAAGGGGAAAATATGAAGAAATGAGAAAGGGGGGAGAGAGAGAGAGAGAGAGAGAGAGAGAGAGAGAGGGAGAGAGAGAGAGAGAGAGAGAGAGAGAGAGAGAGAGAGAGAGAAAGACAGAGAGAGAGAGAGACCAATACAGAAGAGTTTCCAAAAAATAGAAAGTTGATTCTTCGTGAAGAGGCAAAAACGAGTACCGTAAAAACTTTCCATCACGTCATCAACGGTCATCATCTCCCAATAAACACAAAAAAGCGGGCATGATCTCAATGAAAAAGCTGGTATTTCCTTAAGTGGATTATGCAAACAAAAACGCTAAATTCACCTTTTCCGGTTTTTTTTCGTCCACCAGCAACTTCTTCTCATCTGGGAAGAAGCCGAAGAAGAACAGTAGTGGTGGTCACTTACACCATCTGTCACTTCTGGAAATGTTTACCTTTCGTGGTGTACTTGTACCGCATGTGAATACGTCAAGTGCAGACACGAAAAGTTACCCCACATCTGCACGAGATGTGTCAGTTTTGTATTATTACCTTCTGTATGATCGTCAGCTCCTGCTTTTGTACTTTACTGTCCACTTCAGTCATTTTACAGTTTGTGGTTCAATTACCCAAGTTTGAAGCACAATGTGTCAGTTTTGTGTTGTGATCTTCTATATCGTCATCAGCTTCTGCTTCTTTAATATACTTCCCAATGCTGCTAGTCTGCTGGTTTTGGTGGAATAACTCAAATTTGAAGTACTCATGAAATGATAACCATTCTTAGTCAACTTTTCTAAATTTTTCACTTACCATCGATCTTTGCATTTTTTCTAAAAAAAATCATTTGTTACACATATCCAAATTTCAACCATTTTGTGTCAGTGAAGAAGGATCACAAACTATCAAGGTCGCAGCCAATTCGTTTACAGCTTCGATTGAAGCATTTTTTACGACTATTGCTGCTGGTCGAAGTCGTATCTCTCTCTCTCTCTCTCTCTCTCTCTCTCTCTCTCTCTCTCTCTCTCTCTACCTCTTTCTCTCTCTCTCTCTCTCTCTCTCTCTCTCTCTCTTCTCTCTCTCTCTCTCTCTCTCTCTCTCTACCTCTTTTCTCTCTCTCTCTCTCTTTCTCTCTCTCTCTCTACCTCTTTCTCTCTCTCTCTCTCTCTCTCTCTCTCTCTCTCTCTCTCTCTCTCTCTCTCTCTTTCTCTCTCTCTCTCTACCTCTTTCTCTCTCTCTACCTCTTTCTCTCTCTCTCTCTCTCTCTCTCTCTCTCTCTCTCTCTCTCTCTCTCTCTCTCTCTACCTCTCTCTCTCTTATATCACGTAACCAAGAGGTCCAGTTACACATTCACACAACTCGATCAGTCACCATCGAAAACATCCATTGACAGAAGATAACCTCTTGACAACATCGTCGCCCCTCACAAACTAGCCGGTGCGTGAACAAGCCATTCTGTGTGCCTCCATCCACAACATGTTCCCAACGTTACTTGTCATAAGTCTTCTTACTCGTGATTTGTGTGAGTTACAGTATGAATTGGATTTGTGGGAGAGTCTTGGCGTTTTAGTTTTTGGTAATAATAATAATTTTTTTTAAAATTAGGAACAAGTTTAAAAGCTTCGCGACGACCAAAAATAGCCTCCTCGAGCAGAAAATAATGGGTGCTTTTAAAAGCTGCTCCGGTCAGGACAGTTATGAGATTTTTCGAAAAGAAAAGACGTTGAACAAATTTATCAAATTAACAGAAGGAAAATAACTGAATATGAGTGTTAGTACTGATGGAACATTGGTGTTAATAGTCTTTGTTCAGCAATTTAACATCGCAGTACTGGGATGATGTAAGGAAGAAATAACATAAAAGTTCATCATCAACTCACATACAAGAAAAAAAACACACCAAGATATGTCCATTCTCAAACGAAACTTACAGTAGCATGCAGCCCGTTCACGAAGGACAGCTTTGCTGTGAGCCCAGCCATGCTTGGAGTATCGTCTAGCTCAGGTTTGTCACTTTTTATCGGAAGAATGAAAGAAAGGTATTTTTTATTGAAAAAAATGACGAGCCCAAAATTCGTGGGGTTTAAATGTTTTCATGTTTCTGAATATTTTGAAAATTAAAAATTTTATTTCTGAATTTGATTTGTATACTATCTTCAAAACTTCGGAATTTATGGAATTGAAGGCTGTGTTGAATTTTGGTTTTCGAGAGAAAATTGTCATTTTTTCAAAATCTTCATCTTTTTGTTCTAATCATAAGTGGTTATAATTTTGTAGATTATCATATCAAGAGTTCATATTGTTTCATGAAGTTTGATAAGAGATGTGTCCTAAAACAAAAAAAACACATAAGATTTTGTCCGATATTTTCATATTTTCTCCAACTCTCTCTAAACTGAACATGTTTTTTCAGATCCCAACAACTTCGCCACCTCCTCAGTCCTCGACAACTTCCTTTTCAACCATCGTGCTCGTGGTCTCAACACTCATGTCAGCATGCCTGATGATCTTCGGAGCGGAGTCCCAAGTCAGCCATTACAAGAACTGTCAGGAACATTTGAAGCTTCCACCAAGTCTCCACTGGATAGAGCAAATATCAATTTGTGTGAGTTTTTCCTACATACATATGTGAGACTTTTGAATTCGAGTCCTAATGCGAGTCAAGTTGAGTTAAAGACAAGTTTATATCTGTATGTGACCTTCAAGAATGCAAATTGGTGTCTTGTTGTAGTTAAATCCCGCATCTGAACTATTGAAGTAAGGTATAAATATTTTACTCGTAATAACTTTGAAATACCAAAAACTTACTTGAAGCTCTTGGTGCACCATCCAGTCCGCCAATCGAGGACTCGCACCAACTGGACTGCAAAGATTTCGACGAGAGTTGCAAATGGAGAAACGTCGAGGGAATGTTCATTGATGAGCTTGACTGGTATCAGGGCTCTGGAGAGTTGGATCAGATCAAGCTACAAGTATCCACGTCAACCGATATCAGTCCAGGTAAGAGAGTGAGAGAGAGAGAGAGAGAGAGAGAGAGAGAGAGAGAGAGAGAGAGAGAGAGAGAATTTTTTCAGAAGGAGCTTATGCAATAGTTGCAACCGACAGCGTCCAATTGCCGACTTCAAAGGCAGTGCTTGTATCAGATCAAGTTGGATGTCAGATCGGCGACGGAGAGCTCAGATTCATGTAAAATTAACGACAAATAGGCATGAGACACCATCTTTAAGGTACTGGACTTCGCCAGGTGTCAGGATCAAAGTTTGCTCCAAACGGCTATCCAAGCCATATCCAGATTTCGACTTTTGCAGGTGGGTAGTTATGTTTGTGTATACTTCCTAAAATTGATTCGAGAATAGCGAGAATTTCATCTAACGTACATTCTGGAGAAGAAACATGAGAGAAAGTACAAAAGTCGTGAGGAGGCTCGAACTCTGAACCTTAACTGTCAGAGTTAGATTTTTCATCTACTAGACCAGAGAAGAAAGTTCAACTGAATAAAGAAGAGATCACGAGTGGACAACATGAAATTTCTTGAAATCAAGTTTTGGGACAAACATAAAAATAACTTTTGCTGCAGTTGGAAAAAAAGTTATCAAATTCTATACCGGAAAGTAAAACAAGACACATAGCTTCCTCTACCTGTAAAAAAGTCCGGCCTCCGTAAATCGGGTACTTAGTACCGTAGCAGTTTTGCCTTGAAATACAAGAACGATTTACGTAATGAGCCTTCAATTTCAATGGACTGAAGGTAAGAATAATAATTTAAATCCACAAAGATCTAACTGTTCGTTGTGAGAGTCCCGACTCCTACCGTACTCTTACCGTAAAATTGAGATTAGAGCGCGTTTGAAAACGGCCATCAAGTATGAAAATGTCCATAACAAATCGAAAATGTCAATCCATCCTGACAATGCTTCAGAACTTTCAGTGCCCCCATCGAAGTCGCTGATCCAGGACCAGCGTTTGTGAACATCCCGGACCCCGGCACAGCGCCATTCCAGTTATTCGTCATTGCTGAGAACTTTGTCTACAATGCTGATAACCTTCGTGGTGGATTCTCTATTATTGACAATCTGGAGTACTATGCGCAGATGTGTAGCAGGGGCAGTGGTTCTACTACTGATGTAAGGGAAGAACAGGTAAACGCCGCTTTTTGAAACCAGATATCAAAAGTATTTTATTCAATTTAAAAATTCTGGAAAACTTGCATGAAAATAAACCTACTTCAAACGTGCCCCAGGCATATTATTTCAAAATTGCCCCAGACAGATTTTTCAAGCTTGTGCCAGGTAGGTTTTTCAAAACTCTCTCCCTCTCTCCCTCGACCGCATCAGAACTAAAAAGGACCACCCAAAAAATCGGCTTCACGAAAAGTGGCTGGGGCAAAGTGGGCGGAGGATCTTTCGTTTGTGTATATGAATCTTTATAATATTTTTTTCAAGTTTTCAAAATCTCATTTGAAAACCAAATGTTTGTGTAAAAATGATAATAATCTGTGTAAAAATGATAGTTGCAGGGAACGTTCACTCTGCCTGAAGCCGAGCTGAGCTCTGAAGCGACAACGTCCAAATTTGCAACCCTGATGCCTGACGCCACTTTCCAGCTTGGTGTACCGGACAGTACAGGTCTCATGGCTTGGGAAGGTGCCGGGTCGTTGGATGAGGCTCCTGCGTCTGATAAGCCGTTCTTCAGTCCGCAGGTGAGTAGAATGACCTGTGATAAAACAGTACCTCGGTTCTGCAAATACTGCTAAAGTACTGTAAGCAAAAAGGCATTGAACCATTGTACTTCGGAAATTAATAAATATGATTTAAAGATTATGTCTGAATTAAAAATCATTTATGTTCTTTATATCACATTCAAATTTGATTGATTACTATTCTTCACTTTTGAAGTGTCTTATCTTTAAATGACATCCGGTGTACATTTAAATACTCTTTGAAGCCATCTCAGAGACACCTAATATTTAAATAAAATTTAAAAGTGTCATAAAGATATCTCAGATGTCTTTAAATAACATTTGGAGGAGATAACGGCATCTAAAGGTGCCATAAAGCAATTTAAATGGTCTTTAAAGATTCTTATGGCACCTTTAAATCAGATTTATTGTTTTTCGGATTAGTTTCTGTCTGAACACGCTCAAAGCTATAAAATTGTTTTCAAAATTACCTTTTCGATTAAATCACATGATCTAACACTATATTCATGAAGATATCGTTCTTGTTCAAGATTCTATCAACACAAAACTTCATTGAGCGATTTAAGATCAAGAGAGTTGGACCTCTCGATGAGAACAATGTGGAAGAAGCAAACGAAGAAATCAGCTACAAGTCTGTATGCGACGTTTTGGTCTGCTCATTCAACATTTCGGACAGTTGCTCGACGTGAGTGCTTCAGAAACTTGTGAGAGGAAACTTACCTTGTTTCATACTTTTTCTGAGCAAGTGAAAAGGATGTTTGTGAGACAAGGTATTCCGAGGCGAGAGAGAGTCAGACAGACATGGACACTTTTTGTATTTTGAAAGAGTGACGACATTGAGAGAGCGTTCTCAGAGAAGTCAACTCTGAATGGATCAAGAAAAAATCAGGCTGGATCCAGAAAAAAATCAGATTGGATCCAGAGTTGTATTTCCAATCGGAATGAAATATATTTCAAGAACCTTGTGCTGACCGAAGATTCATCGTTTTATTTGGGTTCGGCGAGAAAATAATTCTCCGGGGCATTATAGTTATTTGAAGGATTTTATCAGATTGGATCCAGTGCCGTCAGATTGGATCCAATTAGCAGTGTTTTTATTTGATGGAAAATGGGCCTATAACCATGATGACACATCATGATGATTCATTCCATAATACTTTTGTTCATGATCTATCTGTTAACTCAAGTTTCGAGTACATCTGGAGCATTTGAAAGTTATCAGAAAAGTCAACTCTGATTGGATCCAGAAAAAATCAGATTGGATTCCAGTTTTTCCAAAACTAGATGTGGTTGGATCCAATCTGAGTTGCCTTCTCTGAGTTTATTACCGCGACATGTGTATAGTATCGGACAGAATCTTATGCGGTTTTTGTTTTTCTGTATACCTCTTATCAAACTTCATGAAACTATCTGAACTTTTGATATGATAATCTACAAAGCTATAACCACTTATGGGCAGAGTTAAAATGATTAATTTCGGAGAGAAATGGCAAATTTCTCTCGAAAACCAAAATTTCCATAATCTGAAAATATGATACCTGTTGTTCGAACCACATAAGATTTTATCCGATACTGTAGATGCATGTGTCGGCTGCGAGAAAACTCCGCAGTGTCTTACAAGTAAGAAAGGAGTTGTGTAGGTTTTCTGGAAGGGCAATAGTTTTAACCCTCAGATACTACGCTGAGCGCAGTAGAAAAGAGTCGGAAGCAACGAGGGGAGGCGACAAATAAGCAGCAAGCACAAACCCCGCCCCTTCGTGAATCCTGCACCTCTGTAGATAAAATTACAGTTACTGTAGGTTAAAAACTTTCTTCTCTGACGTTTTTTTCAAAATTCATTATAAAAAGCTAGTTACAAAGGAAAGTTACATGATTTGCAGTTTTTCAACAGCAATTGGTGGCACCAATTCGCTTCTTAAGATGAGGAAAACAGGACGAAAGATTGAAAAAATATTGAAGTGCGAACGCGCCGTATAGCGAATTTGAGTTCAATATATTTTGCGTGCAACGCGTCTAATCGATAACGATCACCTTTAGCTCGGTGTACCTCATGATGTTTCCTTCCATTTGAGAGTATTTGAACACGTTCCAAAAAAGAAAACACTTTTCCGGGGTGGCTGTTGGAAAAATGTTCCATCAGCTACAGTAAACCGAGAATAATTTTTTCCAGGTTGGCCCTAACCTCTGGCTGGGAAGTCACAACGTCTGTAGTCGGAAATCCATTAAGTGGAATCAAAGGGGACGCCAGTATGCTGCCATACAACGAAGGTGGTTCTTACGCCTTCATTGCTGGACCCCAAGACGTTGCTCGCATGCAGACCGACTCTTTCCGGGTTGATCGACCCGTTTTGCTGGTTTTCTCTTATCATAAGGTTTGCTTCTAAGTCTAGAGTTTTATTAGTTGTGAAATAAAGACAGTCGGGTTATGAAGAGTAGACAAGTTGTATGCTAACATCACACATACAGTGGCAAACATAAACATTTCCACTTTTGGTTTTTTGGTAACTCCATAATTAAAACGTTGGATATTTGTCGACATTTTATCGGTGATTTGCAAAAATCCGACACTTTGTCTACTATTTGGGCCAAATTGCATGCGAGGGGCCTGAAATCGACGTTTTCAACGCATTTTCCCGACGCAACGCGAGTCGTTCTGGAATACCTCCGCATCTTTCTCTCTGTCTCTTACTCTCTCATCGAAACGACACGCCAGCTGACACTCGTTTTTCTTTTTTTTTTCATTCTGTCATCGTTCTCTCTACTTGTTTGAGTCTTTGATTTCATTTGTTTTAGTCTGTATAATCAAGAAAATAATTTTTTGAAGTGAATTATTTCATTTAGATTTAGTAAAATCCTTAGAATCTTCGTTTTTTCAAACAAAGAATTTAGGCCAAGTTTGAGAGTTTATATTTCAGAATTTTTGATTTGTTAAACACGTCTATTTCACTATTTTGTAGCTCATGTCAAAATATCAAAAAGAACAGCATCCCCCACCTTGTAGCATCCCCCACCTTTGTTCCGACTTCTTACAGTTGTAATTTTCAGAAACGTCGCAGACCTGGTCAACCCGATAATGGGACCACTGTGACATACGAAGGAGTACGGTGGAAATGTGAAGCCGTTTAGATGGAAAAGCTGCCGAGAGAACTCACTTGGTCGAACAGGTATTTTTTGCTTTCTTCAAAATTTATATGGGAAATTGCTCGAAAATTTTGAAAACTGCGCCTCATCTGATGCATTTTCATTATTCTAACACAAAATTTTTTATTAAGATGATGGATCACACAAGAAGAGAGTTCGGCTTTTTCCACAAGCTGTACAGGGAGATCGAGAGGCATATCGTTCTTAGGTGATTTTTTCTGTTAATAGTTTATTATCACTCTCACGAGCCAAGAATATCAAAATCAATTTGAACCTAAGATTACGCAGATTTACCCGCCTTTCAGACATTATTACACTGCGCTGACATTGTTGGAGAATACGAAGCGAGTTTCTGATTGCTTGAAGAATCAGCAACGTAATGGTGAGTATTCTATTTGATGAAGCTAGTGATAATATCAAAACTCCGAAAAAGAAAGAGAGTGAGCGAGAGAGAGAGAGAGAGAGAGAGAGAGAGAGAGAGAGGGAGACTGTGTGTGAGAGTGAAAGATGGAGGAAGAGAGGGAGAGAGAGAGAGAGTTGGTATAATTATCAGTTTTTTTCTTTTTCAGCTTTCCTGTACCAACTTGTCGGCCGTCTCGCAACCCAATTAGTGAAGAACAATGAACCAGCGCATGTTATCAGAGATGTATCTGGACGTTCGAATCTACGACGACCTTTTGTTTGCTGCTTGATTCGAGTACTTCACAAGCTTCGTCAACGAAGTTGATCGTGCGAGGGAACGGGAGCATCTAGCATTACCCCTATTGACTTCGTGAGTTTTTATTTGATTCTGCAAGCGTTTTATCGAAACTGTTTTTGCTTCATTCTCGGTATAATTTGCTTAATTCGTACAGTGAAAAAGTAAAAAAGAGCCGAAGTTCATCAATCAATCGTCGTTTTCAGAATCCACAATGTATCGATCGCACTATTCAGACACCTTTGAAGTACCAAAACTCTCAATCCGTCAACCTCTGAAGGTCTCATATGAGAAGTTGAAAGAGTGTGTTCACCAAAGAGTAAGTCCTTATCCTCTATGTAAATTTATTTTTTTGTCTTTCTCTCTATCTCTCTCTCTTTTCTCCCTGCATTTTTGCTGTTGTTCATGTATCTTATTGTCTATTGAATAAATGTGATTGGAATAATTCTTATTGATTGGGGGCGTGGCCGAAAACGTCGTGTGAGCGCAACGAACCCCTGGCCGGTGGATGAAAGATTGTCGATGTTTTCGCGACGTTTTCAACGCGCTATAGTAGCACGACACGAGACGCTATGAAATGTCGACAAATATCCAACGTTTTAGTTATGGAGAATATCTCAGCCATAAGTTGTCCGATTGCTTTCAAATTTTCACAGATATTTTTTCAAACATTTCTAAATTCAGTCAACTTAATAAATCGTTGATGAAACCCAAAAGAAAAAAATAATAACTATTTTCCCTAGACATGTCTGAAGTCGACTTTAAAGTTAACCTGATTTAATTTGAATTCAAATCTTCTGAGAGACTAAAACATGGGAAACCATTGAAAACTTATTGACTCAGTGTTTTAAATCATGCAAACATCACATATTCCAAACATGGATACCAGAATCCAAATTCGTAGACTTAATCAGTGAGGAATTCACTTTACATGAGTTTTTGCTATTTTTTCTTGGATTTCTGAATTTTGTTTTTCTTTTTCATTTTGTAAAGTTTAACATAAACTATGGGACTGGTTTGAGTCAAGAACTGAAGACAGTCGTCTCACAATTAACATGTCCTAATGCTGGAACCAACATCGGGCGAGTCGGTTTGAGTGTTTGGAGTTGTCATCTTGATTGAAAATAAAGCTTCATATAAAACTTCGAAAACAAAAAAGGAGTTTTTTATGTCAATGAATTAGTTCCCAAATCATCTTCTTCATAATTTCAAAGCTCGTGACTTTACCGTTGGCTTAATGAGCACTGGAGTAGCCCTATAATAGATCAGCCTCAATGAAGATCAGCCTCTGATTCCTAAGAAAAAGCAAGCAAGCTTTATTTTTTCTAGAAACATTGTACAATAGATAATAGATATTTAAAACTTTGTTTCGGGGTTCCTAACAGTTTTTACCTGAGGGTTAGCCTTCTATCCTCAGGTACACGCCAGTACACACTAGACAATCTGCATGTAAAGTCATCACAACTGTCACGAATGTTAAATTCATGAGTGAATGATTAACATCGTTTGTTTGAAAGACAGTTGGCTTTTATATTCTCATCAAACTTTCAGAATAAGCTTCATTCTCTATTAAAAATGACGAGTCCAAACACTCCGACTGACTTGTAGAAAGTTGGTTCCAGCATTAGGACATGTTAATTGTGAGACGACTGTCTTCAGTTTTCGACTCAAACCAGTTCCATAGTTTATGTTAAGCTTTACAAAATGAAAAATAAAAACAAAGTTTAGAAATCCGAGAAAAAATAGCAAAAACTCATGCGAAGTGAAATCCTCACTGGTTAAGTCTACGAATTTGGATTCTGGTGTCCATGTTTGGAATATGTGATGTTTGCATGATTTAAAACACTGAGTCAATAAGTGTTTAATAGTTTGCGATGTTTTATAAAACTATAGTCTCTCAGAAGATTTGAAATAAAATTAAATCAGGTTAACTTTAAAGTCGACTTCAGACATGTCTAGGGAAAATAATTATTATAATTTTCTTTCGATATTCATCAACGATTTATTATGTTGACTGAATTCAGAATTGTTTGAATAAATATCTGTGAAAATTTGAAAGCAATCGGACAACTTATGGCTGAGATATTACCAAAAAACCAAAAGTGGAAATGTTTATGTTCGCCACTGTATATCGCTAGAAGCATGGCCGTTTTCAAATGCGCTCTAATCTCAATTTTGCAGAATGGGTACGGTAGGGTCGGGACTCTCACAACGAACAGTTAGATCTTTGTGGATTTAAATTATTATTCTCACTTTCAGTCCACTGAAATTAAAGGCGCATTACTTAAATCGTTCTTGTATTTCAAGGCGAAAATGCTACGGTACTAAGTACCCGATTTACGGAAGCTAGACTTTTTTACAGGTAGAGGAAGCTATGTGCATCATTAACCTACGGTAGTTGGCAATTGCCATCAATACTATGTTACAAATTCAATTAATATTTCCGATATTTCAATCAATATTTTCAATCGATAAATTCAATCATTTTTCTCGAAAAAAATTTTATGGTAAAATCTAATAATCGATTCAAATTATGGCCTAGAACAACTAACACTTGTAACAATTTTACATCAAAAACCGTCCAGTTCCGCAACTTTTGAAAGCGAACTTAATCAAAAAATCTGCAGGCAGATCGGGCAAGTGACCTCCAAGTTGTCTACAAGCTTGAGAATCAGTCCGAAGTCAGGCCCTTCTACGCGCCCCAAGTGACGAAGAATTCAAGACGATGGTTCAGAGATTCCATCACTTTACCTGTTGGATTCTATGAATATGTGAGCTTAGTATAAAGAATAATCAGTACTCACGAAGTTAAGCTCGCCTTCGAGGTACGAAACCTCAAAGAAAACGCTCAAATTGGAATCGACGAAGTTTTTGTTGTTGATGACAGAAGAAAGTCGTTTTGTATGTTCTAGCACGTGTACAATTTTATTAATAAATTATTTATTTTGCTCAAAATTTGTTTTTTGAAAAGTCTCATTGAAAAATGGATTTGTATATATTATTCCCATCTTACTGGTGAGAACTGAAATCCTCTCTTCTCGTCTTCTTCTGCTTGAGTATCTGTAGTGATTACATCTCTTTCTCTCTCTCTCTCTCCCTCTCTCTCTCTCTCCCTCCCTCCCTCTCTCTCTCTCTCTCTCTCTCTCTCTCTCTCTCTCTCTCTCTCTCTCTCTTCTTCTTCTTCTCCTTCTTCTTCTTCTTCTTCTCCCCTTTCTTTCAAATTCAACACGTGAGCTTTTGGTCAGACGTGAAGATCCATTCAAAAAGAGGAATACTGAGAAATTTCAACGTGACCTGAAAACCCTATTCGGAAGATCGTGACATTTGGTGCCATTTCAGTTAATCCGAGCGAAAGATCCTGCGGCAAGAAGAAAAATATGAGAGGTGTGTTTCTTGTTCCAGATTCTTGTAATCAGTACTTTTTTCAGTTTGGAAACATCGTGTTAATCAGCTACAGTAACTCTCTGTCATTTCGTATCGAGTCGCCGGTTAGACAAGGTAAAATTCATTTGTACCACTCGTTTTTTTTAGTTTTGATATTCAAACTTTTCCTCAACATGACCACTTCACACTGCGATAAACAGAGTTGAAAAGTGTAAGCAAATCCCTTTCGCCATTTTTAAAATTTCGAAACATGAACAAATTTACTTTTGCTCATCATCTATAAAATTCTGAATTCAGCGTGACGTCATCGTTGGCACGTCTACCCTGCCCTCTCCCACAGGTCGCTTAGGTCAGGTCACAACTACACGCGCTGCTTAACGCATCTCAATCCCAAAACGCGCCTAGGATGCACTGAAACGCGGCCTCCGGGCGACCTGCCGAAGGAACGTGGTGCTTCCGTCTGTAGATCAACAGTGTTCCCGTCGGGTGGAGGGACATTTGGCAGTCACTGCGTGACTACTCCGTCGACAGCTGAAGAGCTCTCCAGAGCACTTGGCAGTCGATACGTGGTCATAGCTGATGACAGTCCATGAGTCCTGCTGAACCCGTTCGCGTTTATTTTTGATTGAACGGAAAATGGCCTTCAGAAGTTTATTTCTGAATAAGGTCTGGTTGCACTTTTGTGGGTATTGTACGAGCAGTGTGTACTGGTCGTTGGAGGGATTCTGCTCTGCCTAGGCATCCGTTTGTAGTTGAAATGGTCTCTGCGTAGTGGGAGAGGGGCCCTTCTCGATTTGGTTTTACTAGACATCTGGACTCTTTTGGAATAACACTGGAATTTTTTTTTTGTGAAATTGGCCTCTTGGACAAGGTGAGAGAGAGAGAGAGAGAGAGAGAGAGAGAGAGAGAGAGAGAGAGAGAGAGAGAGAGAGAGAGAGAGAGATGGAATGACTACAGATTGGATCACACTCAAGCAGAAGCAGACGAGAAGAGAGTTTCAGTTCTCACCAGTAAGATGGAAATACACGATCAAGAATTACAGTACACAGCAAGGTCAGTTTCCTAAATTTACGTGTATCTCATGGTCCCTTTTACAGTATGATGCTGAACCTGAACCAAGTACTGTAATACAGAGAGTATCATGGAAGGATGTTGGAAATGGAATGTTATCACGTTCTTTGTCCATGTTTACCTCACTATATTGGATTTTCTTGTTTTGATATTCAAACGTGACGTTTTGATATTCATTTTTCATTTCTGATTTTCAGAGCGAATTCGAATCTCATTATTCGTCATCTGCATAAACTATCTTCATATGAGTAAAAAAGAAAAGGTAAAAAACAGACCGAAACAAATTTCACAAGAAACATTCCAGATTTCCACTTTCACGATAGATCATGGGTAAACCTTAGGATGGATAGGTACCGTATGGTGATTTAAAGTATAAAAAGAGTCAGTTTTGTTCATTTTATTGTTTCTCACACTAAAATTTACAGAAAAATGTCTGCAGAAACCAGAAGGATGAGAAAATAACAGAGCTTCCCATGGTGAATTTCTCTTCATTGTTTGAAAACATCTGAATTTCAGTTTGCCATAGTTCAATGCCAACGTTGACGTTATTTATCCAACTTTTCATGTACCAGGGATTTGGTATCCATCAGGACAACCAGGGATTTGGTTTTTGAAAGAAAATGAGAAAGAGAGAATGAAAGAGAGAAAAAGATGAGAAGAGTTAATCATGATGTAGAGAGATAGAGAAGGTTGGGAGATTTTTGATTCAGAAATAGTGTGTACACAATTGTATAAAAAAAGTGTACACAATTGTATAAAAAGAGTGTACACAATTGTATAAAATGGTATTGAAGTGGTGTGAAATAGTCATAAAACGGTTAAAATGGTATGAAAACGGTGTTAAATTGGTGATGAAACGGTTTTGAAATGGTGATAAAACGGTGTTAAAATGATATTGAAACTTTCTTAAAATGTTGTTAAAGTGGTATCAAAATGGTGTTAAAGTGATATTAAAGTAGTATCAAAATGACGTAAAAATGGTATTAAAATGGTGTTAAAATGGAAATAAAACGATGTCGAAATGGTATCAAAATAATGTGGAAATTGTGTAAAATGGTTAAAGTTACGTAAAGTAGGTATTTGAAGTAGTTAGATAAGAGGACTGATAGAGTTAATCATGTTGTAGAGAGATAGAAGGGGTCGTATGATTTTCGATTTAGAAATTGGATAATGAGAAGAGTGCACAAAATCGTTTTGAAGTGGTGTAGAATAGTAATAAAACGGTGTAAAAATGGTATGAAAACAGTGTTGAAATGGTATTAAAAAGGTGTTGAAATGGTATTAAAACGGTGTTAAATAGGTATTAAACGGTGTTGAAATGGTATTAAAACGAAGTTAAAATGGTATTAAAACGGTGTTAAAATGGTATTAAAACGGTGTTAAAATGGTATTAAAACGGTGTTGAAATGGTATTAAAACGAAGTTAAAATGGAATTGAAATGGTGTCGAAATGGTAACCAAAGGATGTGGAAATTGTGAAAAATGGTGTGAGAATGGTTAAAGTTACGTAAAGTAAGTAGGTATTCGAAGTAGTTAGATAAGAGGACCTTTAGAGTTAATCATGTTGTAGAGAGATGGAAGAGATCGTGTGATTTTAGAAATTGAATAATAAGAAGAGTGCGCAGAACTGAATAAAATCGTTTTGATCAAACGGTGTTGAAATGGTATTGAAAAGGTGTTAAAATGGTATTAAAACGGTGTTAAAATGGTATTAAAACGAAGTTAAAATGGAATTAAAATGGTGTCGAAATGGCAACCAAATGATGTGGAAATTGTGTAAAATGGTGTGAGAATGGTTAAAGTTACGTAAAGTAAGTAGGTATTCGAAGTAGTTAGATAAGAGGACCTTTAGAGTTAATCATGTTGTAGAGAGATGGAAGAGATCGTGTGATTTTAGAAATTGAATAATAAGAAGAGTGCGCAGAACTGAATAAAATCGTTTTGATCAAACGGTGTTGAAATGGTATTGAAAAGGTGTTAAAATGGTATTAAAACGGTGTTAAAATGGTATTAAAACGGTGTTAAAATGGTATTAAAACGAAGTTAAAATGGAATTGAAATGGTGTCGAAATGGTATTAAAACGGTGTTAAAATGGTATTAAAACGGTGTTAAAATTGAATTAAAATGGTGTCGAAATGGCAACCAAATGATGTGGAAATTGTGTAAAATGGTGTGAGAATGGTTAAAGTTACGTAAAGTAAGTAGGTATTCGAAGTAGTTAGATAAGAGGACCTTTAGAGTTAATCATGTTGTAGAGAGATAGAAGATCGTGTGATTTTCGATTTAGAAATTGGATAATGAGAAGAGTGCACAAAATCGTTTTGAAGTGGTGTAGAATAGTATTAAAACGGTGTTAAATTGGTATTAAACGGTGTTGAAACGGTGTTAAAATGGTGTTAAAATGGCATTAAAACGGTGTTAAAATGGTATTGAAACCGTGTTAAAATGGTGTTAAAATGGTGATGAAACAGTGTTAAAATGGTATTGAAACGGTGTTAAAATGGTGTTAAAACGAAGTTAAAATGGAATTGAAATGGTGTCGAAATGGTATTAAAACGGTGTTAAAATGGTATTAAAACGAAGTTAAAATGGAATTGAAATGGTGTCGAAATGGTATTAAAACGGTGTTAAAATGGTATTAAAACGGTGTTAAAATGGTATTAAAACGGTGTTAAAATGGTATTAAAACTGTGTTAAAACGGTGTTGAAATGGTATTAAAACGGTGTATAAAATCGTGTCAAGATAAGTAGAAGATGGTGTAAAAATGGTGTATAGAATTGTGTTAAAGGAGTTTTCAAAAGTGGTTAGAAATGATGACAAAACTGAATGACAAAAATGGCAGCGTGTTCACGTGAACAAAAAATAAATAAAAGTTCAGACTTTACCGAAATAAATACCGTATATCAAGACGTCTGCGTAAAACTTTGAAATAAATGATTCTTACGTTTTTCTTGTCGTTTTTTTTTTCAAATTTACAGACTCATTCTAGAAAAACGCTGGATTGGATTTCGATTTATTGATTTTCATCTCGGAGCTAGCGAATTTGGAAAAAAATTGCAGCGCGCGGATAGACCGACATGTCGCGACATGAAATTTTCGCATGCCCGAGAGCTGTAGAAAAAATTTCGTAGAAGTTAGAAATTTGAAAGTCGAGCTACAGTATCTTAAGAAGTTGTGAAGATCTTTCAGTTAATGTACCTCTAGTTATAAAACTTATAGTATTTTTGAACTAAAAACCCAGAGTTTCTATTACAAAACGCGTTTTACACAAAATTAGAACATTTTTTATTCATAAAAAAATCAAAAACAAACAAATGGGGTGTATGAGCCTCGGTGTTTTTTATGACAATCTTTTAGCTGTCTGGGAAAAATGCTCAAAAATAAAAAGGAATGAATTGAATGTCGTCAAATTAAACGTTTTCTGTGTATTAAGGCGTCAAGTGAGTTTACACACTGGAAATAATCAAGACGGGACGGGAAAGTAGGAGGAGGGGTCATCTAGAAAATCTGTGAGTGCACCGGTATACTGTATAAATAAACTGAAAGCTTGGGAAGGGGGCGGGGCTGATCCCGCCCCTCTTGTGGCAGTATGCATATTATTGACATGACTGTGGCTCCCCTAGTCGTTCTCGTCGTTTCGCTAGTGCTGCTTCAAGATCGCTCATGTGTTGTGGTGACGCTGTTGTCGATTGGATCTTTGTCGCATCAGACCGCTTCGGTGGCGGCGGGGGAGGAGCCTAAAATTAAAATTCAAATAATTTGAGATAAGAAGACGAGGAAATACGTTTCACACCTCGACAAAAGCATAAGACAATAAAACCGCGTCGCAACCGCTTTGCCAACCTCCGCTTTCATTTTCGAAAGTTTTTGTACTTTAAAAAATGTTTCACTAGACATATTGAACGTTGCGGACTGTTCCCAACAATAGTATCACCTACTTCAAACATTTTTACGTTACGATTTGTGAATCTGGGATGAAAAAAGAGGAAAAGTAAAATTTTTGAACTACAGTAACTGAAATTTGATCTACTCTATCGATTTGCTTCGCTTACACCTTTTAACTGCGTTTGCCGCGGTGTGCGTTTCAACATTAGCAAAACTGTTCAAAAATAAAGTAATGAGGTAAGTGCGCTCCGTGGAGAGTCTTGCAGAGCGGCTATAATAACTTATTTCCACAGTGTGGGTTATTGTAGTTATCAAAATCGGTGCTTGAGTGAAGATAAAAGAACTATAAAAAAGCCCACCTTCTTCGCTGTCAGCGGTGTGCTTTGCGCTGTTGCTGGTTTTACCGGCGTTGGGGGTTTTGTTGCTATTGGTGGCTTGTTGGCGTAGTAGGCGGGTTTAGGTGGTGGTGTGGCCGGGATAGAAGACGTCGTTGCCGCCATCATTGGTGGTGGAGCCGGAAACTCTTCGTCCGAGTCGGATTCTTCGAGGGCTGAAAAAGTCATTGAATGATGTACTATCTATCTCTCTCTCTCTCTCTCTCTCTCTCTCTCTCTCTCTCTCTCTCTCTCTCTCTCTCTCTCTCTCTCTCTCTATCACTCACGTATCGACGGTGACGCAGACGAAGATGACGCTCTCGATGCCCTTCTCATAATATCGATCGGAGCTCTCTTGATCGTTCCAGTCAGCTGTTCTTCACTACCGTAACTCAAGTCCGACATAACAGAGTGAACGTTCGGTCGCTGGACGACTCGCGACGGCGATGCTAACGAAGTCTTTTCCAGTCTCTCAGAAGAGAAGGACGGCGCTACCATGGTGTTGGTGTTCACCGAGATGGCGGCGGTATGGTGATGGGATCCGATTCCGTCCAATTGCATTGATGACGCTGCTGAGGATGATCTGAAGGTTTAGTTTCAGGAAAGATCATAATCGTTCCTAGCCTTTTTATCTGCACCCCATAATATCCTCAAACCTTACCTATCATGAATAGTCTGGAAAGACGACGCATGGGACATATGCCCACCAGCTCCTCCTAAAGTCTCCAATCTGATCTGACACGCTCTCTCAAAGTTCTTCAACAGTTCCGATCCGTTCTTCGCAATTCTCAACGCGACCAGCCACTTCTTGTACGTCTGTTCATCTTCTGCACAAATGTACTTGATGTACTGTGACCGTTTCATCTGCAGCGCCGTCAGTTTGATGCAGATGCAGTAGGGTGTCGGGGCCTTGTACTTTTTTTGCCAATTGATTCCAGTGTACACTTGGTTCGAGTGGAGGTTCATGAGACAGGTCAGGTCCTTCGACGACTTGGTTTCCTTCTTCTTTGACATGTATAATCCAGAAGGTCTCAAGACAAAGTACTGTTTCTTCCACGACTTTCTTCCATCTGATTTTATATGAAGGAATCCTTCCATCTCGGGTGGAACCACTGGATCACGATTGAAGTAGTCACGAGTGAACTGCTGCTTGACTTCTCTCGTCCACGCGTCTCCTTTTGGGACTTCAATGTCTTCTGTTTTCTCCGTTACAAGGTACACGTCGGGTCTGTCTGCAATTTTGAAATAATTGAAATTCAATGTTCTGTAATTTCTTGGTACATTTCAATCTGGTTTAAAAATGCTCCACATATATCGCTAGAAGCATGGCCGTTTTCAAACGCGCTCTAATCTCAATTTTGCAGAATGAGTACGGTAGGGACGGGACTCTCACAACGAACAGTTAGATCTTTGTGGATTTAAATTATTATTCTTACTTTCAGTCCATTGAAATTAAAGGCGCATTACTTAAATCGTTCTTGTATTTTGAGGCAAAACTTCTATGGTACTAAGTACCCGACTTACGGAGGCCAGGATTTTTTACAGGTAGAGGAAGCTATGTGTGCTCCAGAAATCTTTGCTTGAAAAACTTAAAAATCAGAAAAGTTGTTAAATTCACTTCTATTCGTTATTTTTTCGTGTTCAATGTACATTTTTAGTGAAAAATTGAAAAAAAATCTTGTTTGTGAAATTAAAAGTCGAGCTAAAAGAGATATCAGACTTCCAGTTCAAAACCTCACCAAGGAAAGAATATTTATCGGATCTCCTGATAAAATGGAGCTTGTTCGGCGAGTCCTGGACCCAGAGTTGGATATTCTCCACCAGCTTCTCGTGGTCTTCAAATACTCGTTCTGAAATTTTTTTTGTTAAAATGAAACTGGCGTCATCAGAGTATGAATTCAAGACCTAGCTAAATTCGTTCAGTAGAAAAAGTTACGAAGATTTAATGCAAAAAATTCTCGTTCATAAAATCCTCAAGTTCAGTATGACATATTTTTTCAAAATGAAAACATTTTTTAAATTTAGAATTGTTATAGCTCCAAATATTTTTGATCTGCTCAAATCCTTCCCTTTTCCAATTTTTTAGGATTCATGTAAAAAAAAAACAGAGAGAATAAGGAAAACTCACGGATATAAAGCTCAGGGAACTCTTCGACGATACAATGGTCTTCCATCAACGGAATGTGGTTCTTTTCAGCCAACTGCTTCATCGTCTCTGCCACCGTCCATCGTTCATCAATCAGAAGTTGGAGTGGTTGACCGTCTTCCACGAAAAACTTCACAAAGATCTTTGTCACCTTGGCTTCTTTCATCTTCTCCAGCGCTTGGCGGATTTTGATCGCTTTGAGCTCTTCTGCCGTTGGTTCATCGTTTCGCGGTGAGACCTGGAAATTTCTTTTCAACCGGTGTCATTTTGACGACTTCAAAAAGTTTCACAATCAACGGAAGAACTACCACGTTCAAAAATTCAATGAAAAATAAAATTCTCAGAGATGATCGCGAAGGTGTGTTATTTACCGTAAAATTACAGAGAAGTTTCAGAATCGGCCGAAAAATAACCAACTGTTTTAAGTTTCATACAAATTTTTCATTATTTCAGTTTAGTACCAACAATCCCAATCCTTTCTTAATTTTTTCCCAGACTAAGATCAGTCCTTTGAGCACCCCACAAATTTGTGGGGTTAACACAATTTACCCAAACTTGTCTCAACCTAAAAACCTCGCTGACTCACTAACCGTTGTTACAAATGTTACAACAAAACACAAATCCTTACTCACTCATTTGACTCATCTGGGAATGGGTTACTTTGGTGACCCCGTGGAGACAGGGTGGACAGGGTGGACCGGGTGTAAGAACACACCAAATGGTGTAGTTGTGCAATCCCCTTTGCGGCGAGGTAATTACACTGTTCGACAGTCAAATGGCTTGTTAAGAGAGAGAACTTGAAAGAAACTTCACTTTCCGATCAAAATATTTCACTTGAAAAGAAAAACGCGAGAAATTTTCCTACATAAAAACACCATGGCCTTCCTGCTGAACAAAACTAGCTAGGTCTCAATTCTTGATCCCAAAAGGATTTTTTTGCCTCAAAGTGTTCAAGAAATTCACTATTCTATGACGATCTATCAAAAACCTAACATTAAAAAATTTCAAGTTTTTACTGAACTTCATCAAGCCGTCCCTATGCCTAAAATGCGAGGTGTCAATAGTGAGAAGACAGGTCATTCATTTGTCTGGAGTAGTACAAGAAAATTACCTGTGTCGGACTTGGAGTATTCAACGAATCTGTGCATGATTCATTCGATGAGAATCCTGATATTCGACATCTGAAATGTTGAATTTTTTGAAAGGCGTTTGAGAACTGCAATTTGCAGTCCAGGAAAATACAGTATCGCAATTTCATTCCTGATTTTATCTAGTCAAAAAAAACAATACTGAAAAACTACAAAATTCAAGTGAAGCCAATTCAGGTCATCCTTGTATGACTCGTGAGGGGGAGGTATCTACAGTAATAAAGATGATTTTGATCTACTCTAATTCTTGATTCATTTTTACAGAAGCGTCCAAAGCTCACGTATTATGCGACGATTCTGTAGAAGATGTGTCTCCAAAGGCGCTGTCTCCATCCGGTGACGAGCAAGACGAAGTTATCGTGGTCGATGGCATCTGAAAGAGATTCTTGTGTGAGAAAAAATATCGGATTGGTAATTCAATCTTCTCTGAAACTGAGAACTCCCGTTGTTTCTTTTCTTATTACACACTTCCGTTGGGGTTCATTTTTTGTTATGGGGATAGCGCAGTTGATAATTGTGTTGTTTTTTGTTTTTTTTAGGACAACAGTTCAATCTCCGTAGTGGTCTGATCCAATGTATTCTGCTCGGTAACTTTTTGCGCGTCTCTCGATATGGGTATTGTACGCATAACTGATTTTTCTTCTTCTCTCTCACCTTTTAACGCATATTTAGAATTTTTACACACTTCCGTTGGGGTTCATTTTTTTGTTATGGGGATAGCGCAGTTGGTAATTGTGTTGTTTTTTTTTTTAATTGTGTCGCAGTTGGTAATTGTGTTTTTGCTTTTTTTTTTTTAGGAAAACAGTTCGATCGCCGTAGTGGTCTGATCCAATGTATTCTGCTGGGTCACTTTTTGCGCATCTATCGATGTGGGTATCGTACGCATAACTGATTTTTCTCTCTCTCTCCCACTCTTTAACGCATCACATATCTAGCAAAAAGTCTTACCGATTTCAAACGCGCGCCAGTCGCATTTTTGTAAAATGAGTACGGTATGAGTCGGGACTCTCACAACGAACAGTTAGATCTTTGTGGATTTGAATTATTATTATTCTTACTTTCAGTCCATTGAAATTAAAGGCGCATTACTTAATCGTTCTTGTATTTCAAGGCGAAACTGCTACGGTACTAAGTAACCGATTTACGGAGGTCAAACTTTTTTACAGGTAGAGGAAGCTATGTGCGCATACTTAAAAAATTCTAAAGATTTTTTCTTCTTGCTCCTAGCTTGGATGAGTTATACCCAGAGCATATTCCCACCCAACACCCTGGCAACGCGCCAAATCCACCACTGACACCGTTTTCATCCAATTTCAACACATGTGTTTACTCATATGCTCCCTCTTCTGCTAATAAGCAATCCGATCCCACCTAAGCCATTCTTCGTCTCACCCAGATTGTTTACCGTTGGTGGGATGTTTCCTGTGGTGTCTGGCGGCCAGGCTCAAGAAGCTTGACACCATTGCGCCATGGTGCGCTCAATTTAACACCACTATTATAATTGTCCCCGCCAGTGTGGCTATGATGACGGCCGCGCGAGCAAACTTATTAGACCGGGAATTTTTTTCTCGAGCAAACAAAATCAGTAATTAATTGTATTTTCTACGAAAAACAAAAAATATGGGATAGCTATAGTTTAAACTCGAGACAAGAGAAAGCAAAAATTATTTATTATTATTATTATTTTTTTTTTACTACTCAGTAAAGTAAAAGTAAATTAGATTCACAAAATTCTAAATTAGATCTAGAGTGATTTCACCGTAGCGTCACCAAAAGTACATTTTATGATAGAGTATAGAATTGTAAGAATACGTATTTCTCAAATTTAAAAAAATTTTCATTCCTCCAGAACTCTATAGAGTGGGATCGATCCAACGACCTACTTCAAAACGAGCGACAAACAGGACGATTTTCTTCCGGTCCGAACCAAAACATTCCGGTGCGTAGCGGTCAGGCGTACCAACCAATTTCGTACTCGATAAAGCAGTATCTAATTCTAGCGGGTGCTATCTACTCAAGTTCCTATACAGGAAATTCGATTGAGTGCGTAGGGACGCTCATTACATCAACGTGGCCGCTCACCGCGTCGTTAGTGTGATTTACGGAGGTTCGAGATTTCACCATATGATAAAATTTGCTGACCTGTGGGAGCAAGGTCGTCGCTTTTCGAATCTCGTTGCTGCTTGTGGATGATGGGATCGACGGGGTCGTCGTGGTCCTCGTCGTTGACGGCATTCCGAGTAAGAGATCATTGCCTCCAGTGGTGCTGTTTAACTGCGTTTCTAGGGCTTCGAGCTCTTCCAGAAGTTCGTCTAGCTGCCAGTCTGCTGATTCTGAAAATTGAAAGTGAGAACTGATCTATCTTTCTCTCTCTCTCTCTCTCTCTCTCTCTCTCTCTCTCTCTCTCTCTCTCTTTCTCTCTCTCAAGTATAAAATAGTCCCATCTTTAATAAAAACCATAGGAAGTTTTTTAAAACATAGTAACTGTTCATTTCATTACTCACGTCGTTGTCTAACATATCGCTTGTATGCTTGCATCTTCTACTTGGAGTGAGTGAAAAACTAAAATGAATTGCGATTGACACTGGGGTTCAGAAGGAGATTAAGGCAGTGATTAAAGAGAATTTGCTCGGAGAGTTTGAAAAGAGGAGAATCGTAACGTAGCCTAGTGTTTTTTGTATTGAATAGAATGGAAAAGAGAGAAATTGAGTCATGTAATAAATGAACACGTTCGTGCTATACTCTCGCATCACCTGGTCTGATGGATGGAGAAAGAGGAAGGGAGAATGATTAATGTACTGCATAGTACGTTGATGTTTGAAATGACCACAAAATAATGATAATGTGGAAAAATGTGATCAAAGTGTTTTTGAAACAAATTGAATTGAAAAAAATGAAGAAATATGACAAAAGTTTAAACAAATTCAAATTTCTAATTTTTCATTTTTGAAATATTTTGAAACAGAAAAATAAAATATCTCATATTTTCTCAATAAATGAAAAGAAGACGAATTAACCAAAATCTGAACACAAAAAATATCTAAAAGATATACATATCGATAAAATATGGCGAGATTAAAATCTCTAAACTACCAAGTTTTTAAAATTACACAGAAATAAAAAAGTAGACAATTTGACCACAAAAAAACAAAGAGAAAAAGTGAACACATGTTATAACAGCCGATCTACGGTGACAACTGAACAATTATGGGAGGGGAAGAAGGGTGAAAAGAGGACGGCAGGTGTGCACCAAAATGGTGTATAGCTATGGTGCACCACCCATGGTGGAGTCATCTGTTCGCCCGATGCAATAGCTAAGCGGAGGAGAGGGGGGGGGGAGGATGAGGTCACGGCCGGCTAGACTGAACTTGCTCGGCTAATTGAGTCAGTGATCATTTTTGAATTTTGAAATTCGCGGGAAAACTACTTGTAGAAGAACTCCATGGAGATCTGTATCAGGATGTAATAGGATATTTGGTGTTAGCTCAGCTTTTATGAAGCTATATTGGCTTGAATCACGTTGCTCAGTTTTTGAAAGAAGAGAAACCGGCGAAACCCGCGAAAGGTCGGAGACACTTAGTTTTGAAAAATGATTTTTTTCTTGAGCTATTGTATCAAGCAACTACGTTAAACGTCTCATTGACTAGAATTCGGCAAAACCCTGTGGATAGTCAGAGGACTCACAAATCAAAGGGAAATTATCAGAAAAATAGAAAACTTGAGAGAATCGCGCGTAAAGTTGGAACAAGTCCAGAAAACCAGCTATATTCACAAATGCCTGCGTACATACATGAAATGTTAAACGAGAACAATACACTCAAGTCGGTTTTTTGTCTCAAGTGTCGCCTTTTGTCATTGGATATGAGAGACATGCAAAAATGAAATTGACAAGACTTTCGACATTCTGCTATTTTTTGGCAGTTTTATTGAGAGAGTTCATTTCTGCGGTAAATGTAACTTTTTCGAAACAACTAAAAGGTTTAAAAATTGTGCAAAATTAACGAGTAAAATTCTGTCCGATCTATAAAAAACAGGTCTTTTCACAGTGAGAATTTGGAAAGCGAAAAAGAATAACACAGGAAAAAAGTAGTAAAAAATGTGTTATTTTGTGAGAAAATAGATCAAAAGGTGTATTTTTTAATTCTTTCAAGAATTAGGATGCTAATGTTTAACTGGGGTGATGGCCAAAAGAACAAAACTGGCTAAACTTTCGTCCGTTACTGTATGCTAGATGTGAGAACGGGATGTTCTTCCCATCGGAATGAGCGATATTCTAATTGCAAACGCGCAATTCACACCTTCAATCGTTGTATCTCAAAGGGCGGCTGTGACTGTGGTCGAGACTTCTTACTGATAAGGATTGATTTCAATAAGACTAAGCAATAAATACACGGGCGATTGATAAAAGTGGTCTTGTATACATCAGGTGGAAAAACACCCAAACTTGTTAGTGTTAGAGAATGGGTCAGAGACAGTGGATACAGTATCAGGTATACGGTATCCGGTACAGTACCCGAAAAAGTAGTCTTGTATGAGGTAGAGCAGCATCCTGGAGTGAGTTATTTTTTGCCAGAAATGAGTCAGTTCAGTTTGAGAGATTAGATAAAGTATCATGTACCGTAACAGTTCTAGACAAAACGTTAACAATTACAGTACTAAAAGCGTACAACCAACCAAAGGGGGTCAAAAAGATATATCTGTCAAAAAATACAAGTGGAGAGGTGGCGCAACCGATCCGGCCTTTCCATATGTCTTCATTGTGGGTCATGTTTGCCTTGTGCTTTGTCTGCAGGGTGCATCAAGGGTGAAGTAGGTTGACACCAAAAATGGTGTGCAAAACATGCACCGATGGTTATTTGAGCTTTATCAACTTTTGACCTACTCATGCCAAAAGTTTCAGGATACTCTTCGATGCCCGAATTTAAAGTTGATCCTTAGAGTCCTTAATTCAGAGCAAAAATTTACAGTCAAGTTTGAAGTCATTGGAGTTCGAACTTTACTGAAGTTATTTAAGGCGCCAAATAAGAATCAAAATTAAGGTAAAACATCAGTTACGTTGTTCTTAAGCGCAAAATAGAGATTAAACCTTAGTGACGTTATTTTAAGGCGCAAATTTGGAACGGAAGGACCGAGTTGGTAAACAGGTGGTTGACATATCACATTGGAGAATGGAGAAATCGATGCTTCCAACCAAAAAGAAGAACACACACCGATAATTCTTATCGAGAATTGTTGAAACATTCGAGAGCGTCTCATGGCTCGTCAATTTTTATGCGTTATGTTCTTTTCTATTGCGATGGTATCTCAAAAGGAACGAAAACAATTCACTCGAGATAGTGAATCCTACGTTCATCAATGAATAATTGAAAATACATAGACACGGTGCGAATTTCTTTTTGTCCGTGAACAAAAAAGTCAAAGTGCCTTAACTTTTAAGCTCACAACTATTTAGGAGTCTGATTTCAAAGCTGGTTTACGTAATTTCCTTCTTCTAACTGGAATAACATCAAATGAATTTGCTTGGGAGATTACTGACCATAATATTCAGACGCGACGAAACTGTCTAATATTCAATCGTACTTTTCTTTCTTAAAAAATTACATGAGCTCCCAAGACTCAGACTTTGTTTATTCAACCTTACCTAAGCTTATAGAAACGGTAAATTACTGTTGGATGCATATTGCAGACCAAAATTAGGATGCGCGCTTTCAACAGAGAATAGACAGAATCATCGACGTTGAAATATTCAACTTCTCTGTTTCTCAGAATTATAATCAAAATCTGCAATTTTTCTTTTTCCTACTTTCTTCTAACTGGAACATCTACTAGTTCTACATCGAATTCTAATGGGGCGAATTGAAAAAAGAAACAGGAAGACGACGATAGCTATTGAGAATGTGAGAGAGAGAGACAAACGATCTGCTAGAACGACCGGGGGCAGCAATCTTCTTGAACGTGAGAACCGATCAACGGGAGAAACTGGTTGCTGGTGAGATCCCATCACAGCTGTGCTGCTCTCTGTACTGTCCTCATGGATGTGGAACGGAAAAAAAAGACTTCGACTGGAAACACGTGTGTGCGCGCCTGAGCACTATACGACTTGAGAGCTTTTCGCAGCCCTGTGGCAAAAAACGCACCACATATATCGCTAGGAGCATGGCCGTTTTCAAACGCGCTCTAATCTCAATTTTGCAGAACGAGTACGGTAGGGTCGGGACTCTCACAAAGAACAGTTAGATCTTTGTGGATTTAAATTATCATTCTTACTTTCAGTCCATTCTGAAATTAAAGGCTCATTACGTAAATCGTTATTGTATTTCAGTGCGAAACTGCTACGGTACTAAGTACCCGATTTACGGACTGCAGACTTTTTTACAGGTAGAGGAAACTATGTGCCCACTCATCTGGGAACTTGGGATAAATATTGTTCTCCTCATGTATTTTTCCAAAACTATCCTACAGGTAAAAAATTATCACGTCTGATGATTAAAATCGACAAACCATCAACTTGCAAAATCGGAACAAGAGACTTCTCTTGCAGGTTAGCACAGGAAATGGGGAGCAAAATATCCAATTTTGTCTTTTTTAGTTTTGAAAAGTACCCCAGTTGTACCGTATCACACAGTGTCTAATCTTCATGTGCTAATAACTTCGAGGGGGCTTAAAATCACTAAAAGCAAAATAATCCAGTCTTACTCTAGCCATGGTAACTCGAAACCAATAAAATTAGCTAATATCATAACAATTATTCAATTTCAGAGAAAAAAATTCTACTTTGACCTGAGAGACTTGATCCATGAACCTATCCCGACAAATTCTTTCAACCAGTTGAAATTTCTCTCTAACTAAATTTTATGTTTCAATAAAAACTGATAACCATGGAATTTTCCGTACATTCGTTCGCTATTTAATTCTCAAAAATACATGTTGATACGAGTAATTCTCACAGAAAAGGGTGCCCGGGACAGGTCGGGCACCAGCAATGGGAAATGGATGCATGATGTAAACCCGTTATGGGTATAGAAAAATACTTCGAGACAGCGGAGACAACATATTGTATGGGGGGAAAGTACGGCTTTCATTGAATGATACTCTGCCACTCACTTTCTGTGGAAAAAACGAGAAAGTCGAGTGGGGGAAGATTAACAAAAGTTGGCAGAGATGAAGTGGACGGGCCTTTATCAAATTTGGACCCGTTGGGGTATATTCATGTGAGAGGAAATGTCAGATTTATAACGTCATTTTAGAATTTGCTAAGGAACATCAATCAAAGACTATGGATTCACGAGGATTGTTTATTCAGAGGCTTGAGCGTTTTTAGTGTGGTTTAAAAATATTGAGTAGGAATAAAACTATCAAAAATATTGATTTTTGGTTTCTCTTTTTCTCTCTTTCTTCTTTTTCATCACTATGGTCTATACAATAGAAAATATAGACAATACAATGCTCAATAACAGAGAACCAACAGCATAATAGTATTCTCAAGAAGCACCTTCTGGTCGTGTATCATCTCAAATTTCGAGCTCTCTGACACTATAAACATGGTCAATATGGGTACATATTTGTTCTTTCTTTCAGTCCACACACCATCCAAATTATAATAGCAAAAAGAAGCGAACCTTTGATGTTGTTCATGCTGTACCGTAGGGTGTCCATTGGCGGTTTTGGTGGCACCAGGGGCTTGGGACGAATTTGCACGTGGTATTCGTCCAGCTGGTCGTCCATACTTGGTTCGATTTCGCTCTGGAAAAAATAAATTGATGTTTTTTGAGGACAGGGAGAGAAAGAAAAAAAAAGAGAGATAGAGAGAGAGAGAGAGAGAGAGAGAGAGAGAGAGAGAGAGAGAGAGAGAGAGAGAGAGAGAAATGGAGAAAAAGAGAGTCAACAATCAAAAATCAAATTCCTAGGACAACCTAGAAAATCAATAGAATTCAATCTGGGACCAGGAAAGCAGAAGGTTAAGTGGTGGAAAACACAGATTGGTGGTTTGAGTGGTGTACACGTGTGGTCTGCCACCAACTGTCAACTCGTTACGACGCTTATTTGGCGCACTTGAGGATCAATTGATCGGGCTACTTTGAATAAACAATTCGTGTGTTCGACTCGTATGTCCAACAACTAGCTTATGGGATTGATTGGCGAAGGTTTTTGTTCTACATACATACTGTTGGTTGCACTGTTCATTTTTCTAGCAAAAAGTCTGACCAATTTCAAACGCGCGCCAATCGCGTTTTTGTAAAATGAGTACGGTAGGGTCTGCTACGGTACTAAGTACCCGATTTACGGAAGTCAGACTTTTTTACAGTTAGAGGAAACTATGTGCTATGTCTATGTTCATATGTCATTATTCCACATTTTTAGTTAAATGACGACAAATTGACATGATAATGAACATAATTGGGCATATTTTTGATCACCAAGTGGTGCTGGTAAAAAATGAAGTAACGACTTGTGTTTGAGCACTATTTGAGAAATAAATTATCCAAAAAGATAGGATTTTTCTGGGAATGTGATAAACTTATCAAACCTATTTTTCGCAAAAAAACTGCACAACTGTCCTGACTGGAGCAGATTTTTAAAAGGTTGTCTTTACGGTTCCCACTCTCTCTATTTCATGCGCGAAAAGGCTATTGCTGGTCGTCACAAAGCTATTCCTAATGAAAAAAAATTCATCATTAGTAATATGCAATCTGTTATTACCTTCAAGTTCTGAAAAACAAAACTAGTCACGGAGAACAGTGGAAAAGCACCGTAATCAATTTTCTGAGCTGTTCAGCAAAATATGAGGAGAATTGGGAATTTCTTCAGTGAGATTATAGTAATTTTAAAAATAGTCGCTTCTAGTAACTCAATTCAATGCGAAAGTTAATGATAAAAGGACAAGAACGAGTAATCAACGGTAGCTTATCAAACTTTTTGACAGGAAATGATGTGATAACGAGAGTTTTAAGAGCAAGAAATCAAGTTACGTTTCTGAGGACACATGTAATCTGAACTTCATGCTTGAAAGAACTTTCTCTCCGTGTCAATAATTCATTTACAAAGAATTCGTTCAGAAGGAAAACTAAAAAAACTGTCTTTATTTATCATATTACAGATGATTCATACAATAAGATGAGTCACGAGAAAAACCTTTGACTGTGATTTGGTGTAAAAATGAATTTGACAGTGCTGAATCAAATTTGGTCCTGCTAGATGTTTCCAGAACTTTCTGAAACAATAATGATTCGTGTTTCGAGGGATGGATAAAATCATAAATTTCGAAACTTGATAATCAGTCCTAGACAAGGAATAGAATTGTGAAGCTGGGGACTGCCAGAAATCAAAGCGGCGGAAAGTACTGCAAGAATACTGCAGAGCAACAATGTCGGGATGTATGCACGATCTAACACGAACTGCGCTCTTGAAGTCAGCTTAAACTGTTTGCATAATGTTCCGAGGCGACATTTTTGCATGGACGTTACACTACAGTCAAAAGTACCGTATCATCTCCATCTTTACATGGAGTGTACTGCATAAAATGAAATAAGCAACATATTCAATTTACAGAAAGAAACCGAAAGAAGCTGAATAACCATGAACAAAATATAAAATGAGCGATTTTCGAAAATCCTAATGTGATTCCGGTTAGAAAGATATTCGTAGTTAAAATTTTGAAAAAGGCACAAGGAGCGTATACTGAAAGCTTATACAATTTCAGATCGATCAATACAGTTTAAACAAGAGATCCCGAATAAGACTTTTTTCGATGTTTTACATAGAGAAGCTGTGTTTTTGAACGGGAACCACTACAAATTTGACCAATGGTTTGGACAAGGACCGAACTTTTGTCATGTTGTGTGGTGACCAAGAAGACTATCCACTACACCGAGGATATATCTCCATGAAGCCAAAAAACTGGTGGGTAAAAGGATGAGATCGGGATTGAAATCATGTGTAAAACGGGACAATGTGTCGTAAGAGAAAAGATTGAGTGGGGGGTGAGCCACATGAAACATTGGCAATTTGCCCTGGAGCTCTCCCCTTTGCTCTTTTTCTCCTTCCAGCTCACTGAGCCCAAGCCGAGTTCAATTGCAATATTTGTGAGCATTTGCGGGGTAAACATATACACGTACACAAATCTCGTAAAAGCGGTAAACTCGGTTATATCCAACTCGTTATTTTGGGAGGTGGGGCGGCGCTGCAAATAGAGCATTTGACAGGTCATGGGGGGTCTGGACTGGTTGGGAAAGAGCTGCGTTCGAAATGGTGAAGGCATGATACATCGTGATATGTGAAGTACAAGATGAGAAAAACTGAATTCTAATCTCTATACGAGCATTGCTGTGGTGCTGTAAACTTCAAGTACAAGTACTGCGAGTGATATATGAAATAGGGTGGATTGGTTTTGAAATCCAGATAGAATACTTTGACTTGGAGTTAAAACTACATTTCGAGTTCCCACTGCTGCAAAATACTTTCATGATCCTTAAAAACGGCAGGAAAATTGTAAACGATATCTTTCCGGCACTAGAAAATCATCGAGACTCGAAATTACTGAAAACAATTGAAAATGCTGAAAATTCTCGACTCGATCAGGTTCGTAAGGATTCGAGTATTATTACCTAAAAAGCTCAGAACCATTTGATTCGCATGATTTGAGAGTGGGGAAAACAAAAAAGGTAGTAGAGCTTCGGATAGATAACCAGGACTGCGATGTGTCAGAATACATGAAATCTCAACTAAAGTGATTTGAACAATACACAGAATCGTAGTCATGTCATGTTCACAGTGCATGTGCGGGAATATGCTTATGGAGAAGAGTCAATATGTATGCCTGTGGTTGTGTATTATAAACTGGTCTCGAACAGCGAGCACTCGTGTAAACGACGTATGGTCAGTTGGCATTTTGCATTGTCATCCAAAGATGTACTCTGTTCTTGCTGCAACCGCGACGCGTGCGACTGTCTTTGTTTTGCGTTAAAAATCAAATTCATGACATTTCCAGAGGAAAATGTATAAAATCTTATACAAGAGAATCTTTCCCGCTGATAATTTCAAAATAAAATAAACAATAGATTCAAAATGCCTAAACAAAAGAACAAAAACACTCTAACTTCAAAAATTTACCGATCTTCAATCTTTCTCGAGTAAATTTTCTCAAAAAGTTATAAAACAAAAAGTTAGAAGAAAACAGTCAGAATGCTCAAAGGAGTCCGCTTCGTCGTAAACAAACAATTTCTTTACCGTGTGAGAAAAAAGTCTTATTCATTTCTGTTTTGCTCATTTCGGTTGTCAAAGGAGCGAGAAAGTTAGTAAAACAGCAAGGGAGAAAGTTGAGAAAAATTGAAAAATGGCTCGCAACGAAAACGAATCTTGATTTCTTCTTCAAATATATTTTTCAAAATTTTTTTATGTGTGAGTCTTACTCTGCACATAGCTTTCTCTACCTTTAAAAAAATCTGGCCTTCGTAAATCGGTTACTTAGTACTGTAGCAGTTTCGCCTTGAAACACAAGAACGAATAAGTGATGCGCCTTTAATTTCAATGAACTGTAAGTAAGAATCATAATAATTTAAATCCACAAAGATCTAACTGTTCGTTGTGAGAGTTACCGTACTCATTTTGCAAAATTGAGATTAGAGCGCGTTTGAAAACGGTCATGCTTCTAGCGATATATGTGCTCTGTTCTCCTTCGGAACAAATTAAATCATTTGTGTCTTTTGGAAAATAGGAATATTTTATTTTTAAAGATCATCCCGAATGAACTAGGTGTTAGAAAAATGAACTAGGACGTCTAGGTGTCAGGAAATTTCTAAACGGTATTTTTGGAACATTCTACATGACATGTATAGCTTTCAGGTCCAATTTGTAAAACGGAGATGGATTTGTTTTCGGGTAAAATGGATGATGTAATGGAATTGGATGAAGGTATGCAATTTGGGAAGTGACCTCGACTGATGCTGCTGCTGTTCCATTGATGAATGCGGGTGGGCTGTTCAAAAGAGAGCGCAACTCGAGTCGAAAATCAAGCGACGAACGTTTCTCTGAGTGAACACTTCCGCTGTCTCCAGAGACATTCTTGCACACATCTCACTACTGACATGGGTGATATTCACGACGGTTCTGCTCGGAGGCGTTTGCAGCTGAGTTATGATTTATATTATAAATTTTGAACATGGATTTGTAGTACTGCTAGTGTACTACAGATCATCATAAAAGCGTAAAGTACTTGGTGGGACGTGATAGGAAAAAGTTCCTGTAGGCGCTCACAGGGCGGAGAATGGCTCGCTTTGCAAAAGCTTCTCCCATTGGATCATTTCGCAGTCTGCGGGCGCATAGGGAAAATAATAGAGAACGCTCAAGAAAAAAAGATAGAGAAAGACCATATCGAGATATTGTGTCAAAAACTGCTCTGAAAGAAAAACGATTTGTACGCGAAATTTTGTAACCATTCTCAAAATATGTGATTTTCATCGAACAACCAAGCCATCACCAATGCGCTATTCCTATGTAGTCGTCGCATCGGATATCGCCATCTCTTTGAAAACACTTGCGTGATTTGTTGTAGCGTGCGCGGTTGCGATCTTTCTTTCTTTCTCTCTCTCCGTCACAGAGGAAGTGCGCGCATATGGTCTGGCTAATTGGCGATTTGCGTTTTGAATGAAAAGACCCCTTCTCTCCTCCAGCTTCTCTTGGCGGCAATTCAAATCTGATT
>OZ022252.1:15721283-15726283 GCA_963978915.1 Caenorhabditis parvicauda
TTCAGATTTATTGATACAATAAGTAACGGTGTTTTTTTTAATATTCAGAAGGTATTGTATTAAACTATGATGTGTTGTAATCTCGAAAGCGGTCAAAAATACAGGGTGAGCCATAAATATATTAACACGGTAAAACCGTCATAACTCAAGAAGATCACAGCAGAATTTCGAAATTTTTTCACAACATTTATTCAGATATTTAACAAATAGAATAATATTACCAATTACCAAATATTCCTCCTTTCTCCTCGATAACAGCTCGAAGTCGTCTGGGGAACGCATCGACCACGGCACGCAGGTAGTCGACGTCTAGATCTTCTCATGCCTTCAGAATAGCATTCTTTAGGGCTTCCAAACTTGAGTAATTTTTTGTTGAGACCTTCTCGGTGAGGTACCCCCAAGCGGCATAGTCCATAGGGTTGAGATCAGGCGAGGGAGCGGGTCATTCTGAAGCTGCCAAAACTCGGGGAAATGCAGTTGGCACCACTGTTATGTCAACTTTGCACGATATGCCGGTGCTCCGTCTTGCTGGAAGACCCGTGGACAATTCTGATAATGCGTTTTGGACCAGAGAAGTACGAGGGCTTCTAAAAATTTCTCCCTGTAGTATACTTGGTCGACTTTCGCTCCAGGATCAACGAAAACCAACGGACATTTTCCATTAGCGCATATCCCGGCAAAAATCATCACTGATGATGGATGTGATGTTTTGTGGACAATATTTCCTTTCTCACAGGCAGATTGGAAGTCGTTTGCAATGATCCTGTGGTTTTGACCGCTTTTGTTTGCTTCCACAGTGAATATTTTTTCGTCTGTGAACAGCATACTCAGGTGCGAACCAGCCGTCGTGCCACGAAGCAGTGCCTTCGCTTTCTCCACTCGTAACTTCTTGTTTCGCTCAGTGAGAAAAGCGCCAGTCTGCATACGGTAAGAAGTCAGTTTCAACTTGCTTTTGACAATTCTGTTGATCGATTGCGGATTGACTCTGAGTTCTGAAGCCAACTTTCGCATGCTTCTCTCGGGGTTGCGACGAATCCGCTCTCGGACGACTCTCACCACTGAAGGAGTGGTTAAGGTGACCTTACCACCGCTTCGTTGACGATCAGAAACCGTACCAGTATTTTGAAACCGTTTGACAGTAAGATAAACCACTTCTCGAGAAACACAGAGCTCTTTTGCAATATCCCTATTGGTCCATCCGTTCTTCCAATCGCAGCTCGATGTGGAGAAGGAGCCACCATTACCTGGAAACTAGAGATGAGACAATGAAATTTCGCATAAATATTAAGAAAGACTTAATGAATAAAAATAAATAAAAAAATCGGTGTTTTCTACCGTACAGTAGCTGCACCGAAGACTCAAAGTTTGGTTAATATATTTATGGCTCACCCTGTAGTTTCCAAAGTTAGTGCAATTTTTGTGTCATTAAAATTATTATTGACGTTTGTTTTAACAGTCTATGTATTTTCGAGATCCATCTACTGAAAATATACAAAAATTGTAGTAGGTAAAAAAAACTAGTTTGAATGGGATGAATAGTTTAATTTGAGCAGGAATCAGAAGAGAAGACATGAATAAGATGTAAGTGAAACTCACCAGAATCCTTGGGGAACAGACGACTGGAAGTGATACAGAAGGTGGTAGAAGTGAGGAGAGCAGTGAAATGCTGAAATTGACTTTGAATTCGAATGAATGAATTGTCATGCATTTTCAATAAACTCACTGTCAACTGAAAATGATCGAGTTTGAAGGCAAATAAATGTACTTTAGAAACGTAGAACGAAGAGGAAATGCAAAATACTGATTTATTCAATATCAAGCTCATAACTTGAGCATAATTGGTCACATTGTAACCACTTTCACTTGTTTCATAATTGAAAATGAGTATTTTTTTAAATTCGAAAAATGTATAGAATTTTCGTTTGTACTACTGACTTTTCGAAAAAGAGTGTTCCAAAAAATCCAAACTTAATTTTATTCTAAAAACTCGAACTTTAATTTTTTGTCAATTCGGGTGAACATATAAAAAAATGATGTTCCTGGAAAAGATTTTGCTTTCAATTTTCTCTGTCAGATGAAGACTCGGAAGAAGGAAATGAAAGGAAGTGGTAGGATGAATGTTATATTTAGAAAAAAAATAGAAAGAGTCAAGGTGACTGAAAGTAAAAAATTCTGAAGCTCTAACAATGTTGCTCAAAACCATGGTGTACACCAATTCATTGGCGAACACACCAATGGATTGGTGTAGAGTGGTGGGCGAGTGAAGGGTGGAATTCGAGTTGAGCCCCCTCAGCGACTTGAATAGTTGATGAATCAGAAACAATGCAACATATTCTGCTCGAAGATTAGGCATTCAGAATTGAGAGAGGGGGAGGCTGCGGGGGCTGCCACCAAGACACCCTTCACCAAATCTTGGCGACCGATCAGGAAATTGGGTGGAGCGGAGAATGATTGAACTTTTGGTGCGAGTGGTGTGTAGCTGTGGTCTTTTTTATTTGAGAGAGAGAAGAGAGAGAGAGAGAGAGAGAGAGAGAGAGAGAGAGAGAGAGAGAGAGAGAGAGAGAGAGAACGACACAAATCATTTTCTGTGTTTCATCATTTTTTCGATTTTTAGCTGCTTTTTAGAATCAATGATCCTTGTGTATGATCTTCTAATAAACGTCCAATCTAGAGAGAAACCTCTATAAAGTGTTTTTTGATAATGGTTTTACCAAGAATATGGCTTGATCATAGATCGAAATTGAACCATTCAACTCTTCATTCGAATAAAATTGAAGCTTTGTTCATATAAACTTTCTTGTCATTTGTTGAAACTCCAGAAGTGGAAGAAGAGGATTCGGACTCTGATACATCTGCTGTAAGCGGAATGAAATTATGGAGGAAGGAATGTTCTGAAGAGTGCTTCAAGTACTATTCACAATTCTCTGACAAGAATGTATGCAACGAGGTCCTCGCTAGCTGGCACCGCCCGTTTTTGACAAATTACTCACGATTTGTGGATTAATTCCGACACACAAGGCTCATGCATTTTTGATTCGAAGGGTCATTTGTTACGTTTTTGCATTTTTGTTGGGTGTAATTAATTTGAAATCGAGAAAGAAAGTAGAGAAATAGTAATTAAAAAAGAAATTCAATTTTGAGGTTATTTTTGTAATTTTTGAACAGTTCAAATTTTCAACTGATTTTCAAGTGAATGATTTTTGACTGACCATCCTCTGTCGTCTTCCCTACTTTTGGAATAAATAAAAGTGATACAATCTGAAGTTCTGGAGAAAGAATGAAATTCACTAACGCCAGACAGTATATCAAGATCAAAAAAGTAGAGTGGAGAGTTTAGACCGACTTAATTTACTCTGGAAAGGCAAAAAGCATTCCCAAAATGAGGACTGTGTAAAAAATGTAACATAATTCTGGCTGCAGACTGCAGATCGGACTTGGGACATGAAACGCGTTTTCAACAGTGAATACTAGGCAGAACACACCGAGTTACAGCTGATCGTCATCCATTAGTCGCGTTGCACGCAAATTATATTGAACTAAAATTCGCTATAGGGCGCGTTCGCACATCATATTATTTATTTATTTATTTATTTTTCTTTTTAATTTTTTATTTATTTTTCTAGCCCTGATGTGTACTGCTATAAGGAATCGAATCGAACGAGTAAAATGCGGCAATTTCGGTGTGACAAAGCTCGGACAGGTGGCTAGAGTGCGTTAAATGCCATTAAATTGTCGGCAAGGTATAAGAGGCAATAACAGTTTATTGAGGTTGTAGTCAGTCAGCTAGTGGGAACCAGTGGGAGGTCATTGGTGAAATTTGAGGGTGTCTGTCCATTCATACACCCCAATTCAGATAATTGGCGATTAGCGTAGACGACTACTGCTACAAACAAACTGTTGTTCGAACGACTCTATTTTTGTGTCAGTGGTGTCTCGATTGGTGTCAGAGGAGAAATGAAGTGAGTAATAGTGAAATTTTTTGGAAAGCATGATTTTTTTTTGATTGAATTGAATGTTCTTATACATTGTTTAAAAAGTATAAGTTGAATACTGATTGAAACGATTTTTACTGATTTTTTTGGTTCTGGAAACTTGCAAGACAGAAAAAACACAAATGAAAAGTTCACAGCGATTTTGAAATTGAAAAAAATGATATTCAAATTTTTTTTAAATTTTTTCAAATACTTACATTCAAACAATTTTATCAACAGATTTAACGAAAAAAAACATAATGTGTCCATGATGAGAAAATCAACGATTGATTCTTATTAAACAGCTACAAGAAAAAAAAACTGCAAAATATATTTTTCTTCACAGTCTCTTTTTGAGAAGTATACTTGAACAGTTTTCTCAAAGAAAAGCAACAAAATCCATTTTTTGATGTTTGGTGTGGTTAACCATAACGAAAAAACCACTCACCACTTCTCTCCCACCAGTTCTTCTTCATCACTGTCGACATCTTCAGCATCAGAAGTAGTTGAGAGAATTCCGTCTCTCATCTGCAAAAATGGGTGTCGTATAGTATATGTGGTGTCAGTGGTGCACGCCCATTATACTTATTGCTTTCTAACCCCTCGGGACTTTGGTGTCACACATAGTGTATATACGAAACGAATCAGGGTAATCTTGAGAAGTCGTAATTAATTTGAATTGAGAGAAGTAAGAGCAAAAACTGACATGGTATCTATGCGTTGTGTGAGAGAGGGAAAGAGAGAGAGAGAGAGAGAGAGAGAGGAGAGAGAGAGAGAGAGAAAAGAGAGATAGAGAAAGAGACAGAGAGAAAGAGAAAGAAAGAGAGAGTGAAAAAGAGGAGAGAGAGAGAGAGGAAGATAGAGAGATACGGAGAGAACGAGATAGAAAGGAGAGAGAGAGAGAGAGAGAGAGAGAGAGAGAGAGAGAGAGAGAGAGAGAGAGAGAGAGAGAGAGAATTTCTAGATATAAATCACAAATTTGACTTTCGGAAAAAAATTGCACACTACGTTCAGAACAACGTCAAAAAT
>OZ022252.1:15731283-15791943 GCA_963978915.1 Caenorhabditis parvicauda
CAAACAGAGAAAAAGTGACATTCAATCTGACTGTTCAAAAATTCTAATCGCTTCAGAAAGAAATCAAAAAAATTCAGAAGGAGCACCGTCTGTCAAGCCTCCGATTCGACTTCTTGGGACGATCAAAGAACAAGATGAACTGCAATGTATGGAGGATGAAGACCAGGGTTGTGGTTAATGCAAGTGAGTTAGATCAATTCCAAAATCTGAGTTACGAGGAAGGTCAGCATTAGAAAAAACTAGAATCTCCAAAATTTTTCTCTGGTGGACACAGGGCGCAGAAAAATCTGGCGTTGGTGGCCGGAAAGGCCACAATCATAGGAGAGTCTGGGGAATGTAGATTTTGTACGATTCTCTTGACATCCTCCCGTCTCAAATTAATAATAATAATATTTTATTCATGACAAATAAAAATACGTAAGCTTCAATAACGGCCAGCAATAGCCGCTAAAAGCTCGAAAAAATATGGGAAATGCGGTGACACTTTGAACCATCTTTTAGAAACTGCTCCCGTCAGGACAGTGTAGAATTTTTTGCAAAAAATGGATTTCAAAGATAAAAAGAACTTTGCCAGATCACCAGAAAGGAAGGAACTGAATACTGGTGTTAGTAATGATAGAACAATGTTAGTAGTTCGATCAGGGTATTTAGAACGATTCTATCCAGCAATCTGTCAAGTTGTATATGACCGTAATTTAGGAAGGTTCCGATAAGAGGGAATCCAGAATTCGATTGGCTATTTCTAAAACTTCAAAATTGAGTTGAGCAATCGTTGGCGTGATCAATTTCTGATTACATGAACACTGTGTATTTTTCCCTATTCTTAGCCAAGTTCTTTCAGGTCGAGTCGACTCAGTGAACATGCACGAAACAGGGATCCACAGGTTCGGATATGTACAGACACGAGTTCCTTGTAGACAAGCTCACTTCTACCACTTCCGACACTCGCATGGGGTAGTACCTTCTCCTACCATCATTGATATGAACCCGATGATTACATTGTTGAACAAGTTAGTTTTATTCGAATGCTGAATGATTCTTGGATAACTAGGAAAAAGAGGCAAATTTCAATTTTAATTTTCTTCTTTTATATATTTTCACTGAACAAGTTGATCAAAACTTGAAACTACAAACCGATTTTAGGAACATTCCAGAATAGAGGCGAATAACAATATGTCCGGTATCAAAACATCAGTGAATTTAGTAAATCGCATCCCTTTTTTCAAACGTCCATAACTTTGCTCGGACCATCATGTTTTCAGACTTAGGTTAAACCTCAAGCTGACCCAAACGTAACCTAAGCCTGAAAAGAGGTTTTCATGGTAACGTACACCTCGCTACACCAATTTTTTCATCTATCTTCAAAGGTTGAGCCAGTAGATCTAACCTGGTGATTTCAATCGGTTGTGTGATACCATCCAAGAACAAAGCGAATATCATTATGTCCAACTTGCAGACAATGGAACGAGCGATTGGACACATTCGGAGCCTTCAAAGAAGAACTGCTGAATAATACTAACACTGACACATTGGAGGTCAGTCATACAGAATCCTTCTTAAGACCACGGTACTTTAGGACTTTGATCGTTGCATGGGAGCGATCAACGATGAGCATTGGACCCTTAGTGTTAGCAGATGTCTAACACCTCATGTCTGCTTCAGCAGGATAAAGAGAGACTTTGACTGTGTTGCTGTGAAAGCTGATTATGAGTTTTACAGAACTGGCAGAGGCTATTTTATCCTGCCAACGAAAGGTAAACTTGAAATCCATTCCTGTGCGAATCCAGCTTTCAAAACTCTCTTCATAATAAGTTACGTCATTCTTCGGAAACTCAGAAAAGGCCTGCTGAACGTGAAAAAAACTATAGAAAGACTTGATTTTGAGTAGGTCTCGGTCAAGTAGGCATCGGATCGCACATATCTAGCAAAAAGTCTAACCGATTTCAAACTCGCGGCAGTCGCATTTTTGTAAACTGAGTACGGTAGGGTCGGGACTCTCACAACGAACAGTTAGATCTTTGTGGATTTAAATTATTATTCCTACTTTCAGTCCATTGAAATTGAAGGCGCATGACTTAATCGTTCATGTTTATCGAAGCGAAACTGCTACGGTAACTAAGAAACCGATTTACGGAGGTCAGACTTTTTTACAGGTAGAGGAAGATATGTGGATCGAGACAGTATAAACGCTGTTCGAAAGCGCGTCGTGTCCCGGAGGTGCAAAACTAGTTTTCAATTCGTTTGGAGTTACAGTAGCGACAGAAAATAATAACACAGAAAGTAAGAACGAGATATAAATGTAATATGTAAAATTCAATTTTGAGTGATTTTGCGAAACTCACATATTTTTCTGCGACAACACTTCCTATCACCCCGATATTTTCTCACAGTGTATGAAAATGTTTTCTCCAACATCGGTGAAACTTTAAGACCGATCCGATAATCCAGCATTGAGATATGTTGAAAAATGATATCGTCCAAAAACTTTCTGTCGCTACTGTATGTCTTGTCGGAATTTTTCCGTCGGGTTTTTATTTTTCGAAGTTCTAGCACACGAGTATTAGGAGTATGATTGTAAAAAGAAAGTTTCAGCGCGAGTCGAAAAATCCGGAGCTGATTGTGAGAGCCCCGTGCCGGAGTTCACATCAGGAAATCACTTCTTTGCACCGTAATAATTGTTTTGTTTTTTAAATGAAGGCTTTACTTTTTTGCTTTGAAAAAGGGTTGAGACTCTTAAAAATAGCTTTTCGATTTTGGGGTCGAAAAAAAACTTCATTTTGTGGCGACAATTCAAAATGATCATTAAATGTTAGTCCTAGCCTCTGGTTACTGTATCGAGAAGGGAATAAAAATGTGTAGACGTGAAATTTTATTTTGTGGCGGCAATTCAAAATGATCAGTAAATGTTAGTCCTAGCCTCTGAATTGTCATGGCTTTGAATTGCCATTTTTGCAAAAATACAATTTGCTATGACGACGTCTTCACGTACGTTGTATATCATGTCCATTCCCGATTCAGCCCAATACGGGTCGAACCTCAACCCATGACAATTTCAGAATGATCCCAAACTCATCTCTTCACAATGAAGTGAAAAGTCGAGTTGGTCTTCTTGTTCTTGCCGACTCTCTTTCTCTTTTCTCAGTTTCACTTGACTGCTACAACACAGACAACACACACTCAGATTGATCGAGGAGAGAGAGGGAGAGAAGACTGGCACCAGAAACACGGCTAGTGACCCCTAGGGAGTTTGCGTCGATGCCGAAATTTTAGGGCAACATCTCCATACTCGTCTCTCTTTTATCTTTCTGCATGTTAAAACGTCTTCACCAGTTGTCGTTTGAGTCAGACAACCGATGGGTCTTCAGTGTTGGTGGTGGCGGTCGATGACATCGTCGTTGTTTCCGGAATCTGAATCGTCCATTTTTGCATTGAGGAAGGCTGAGAAGCATTAGGATTCTCTCTCTCTCTCTCTCTCTCTCTCTCTCTCTCTCTCTCCCTCTCTCTGTATCTCTCTGTATATATCTCTCTCTCTCTCTTTCTCTCTCTCTCTCTCTCTCTCACTATGTTCGTCACAACCCCATTGTTAATCAACTTAAATCCTTAGTGGTAGTACCCTAGGCACACAGAGTCGAACTTCCGCTCCCTCTCACGACATCATCAACTGCCGCGTCATCATTTTTCTTCTCATCTTTTTGTTCCTACTTTCACTCCCTCTTGCACTAAAATTCGATTGACTGCAGCGTTGAAAACTCTAATCTTTTGATTATTTGTATTTGACGAAACAACATTGTGCAACGCTAAAATGAAGTTTTTGGGTCACAAACACTACAAAATCCGACAAAGGACACTATTTTATAGTAAGCTGAGCAGAGTATCTGAGTGCAGATGTCGGCGTACTTTTTTTCTTTTTTCAAAATTTAGTGGGCTCTTGAATCATGAATGCAAAATTTCCGATTTTAGGTGATTTTTGTTTTCGTTATGGAAAACATGTTTCAAAGTTGTGTATTATGCTCATGGCTATTTTAGTAATTGAAGATGATGTCTTAAATCATGTCCCGAAGTTTCAGTCCATTCCATGAAGGTTGAGAAGAGTTATGCCCAAAAATGCAAAAACGACAAAGATTATGGCCAGCACTGTATGTTGATTTCTTAATTCCTCGTTCGTAACTCGAACGTTCATCTAAATTTATTCTTGATGAACAAAGTTATTACACAAAATGAAATTGATTTTCATTGTTACTTGAAAATCATATTTTTGTCCTTCTAATATCCAACTTCAGAATCATGAAAGAGAAATAGAAGGGGTGAAGATGAGAGACGAGGTCCGTTCGATTTGCCTCAAAGTGACCACGTTCATTCGATTCGCTACAGTATTCACACTAACTCATATCGGACTATGCTTTCTGGTCGCACTGTATGCTGTGCTGGGAGCCCTGATGTTTCAGGTTACTGTATTTGAAAATATATCATTTGCGCGTTACGCACATATCTTCCTCTACCTGTAAAAAAGTCCGGCCTCCGTAAATCGGGTACTTAGTACCGTAGCATTTTCACCTTGAAATACAAGAACGTAAAAGTAATGCGCCTTTAATTGAATGGACTGAAAGTAAGAATAATAATTTAAATCCACAAAGATCTAACTGTTCGTTGTGAGAAAGTCCAGACTCCTACCGTACTCATTTTACAAAAATACGACTGGCGCGCGTTTGAAATCGGTCAGACTTTTTGCTAGATATGTGCGTTATTTATCGAGATGTTAAAACGATCTAACGTTAAGTGATGAATTATTTGCTCACGGTAAAATCTGAAACACAAAAATTTTTTTTGATTTTTTCTCACACTAAAAAGTTTTTTTCAAGGATTTCTTTTACGGGGTTGTTAGTTTTTGAAAACTCGAAATTCAATCAAAATTTTCAGGCTCTCGAGTATCCCAATGAGCTATCCTTCCAGGGTCATGTGAAAGAAGATACAGTTAGGGTGATTTACCTAATTTACAAATTTTTGAAATTTCACCATTACAGCTAGTCCAAAAACTGTACGAATTTGTAGCCAATTCAACTGTGATCGAGGAGCATGAAGTCAAAATGTTTGCTCATGCACGGCTCAAAGACTACGAGAATCTACTAGTGGAGGCTGTGAATTTCGAAGGGTTAATTTGATAATGAACTGAATATCCAAAATTTTTCTTGGGCGGACACAAGGCGCAAAGCAGACCAGGCGTTGGTGTAAACGCCTGATCCGTTTTGTGCCCTGTGTTCGCCTCATAAAAATCACAAAGTGGTGCAAACTGGTATCTTTTGACACAGGGCACAAAAAGAACCAGGCGCCGCCTAGGCGTTGCCACCAGAGTTGCACGGATATCCGACTTCGGACTTCCGAGAAAAAATTTCACTTCCGACTTCCGACTTCCGTTTAACAAATTCTACTTCCGACTTCCTTCAAAAAATTTTTTTGTGAAAAATGACGAAAAGATCGTGAAATCGTTTCTACTCAGTCAGCAATTGACCTTCACATGTGGAGAATGCGCAAATATATTAGGTTGTCGATTAAGTATCCGAATTTTTTGTAGAAAATTTCATTTATCATTATCTTAACAATGTACAATGGTGATTTTATGTATATTGGTTATCAGCATCTATGACTTGTTACCAACGTTGGGCTAGCTTCTCAATGCCATTGCGACACCAGGTCTCGCAGTATGACTAGAAGAAGTTGCGGAGGTGGGATTCGACTACATCAGCGTAATTATTTCCATCTTTACATCGTTGGAGGCCAGAAACCATATTGAAATAAGAAAAAGCTTGATCAAAACTATAGGGTGGGTGAGGTAGAAGGGTCCAACCGTAATCGAGTAGCTCAGTTTTGGTTAATTTACTAACATGGAGTTGAGCGCTGTCATATTGAAGATAGATTTTTGCATCGGCTCCGCGAGTAGAAATGAGATGAGCTTTGAGGACTCATAGCTGACGAACATAAAGTTCGTTGTTCATAACAGTACTAGCCTTCAAGATCTCCCAATACTATATGCCACGAACGGACCACTAGACGGAGAGCATCACTTTTTTTTACCATGAAAATCAGCTTTGGGAACGTCTGGAGCAGGGGAATCGGCATTTAAACAAGCGGTCTTCCGTACAACATTAGAGTAGACTATCCACTTCTTATCTCTAGTGATGATGTGATCCTGCCATTGAAGACGGCGTTGAGAGGTGAGCAGAGACATTGGCATATCGACCCTCCAAATTTGATCAAAATCGGTGATACCATAAATTATCCATCTTTCGAACGTCTCTTTCTTGTTGATAGACCTGAGTCTCTCAGCAATTGTGGAATGGTTGAAGCCAACTGTGGGCTCCAGTTCACGAATACTCACACATGGCTCAGCCTCCACGGCTTCAAGTAGCTAGTCAATCTCAGACCGACGACCTGACCTTGGGACATGTTCGAGTTTGTAGCTCTTTTCATTTATTCATGTGTAAAATTTGTTGAATGTACCAGCAGGAAGGAGTATTCAGTCGTACGTTTAGTGAAAACCATCCCTGGCTCCCTTTTGGTTGGAGTCAGAAACGTGAAGAAATAGCAAAACATGACGGACGCGAAAATGTCCGCGGAAAAACAGCGTTACCATTTCCAATCAATGGAACTGAGTGAATACTCACTCAGACTACTAGCAAGGGGAAGACTCGACAATAATAATCCACTGAAGGAGAGGGGCGGTTGTGGTCTTGGAAAGCCAGGATGTGTACTCAAAAACACCCCAAAAAATTCGGGGACTTAATCGACAACCTAATACAAAATCTCGGGATCTTTCCAACTTTTTTGCCCGACAACCGCTGAAAAATATCTACTCCCGACTTCCGTTTAAAAAATTCATTTCCGTCTTCCGACTTCCAACTTTTGTTTTGAAAAATTTTACTTCCGTGCAACTCTGGTTGCCACCATTGCCAGGTCCGCTTCGCGCCCTGTGCTCACCCAAGAAACATTTTGGAGAATGCATTAGAGACTTTAATTGTGGCTACAAAATGTTTCAGGTACGATGAGCACGATGACGAACGTCCCACATACCAGTGGACGTTTTCAGGAGCACTACTCTACTCTATTACTGTATTCACGACTATAGGTCGGTCGTTTTTAGTGCAATATTTTCATGAGATTCACATTTTCTAACATCTATTTCAGGTTACGGTCACATTTGCCCCAAAACGGACAACGGTCGATTACTGACGATTTTCTACGCTATGATAGGCATTCCATTAATGCTTCTTTGTTTGGCGAATATTGCCGAGACTTTGGCCCAGGTGAGCTCTCTCTCTCTCTCTCTCTCTCTCTCTCTCTCTCTCTCTCTCTCTCTCTCTCTCTCTCTCTCTCTCTCTCTCTCTTTCTCTCTCTCTCTCTCTCTCTCTCTCTCTCTCTCTCCCTCTCTCTCTCTCTCTATCTATCTATCTATCTATCTATCTCTCTCTTTCTCTCTATCTCTCTATCTCTCTCTCTCTCTCTCTCTCTCTCTCTCTCTCTCTCTCTCTCTCTCTCTCTCTCTCTCTCTCTCTCTCTCTTTCTCTACACGAAAAACATCAAAAAATACTTGAGTATCTTGTTGTTTTCAACATAGATTAACCAAGAATCCTGAGTCATAAGAAACCTGTGAACATAATCTTTGAAATATGAAAAACATTGAACTTCCAGATCTTCACCTACATTTACTTCAAGCTCTGCTGCGCTTACTGTAGATGGCAGAAAAACAGGAGAAGGGTCCGACGAGCAGCGTTGTCTTTCAGATATCATCCGAATGCTGCTGTCAATGTCAGAAGAGGTTGGTCTTTAAAGAATAAGATGAGAAGTACGCCAGATGATTGAATAGTACACTTGGCACTTGATAGACAGATTTATTCGGAAAATGAGCGGAGAAAATCTGTAGATTGCTCGATTCTATGAAGTATTGTCCTACATCACAGTATCTTCTCAGACTGAGAACTTCCAACTCTCCGAAGTTCAGAACCATTCTTGAAACTCATTTTGGCTCGAGTAGAAATGGTAAAAAGTACTCTGAATCTACCATTCTCATTTCCATTTCACATGGTACTACTTGCAGTACTGTCCTAAACACATCACTTTTTTGAAATTCTGTCGTTTTTCCCAGGTTTTGTCAGTATATTACGCTTTCTTCATTTGAAAAAATGATTTCATTCATATTTTCAGTCCAATCATCGCGATCCAACCAGCGAGGGAACACTCTACGACGTCATGCATCTTTGAGCCGGGGTAGGAGTAAACATAGCGATACCAAGTCTGTCAGGAGCTTTAACAGGTTAGTCCAAAGTTTTAAAAGGACCCGCCCTCTTCTGCAAACCGTGCATACTTATAGCCCTTTTTCCAGGTTCGAAGCAAACTCAACACAACGGTTCGACACAATGTCTCTACCTGGAAGGCGGAAGATCAGCCAGTGCAGTAGAAGTCCAAATGGCACTATGCCAAGAATGCCTAATTACTCTAAACGGTAGGCTTGGGATCAGTACCGCACTCCAGGACTACTGTATATAAAATTTCTAGTTTGTGATTAAAATGGACTTCTAATTAGATAGATAGTTTATTCCCGAAAGGCGAGAGTAAAAAGTATACAAAAAGAAGGAGAAAAATATATATGTCCAACGTGTGTAAAAATCGTTAAGTCATAAAATTATATTTCGGTTCTTTTCTTTTTCGAAAGAGCGTTGTACGATTTAACTGCACGAGGCACAAATGCGTATTCTCGGATATCCGCAATTTCCCTCCGTGCGCTAAGTTCCTGGAGCTTTAGACTGGCGATACGCGCGATTGAATAGCAATATAATTCACAATTGCATAGCAATTTAGAAGCTCGATGCGTCGTTCAGAATGCAAAAGAACACTGATTTTCCGGTTGTTATAACCGAAATCGGAATCATTTGTTAAAGATTTGTTTAGATGAATAGAAGTTTCAGAAACCTCCAGAAGTCAAACACGGCCATGAACATGGAGCAACTTTGCATAGATGACAGCAGGAAGAAAAAGAAAGGAGAGAGGCATACAGTCAGTGAAAGTCCTGCGAGAGATTTTAAAGGTACTACCAGCTAAAGATGCAGTACACACCGCGCTAAGCGCAGTAGAAAAGTGTCGGATCAAGCAGCGAGGGGAGGCGACCAATAAGCAGCGAGCACAAACCCCGCCCCTTCGTAAATCTTGCATCGCCGTAGATCAAATTACAGTTGCTGTAGTTTTAAAACTTTTTTCTCTGACGTTTTTTCAAAATTTATGATAAAAAGATAGTTACGAAGGAAAGTAACACGATTTGCAATTTTTCAACAGCAATTGGCGAAACAAATTCGCTTGTTAAGATGAAAAAAAGGACAAAAGATTGAAAAAAAATATTGATGTGCGAACGCGCCCTAAAGCGAATTTTTGTTCAATATAATTTGCGTGCAATGCGTCTAATCGGCAATTAGTAAAAGGCACCACTGACGCCCGGCACCATGACACCACGCCTGGTGTCAGTGGTGCCGGGTGCCGCGTTTTATAGTATCTCAATTTAGTAAATGGCACCACAGTGGGGCGTCAGTCAAAATACTCTGACACCACAGTCGAACTCACAGTGGTGTCAGTTTCATAAATCTGGCACCACAGTCGAACTCAGTGAGGTGTCAGTTCGAAGAACCTGACACCACAGTCAGATGAGTGGTGTCTGGGGCGTCAGGGGCGTCAGCGGCGTCTTTGGTCCGCTGTACTACTTTACGCAGTGAAACTTGGTCGTTGCCTGAGTATCAAACTTTTCAACATACGGCACTCGACCTTCATTCTCTTATTCATTTTTAATCATTTTTTCGCCTTTCAAACTTCTGAATTTCACCTTTCAGATTTTTGGAACTGCTTCTTAGTTTGTACACTGCTGGTGATCAATCTGAACTTTGATTCACAGCAATTCTAACTTATTCGAGCAGAAAAGTGAGTTTAATTTTCCTTTAGTTGTTCAATTATCTACTCCAGGTCTCTCCGTCTCTATGAATGTTGGACGATGGTTCTGGTTGAGACGTCTGGAGCTTCCTTCTTGATTTATTGAAGCCTAATCCAATTTAAATTGCACTCTGAATAAATATCCTGCCTATGTGTTTTCTTCTCACAGAGTATATAAGAGCATTACAGACTAAAGTTTTAAAGGCATAACTAAGTTTTTTGTCATTGTTATCACTGTTTAACTGAAATTCATTCACTCCAGGACGTTTTCATCTTGTTCTTTCTGAAGAAACACGGTTTTTTTTCTCAAGATCCTGAAGCTGAAGCTGAAGTCTGATTCACGGAATCTCGATCAAGAAATGAACTGGAGGAGCTTCACAGAAGTGATAAAGAGTCCATCGAACTCACTAGAAACAAAGCAAAACGGAAGAAACTGGTCAGATCAATTTTTGTCCCATTATTACTTTATGTGACAGAAACCTGGAAGTTTTCTATTCAGTACTATGATTCTCATGAAAAATAATGAAAATTATATTCGAAACTATCGACATCAAGTCTCACAAATCCGGTGTCTGGGAGTTGATAACTACAGCAAAGCTCTCATATGCAGGTCACATTGCACATCACCCATCACAACGTCGGTTAGGAAAGTTCACATGAACGATACCTTCGAGACGATAAAGGAAATGAGGCAGACCGCTTCTACAATGGAACGACGCCGATATCAGACAAAAATCAAAATCTCTCATGGTGGACCCAAAACTGGGAAAATGACGTGTTGGTGTTGCTCTTACTGCCGTGGTTTATATTTGTAATGTCTTTATATCTGGGAGAAATTTATCCATGCCGTAGTCGTGAACAATAAATCTAAAAAAGAGGAGTTTCCCAAATCCGAAACAGAAATATTGGAAACTCATTGTTAACATTACAATAACGTTTTTTCAGCTTCAGGATCTTGAGAAAAAAAACCGTGTTTCTTCAGAAAGAACAAGATGAAAACGTCCTGGAGTGAATGAATTTCAGTTAAACAGTGATAACAATGACAAAAAACTTAGTTATGCCTTTAAAACTTTAGTCTGTAATGCTCTTATATACTCTGTGAGAAGAAAACACATGGGCAGGATATTTATTCAGAGTGCAATTTAAATTGGATTAGGCTTCAATAAATCAAGAAGGAAGCTCCTGACGTCTCAACCAGAACCATCGTCCAACATTCATAGAGACGGAGAGACCTGGAATAGATAATTGAACAACTAAAGGAAAATTAAACTCACTTTTCTGCTTGAATAAGTTAGAATTGCTGTGAATCAAAGTTCAGATTGATCACCAGCAGTGTACAAACTAAGAAGCAGTTCCAAAAATCTGAAAGGTGAAATTCAGAAGTTTGAAAGGCGAAAAAATGATTAAAAATGAATAAGAGAATGAAGGTTGAGTATCATATGTTGAAAAGTTTGATACTCAGGCAACGACCAAGTTTAACTGCGTAAAGTAGTACGGCGGACCAAAGACGCCGCTGACGCCCCTGACGCCCCAGACACCACTCATCTGACTGTGGTGTCAGGTTCTTCGAACTGACACCTCACTGAGTTCGACTGTGGTGCCAGATTTATGAAACTGACACCACTGTGAGTTCGACTGTGGTGTCAGAGTATTTTGACTGACGCCCCACTGTGGTGCCATTTACTAAAATGAGACACGATAAAACACGGCACCCGGCACCACTGGCACCGCAGTGTGGTGTCATGGTGCCGGGCGTCAGTGGTGCCTTTTACTAATTGCCCGTCTAATCGATGACGATCACCTTTAGCTCGGTGTGTAGTACTAGCAAAAAGGCAATATCTTGAGAAAACCAAGAAAGTTCAGGTGGCCTGTTGGTCAAAGCACAACAAGGTGAAGATGGGGTCGTGGACCTGAAGGCCTGTGGTGGTTCTGCTGCAGCTTTTCATGATATAATGATAGGGTTCCAGTCTGAACGAAGGTGAAATTCATATCATCTCCTCACATCACAAAATAGAGATTCCAGATCGTTCAGAAGGCGACGGGATGAAGCTAACCAAGCGGTGCCCAATGTTGTCATATCTAAAAGTCGAGATGATGACGTCAAAAGTGACATCGAGAAGACAGAGGAGACTAGTGTATGCTTTTTTAACTGGGAATTTTGTGAAAACATAATATTTTTTGAATTACAGTAACTTAAATTTGATCTGCACTATCGATTACCCCGCCCCACGGAGTGCCAAGATCAAAAAAATCGAGTGGGGATGGAGTTTCAAAAAAGGCTCGGATCATTCGATCCCAATCAATAGATTTAAATTTTCGCTTCGGATGACCGTTTTGCAGCGTTTTTTTGGTATTTTGCCCATTCCATGTATTCTGCACATTTTCAGTTCTTAATGAACAAGAAAATTGTTGTTAAGGTTGTTGTAAGATATTTTGGGGAGACTAACCAGTATTGATATCGAAAATGTAGTTAACGCCTCGATTTGAAAATTTTGAAAAAAAAAATTTTTCTTACTAGAACTTTCGACAGTTTGTTCGATTTTCAATTCCTACAAACCACTTCAGATGTCCTTAACCGACGATGAAGAACTCCAGAAGATGCAGTCCCTACACAAACCTTCACGGGTCCCGTCAAATCGAGATCTTCGTGATTTCAACCGAGAACGAGATAGAGAACTTAACGCAATGATGCACAAGCAAGCTAGCATGGATAGCGGGGCTTCCAAGAGGTCAGGAAAATTTTCTTTGTAAAAATAGCATTAGACTCGACCGATATTGTTGCTGGAACCGGATATAGTTTTAAAAAATTGAAATGTCAATTTTTATTATCGACAAAAGTTAAAAAAAAAAAAGAAAAATTGCAATTTTTGCGAATACTGTATGTTGATAAATTGTTGACTAGGCATGGGCATATTACCAATCATTGGCAGTCGATTTGCAATGCCTCTTCTCCATTGTCAATAGCATTGGCAGTCGATTGGCAATGCAGTTTGTTATAACACCATCTTTAACGTCAAGAAGGCCTAGAAATCAAAATCCAAGTCAATTGCATTGCCAACCGACTGCCAATGCTATTGGTAATGGAAAAGAGGCATTACCAATCGACTGCCAATTATTGGAAATATGCCCATGCCTATTGTTGACCAACAACGTTGAATCAAAACGGTTTCAAAACAAAACTTTCTGTGTGAAAAACAATTACACAATTTTTTCAGAACAACTCGAGACTTCGACGGTCGTTCGTATAGATCTGACAGGTCTGAGAGATCCGATGAAATGTCGCTTCACTCTATCAGAAGATCTGCTTACAAGTCACAAGAGAAAATGCCCGTTAGCGTTGGATTCTGTATCGTCTTCGCATTCATATCAGGTATATTCCAATATTTTATCAACGCAGTAATGTCTGTCGTCTCAACCGTCGTCTATTCCAGGTGGTGCAGTACTCTTCTCATGGTGGGAAGGGTGGAACGGCTTTGATGGTGCCTACTACTGTTTCATCACGTTGAGGTGAGTCTTGGTGTTGATTATTACAATTGATTTGTACATAGTGAGCCCTTGACAGTCAATCAAGTAAAAAAAGTTTTTTTCGAAATGTTGGTATTCGAGCATATGTAGTTCTTGCTCACTCCAGCAACGATAATACGGTAGTCTTCGATACTGTAAACGAGTACTGCACTTTTTTGATGGCCTAACTTGTTAACTATAGCTGACAGAATTTAAGGTACTTCAGTCTTGAAGATATTCTGTAATATGTTTACTTCCGCAAACATGATGATATGTAGATAAACATAAAATTTCTTTTTGAAAGTTTTTTAAATGGTTTCCGTCTTGATCTCAGAAATATATTCATTGTTTTTCGATCATAACCAAAATTGTTTCAAAAACGTCTAATATGTTCAGCAAAAACCTCTAAGCATTTCAGATCAATTCAATAAGTTTGAAACGAATTATGGCTAAAAAGTCAAATGCGCAAAAGATTATGAACAGTACTGTAGTTTTTGTATATCCGCTCATTCTCAACAGGTGAAGGTCAATTCCTGACTGAGTAGAAACGATTTCACGGTCTTTTCGTCATCTTTCACGAAAAAAAATTTTTGACGGAAGTCGGAAATAGAATTTGTTAAACGGAAGTCGGAAGTGAAATTTTTCTCGGAAGTCGGAAGTGAAAAAAGGGCGGAAGTCGGAAGTCGGAATTCCGTGCAACTCTGGTGTATACTGTAAATGTTGGGTGGTTAGTGACGAGAATCGAAGAAAGAAAACCAAAAAAAGTTTGTTCAATCATCGATTTTTTTTTCAGTACCATCGGCTTCGGTGACATTGTACCCGGACAGGCTCTCGATGAGGGAAGCCAAGAAAAATTGGTCGTATGTGCCTTGTACCTTCTTTTCGGTATGGCTCTCATAGGTGAGTAGCGAGGTTCACTTCGCAGTACAACTTCTGTTACAGCCATGTGTTTCAAACTAATGCAAGACGACGTTGTGCAAAAGGCGCGGTGGCTGGGTAGAAAGATTGGAATTTTAGGTAAGTTTTCCTGATTGATACTTTGACAATTAGTAGCGCCCAGTTGGTGTCATTTTGGTGCCTGAATGAGGATCCTTTGTTGTTTATTTGGTACTTTGATAGTGCCTACAATATGTTTATGCTTTGTATGATGCTCCCAAGCTTTTGTGCGTTGCCCGTATCTTTTTGGCACCTGGTTTGTAACCTTCAAGTTTTCTACTTTTGCTGCCTGATGGCTGCTTCGCTTTTCTTTCTAATTCATTCTATGCATATTTTTTCCTTAGAGTAGTCTTTCATAGTGATCTAAACTAAAGGTACTCAATTGGTGCCGCAATGGTGACCCGTTCGTGCTCCATAGTTTATTTAAAGACCTCTTCCCAATCCAAAATAGACTTTCTGACGCGCACAACTAAAAAAGTCGTCAAAACGTCAACAAATCGCTTTCAATGTTGCTTTTGTGGTTGTGAATGTGACGTTTGCAGCTCGACCCTTCCACCTCAGCCAAGCCATTGCACGACACGCTGTCTTCATTTTTGGTGCTTCCTGGTCCGCTTCGAGTCTGTTTATGATTTTATGAAACATGAAAAGTTTTTATGTCTGAAAAATGTTATTCAGGAAAAACTCTTGTCTCGAAAATGACTTTTGTTGAGTACTGTAGAGAAAAATTATATTTCTAATTAATGTAAAAAATGAAATTTCTCAAAATTAATTTTTTAAAGACAAATATAAATTCCAGTAAGAGAGGATTCCTCCGATTCTGAATCGGAATACGAAGACGACGACATGATTGAAGAAGATGAGGAAGATTTGAGCGAAGAACGTCATGATCAGCATTATGTGAGTCGATGTCGATGATTTGTCGACGAAACAAGAAATTCAGGACAAACGGACAATATCATCAGGATCTTCAAAGAGAGACGATGAAATCGTCCACCCGACCAAGCGATACCACAAACGGTGACCAAAACTATTATCCTACGACGTTTTTCATTCTTTTGCGATATAAAATTCTTGGACCAAGTTTCAACAACCATCAAGGTTTCGAGTGGACTGGCACTGGAAACGGTACAGATGGGCTGCGACAGCTTCGTTGCTTAAATTGCCTCTTTCTAAGCACAATATCGTTTTTTCTCAAAAACTATCATCTCACTAAAATTGCCTGATTAAATCGAATTTTCAAACAGAAAGTATACTTTGTCACACTTCTCAAAGTTTTGAAGAATGTTTAAAATTTAGTTCATCTGCGCGGTGCTGCGCAGAACCTATTACAGAACAAAAATAATCCTCGACATTTATTCATTCGAGTATAAAATTGATCGTTTTTTGATGAAATATCGAGATAGTCATAATGTTCTGTGGACAGTGATGTTCAAGCAAACTTCTTGCTCACTCCAGCGACAATCATACGGTAGTCTTTGATACTGTAATTGGGTACTGTAATTGTGGAATGATTGGTGAGCTCACGTGTCAAGAATAGCTGGCAGAATGCCAATTTCTGGATATTTTGCTGTAAGCGTCTTTTCTATGTCTTGAACTCCGTTGGCTTCAGCGATGCTCCACTGGAAAATTTGAATGAATGAATAGAGAGAGAGAGAGAGAGAGAGAGAGAGAGAGAGAGAGAGAGAGAGAGATTGAGAGAGAGAGATTGAGAGAGAGAGAGACTCACTGCATCAGCCGCAACTACAAGAGCCACATTGTACGCAGCCAAAAAAGCTCCTGGAGGAGAGCAAGCGACTCCGATCAGGTGTTCTACACACAAAGCGATGGTGTCGATCCCTTTCTTTCTCTGAATCCTGTTCTATCCTTTGTTGAATTCATTCACTCACATCGAGCTCCATCATTGAGTTTACCATCTCAGCTTGCCACGATTCAAGAAAACTTCCGATTTGGTCTCTGCATTGTAGTGTTACTTCTTCCTTTCTTTCTCTCTCTCTCTCACTCGCTCTCTTTCTCTCTCTCTCTCTCTCTCTCTCTCTCTCTCTCTCTCTCTGTCTCTCTCTTCCTCTCTCACCTAAAAACATGTCCAATGAATCTTCCAACTCTCGCGTAGCCGTCATAGTGAGGGAGAACAAAACGCCGCTCATAGCAGTAGGTCAAAATCTGAAGTTACAGTAAGAATGAACTACTTTGCAGCAGGGCTGGTTACGAAATTTAACGATTTAACGAAATTTAGCGTTGAATTCGATGTAACGATCAGCGGTTTTGTTTAAACTGGAAAACCGTTTGATTAACGTTTAACTGTTCCGTTAAAAATTTTAAAAAACCGTTAATTTCATGTTTAACAGTTAAGGTTTATACTTTCGTAAACAGCCCTGCTTTGCAGTATCACATACAACTTTGAGGTCCTTAGCGTGAAGCTTAGAGAAGATCATTCTATTCTCGTGGGAGACCATAAGAATCTGGTCATCAGATGAGCTCATATGCTGTTTCATAGCGACCTGAAAGATTCTGAATTCTGAAAAGAAAGATTCTGCTACTCACGCCGAGCAAGAACGAAGCATCAGCCAGCACTGCTCCATGGACGTGATAGCTCGATGGTTCTCCTTGGCCAACTGTTATCACCCAATCAGACTTCGGGGTCCGTTCTCCTTTCAGAATCTTCTGTAGCCAGTTCGACGACGCTGGGGCTGCTTTTGCTTGTGAGCTGAATCACAACTACTTTCCATCATGGTGGTCGTACTCACAATTTGAGCGGTACATACTGTCCGATATTGAAGTATGACTGTGGGATGCTGGCTCGCATCTTCAATACAGCGACGCCGTCAGAAGTGAGGTCGAGGAGTTGTCGTCTGGAGATTCCTTCGGTGCCTTCATAAGTTCCGTCATCGTTGGCCTTCAGATGGACTGAAATTTAGTTGGTCCATGATCGGTCTAGATTTTCAAATCTGTCCTAGTGGGTTGAATTCAAGACATGAAAGGCGGGAGAATTGATTTGAACCTTTTCGAATCAATTCAAATTCCTATGAGATTACGAAAAAATATATTGGCGATGTGCCAAAAAAAAGGGCGTGGCCTAATTCAACTCACAGACAGTGTCAGTCCCATCAACGCTGAAGTGGACATCCTGCAACTTTGGAGCGGGTTGGGACATGTTGGATTTGTATCCTGAAAAGATAAAACTACAGTATTTGTCATGATGATATTCGTGGGAGGTGAATATCATTATGACCGACCTCCTTTGACCGCTTCTGTAGAATGCTTGAACGTGTGAGAGATGGGAAAAAGATGGAATTTGCAGACAAGATCTGAAATCTAGGTTAAAGAGAGAGAGAGAGAGAGAGAGAGAGAGAGAGAGAGAGAGAGAGAGAGAGAGAGAGAGAGAGAGAGAGAGAGAGAGAGAGAGAGAGAGAGAGTGAGAGTGAGAGTGAGTGAGAGAGAGAAAAGAAAGAAAGAAAGAAAGAAAGAGAGAGAGAGAGAAAGAGAGAGAGAGAGAGAGAGAGAGAGAGAGAGAGAGAGAGAGAGAGAGAGAGAGAGAGTGAGTGAGAGAGAGAGTGAGTGAGAGAGTGAGTGAGAGAGAGAAAAGAAAGAAAGAAAGAAAGAAAGAGAGAGAGAGAGAGAGAGAGAGAGAGAGAGAGAGAGAGAGAGAAATCAAAAAAAATGTAGATCAAAAACCTTCTCCTTCTTTCCTGACCGCAGAAATCTGATATGCGTAGGAGAACATGACACAATTATGTTGCAACAACCACGAATTCGACTGAATAGCATTTCCGACCTCAAAAAGCTCCTGAACGTTTTGGTTTTCATTTTTGCAGAGACTAGATTCACCTTGACACCTTTCTGATGAATCTTGAAGTCAAAGGAAAACTGAATGAGAGGTCCTTCGGAACCCTCAACGTTGTCGAAAGATCTTCCGTCCGTGAAGAGGTTTTCGTAGGCTGGAATGAGTAACTTTTCTTAATTCAACTCATTTAGCATTCTCTTTTTGTTCCATTGTAGGACATTTAATTTCCAATGAATAATTTTTTAAAACATTTGTTCTTCGAGTGTTAAGAATATATTTTAAAAAAAACATTCGTATGGCTTTTGTTAGCGAAGCTATGAAGAATAAAGGAAAAATGTGCGGTTGCGTCGGTGCATTGGCAGTGCACACACGCCGCACACCTCGGCAAAGGCATAAGACAATAAAACCGCTTCGCAACCGCGTTGCCGACCTCCGCTTTCATTTTCGATAGTGTTTGTACTTTGATAAAGGATTCACTCGACATGATGAACGTTGCGGACTGTTCCCAACGTTTTACCTACTTCAAACATTTTTACGTTACGATTTGTTAATCTGGGAAGAAAAAAAGGAGGAAAAGTAACATTTTTCCAACTACAGTAACTGAAATTTGATCTACTCTATCAATTTTCTTTGCTTACACTTTTCAACTGCGTTTGCCGCAGTGTGCGCCGCTTACCGTAACACTTTGATTTTCTAATTATTCACATATATCGCTAGAAGCATGGCCGTTTTCAAACGCGCTCTAATCTCAATTTTGCAGAATGAGTACGGTAACTCTCACAACGAACAGTTAGATCTTTGTGGATTTAAATTATTATTCTTACTTACAGTTCATTGAAATTAAAGGCGCATCACTTAATCGTTCTTGTGTTTCAAGGCGAAACTGCAACAGTACTAAGTAACCGATTTACGGAGGTCAGATTTTTTTACAGGTAGAGAAAGCTATGTGTTATTGATATTATTGTTTAGCCCAAATTCATTTGTTTATTAAGCTTTCTCATTATTCTGTATGTACTTATATTATTTGTAGCCTCTCGTTGTCCTGCCTCATCATAATTTCATTATATGTATTGCAGGAGAACCAGAGAGGCTGGTTCTTTTTACTGGGGATTAATAAATTGTTGATTAATCTCAGTCTATTGGTTGAAGAAGGAGGTCGAAGACCTAAGAATACCTGCTGAAAGTGCAAGATATTTTCACACTTTTCGAGTGTTCTAAACACTTTTCAAATGTCCTGAACACAATTTTTGCTCAAAATCAGAAAGTTTGAACAATTCGCAAAAAAAAATTAAAATTAGCGAGTTACTGTAGTTCCTGAGTCCGTCCTTTTTTGTTTTTTTTCACTCACCTAGTTCTTGATGCTGCATCAAACGACGTCCATCTGGTAGCTTGATGTCACATCCTTCTTTCACTTTCTCTTCGATCTGGAAAGAATCTTCAATGCTTCTGAATCCAAGTGGCAAGAACCTCTTCATTCGACTCTCTGATTTCATCAGTTCTCAGAATCTGTAGACCAGCCATGGTTTTCTGACTCGAAATGACGTCAAAACACGTGGATCCACGAAAATCGAGAAGAGCAATAAAACGTGAACGTTTATGTGAAATTAAATTCGTTGCAAGAAACAATCAATGATTGGAAGCGTTTTTAATTGTAATGGGGTGGTTTTGCTGCCAATTTCGGAGGCGGAGCTTGATCTGCAAAGTGCGGCACTATTTCAAGCAATCAATGCACACTTTTGCCGTTGGTAACTTTTCTGACAGACAATTCAAAGAACACTAATGATCACACTTCTCTGATATCATGGATAAGATATGAGTTCAAATCTCTGTCGATGCTCTTGTTTTTTCAAATGTTCAGAGAAAGCTAACTGACGCCATATTGCACAACGATGCCAACACTCGACGCAAAATTACACAAGACCACCCAAAAATCATAAAAACAAGTAAAAAGTTGAATTCGAAGTGAAGTTTTCGAATAGAATACCCAGTGGTGCGCGACTTTACATCGGCCGATCCATTTTGTAGAAGTAAATTGACCAGTAACTGAAAGGGAGTACTGTTGTCGGTTACTGTAGTCGTCACTTACACAATATTGAAAACTAGAAACGATAACGGGAACATGATCATTGAGCATCGGTCTACCTGAAAAATTCTGTGTTTGGAATGAAAAGCAAAAATTTTTGTTCTGGAGCGGGATCGAACCTATGGAGAGCACTCATTTGAAAAATGACTATATTCTTCTGGGACACCTTGAAATCAAACCTGTACGCTTGTAACTGTCCAATCTCTATCCGGTGGACAAAGGGCATACACAAATCTTTGAATTCTCCGTGTAAAACCTGATTTTTTGTTCTTCTTGAAGACTGAGTTCTCATCCTCGTTGAGCTGCAAGATAATCATTGGTTGACCACGCCTCCTGTCAGAAAAGGGGAGGAGAAAAAACTCACGGAATAGTCATCCGAAACCTTAGCAGTCTCCTGACCGTCGCTCTTGGTGATAAACTTCTCTTCCGCGCCATTATTTGGCGTCGCGGGCGCGGCGGCTATTCGTTTCCGCAAGGCGTCCGCGAACCCACCGCCTGTACCGCCGCCGCGGTTCTCATTTTTTCTTGTTTTTCTGAAAGTTTTTGTGAACTTCTCGTTTTTTGAAATTTTAATTCTCTCTCTCTCTCTCTCTCTCTCTCTCTCTCTCTCTCTCTCTCTTCTCTCTCTCTCTCTCTCTCTCTCTCTCTCTCTCTCTCTCTCTCTCTCTCTCTCTCTCTCTCTCTCTCTTTCTCTATTTCTCTCTCTCTCTCTCTTTCTCTCTCTCTCTCTCTCTCTCTCTCTCTCTCTCTCTTTTCTCTCTCTCCAACTCACCTGATTTGATTCAACCAGTGGCCTAGGACTTTCGACCCAATCTGTCGTTCTCTCTCCCATCGATTCAGTTGACATACGATAGCTAGCTCGACCAGTGTACAGAAAATAAAAATAACCGAGAAAATCATCCACACATCAAGACATTTTATGTAGGAGACACGCGGGAGATGACGCAGAACGTTTCCGAACTGGAATGTTAATGCGAGAAGTGAAGACACTCCTAGAGTGATTCTGAAAAGAAAATATGATCTGAGAAGAAAATATGATCTCTCTCTCTCTCTCTCTCTCTCTCTTTTCTCTCTCTCTCTCTCTCTCTCTCTCTCTCTTTCTCTCTCTCTCTCTCTCTCTCTCTCTCTCTCTCTCTCTCTCTCTCTCTCTCTTTCCTTTCTTCAACTGACCTGGCAGAAACAGATCTCACATCGAAGAAGAACCCAACCCATGAACTGATTACAGTCAGCGAAGTCGGGAAGTAAGATTGAAAGAGGTAGAAACCATATCTTCTTGCGAATGTGAATTTGACCTCAAAATAATTCAAGTCGTGAAAATTCGAGCTCGGAATAACATTGAGAGTAAGAGAAAGTCAACCTTTGCCCGATCCCATATTCCGTTAGGATACTCCAATCGTTGATGGTCTGTGGACCAGCCGATGAGGTCGAAATCGGGAAGTTCTACCTGCAAAATGTTTTAATTTCTGAGAAAGGGACAGAAATCTTGGTTAGATCCTAGTCAAAACTTTGACCGACACAGGGAGCGTTACTGGGACACTATCTCAAAAATCATATTAGTTATATTATTTCTGTCACATATTTTTTTCGAACTCAATTATTCGCTAGTTATAGAAAAACTGGATTAAATGAGAGAATTTCTTTTCTTATGATTTCTCAAAGTTACCTTTTCCATCATAGTTATAGGCACGTCGTGCCACATTAGTCTTACTTCATCTGTATTAAACGAATACGATTCCAAGACTATTTCACAGGAAAGAGAATCGAATGGGAACATCTGAATAAGTTTGATGAAAAAGTGAGAGAGAGAGAGAGAGAGAGAAACAGAAAAAGGATGAAAAAAGAGAGAGAAAACCTACCTTCAAATTCACACTGCATGGTGTTTTTACGTTCAACCTGAAATTGTGAATTTAATAAATTTCATGAGTGATGAATTACCTGAAATTACTCCAGACGAGACCATTCTCGTAGAGAATAACAAAAGTATTCTCACTAGGTGAAGAATGGATCTTGCTCGACTTGCTGTTAATGATACACGTGTCAGGCGTCCAGATCTTCTTGCGGAAGTCAGACTGAAATTTTTCGTGAACGATATGTCTACATTTTGAAAGGTGAGCAAAGACATGAAATATGACTGGGTAGGATCATTCTGAATATCCAGATAGACCACAGGAGTTGTGTTTAAAAATTCTCAAAAAGACTTCCCGGGCATCAGAGAAAACTTTGATAACTATGCATAGCACACACCTTGGCAAAGGAATAAGACAATAAAACCGCTTCGCAACCGCTTTGCCGACCTCCGCTTTCATTTTTGAAAGTGTTTGTACTTTAAAAAATGTTTCACTAGACATATTGAACTTTGCGGACTGTTCGCAACGATAGTTTTACATACTTCAAACATTTTTACGTTACGATTTGTGAATCTGGGACAAAAAAAAGTAGGAAAAGTAAACATTTTTGAACTACAGTAACTGAAATTCGATCTACTCTATCGATTTGCTTTGCTTACACTTTTCAACTGCATTTGCCGCAGTGTGTAGCATTAGGAGTTCATTTTTTGTGAAAAAATGGTAATTTCAATTATCTAACAATTTGATTACAAACAGATTTTTTTAATTCAGAAAAAACAAAAGCACAAAATGACGATATTTAGTGGACAAATTGTTGACTCACCTTCAGTGTGATATTCGTAGCGCATACATTCAGATGTTTGAACGAAAGTCGCGGATCCTGCCAAATCTCAGAATACATAACATCAAGTGAGAAATCCCCGGTTATTTCTGATATACCGGAAACACCCTGAAAAACGACGTTAGGGAAAATTATGACGTCACCAGATACCTGAACGTGGAGTTCAATGGTGACGTTGACACCATCCTCTTGGGGTAGGAGATGAACATCGTAGTCGGTCAGAAGGGTGTCGATCAGCTTCCCGAGGTTGATACTAAAAGCGGAATGAGTTGGTGGAAGAAGAGGAAATTTGCAGATTCCCTCCAGTTCTCATTAATAACCGATCGTTTCCTATTCGAGGAAAAGTGAGAATCTGGTCTTTATCGTAGAAAATCATGAGATATGAGAACCACTCACAATGATCAACACCTTGACTGAAATCTTTCACGATAATTTTTTGTGTTTTGTTAACATAAGGTAGATGGACTGAATCCCTCAACATACCTATTCCTCGAACACTTCTTCTCCAAATTCGTTGCTTGGTTCAATGTCAGTGATAACAGGATTATGATGATACTGAAACTTCTATCTCTCTCTCTCTTTTTTTTTTCTCACCTTGAGTACCGCATGGTCAAAACTGCATGGAATAGTAGGAGATGATGAAAAGAAACTTGATGTCGACTGCAATGAAGGTCTTTAAGAGTGGAATGTCTTTCCACGGCAACGATCGGATGACATTTTGAATGTGCACAAAGGAGAGAAGGGAACATTCGAGATGATGATACATCGTTCGTGTGTGGATTCATAAAATGAGAATATGGGAGGCGGAAGAGATAGAGAGAGAGAGAGAGAGGGAGAGAGATAGAGAGAGAGAGAGAGAGAGAGAGAGAGAGAGAGAGAGAGAGAGAGAGAGAGAGAGAGAGAGAGAGAGAATGAGGAAGAGAGGGGGATAGAAAGAAAATTTTTAAATTTATTATTCACCGTGTTTTCAACAAGGTGCCTAATTAATTTTGCAAAGCCTATTTTTCCCATATTAGTTTCATTTTGAACAACTTGAAAATTTAGTTCTCATCTGTTTTTGGTAAATTGACTCAGAGATCTCGCGGAGCACTGTTCTGACCAGCGCAGGTTCTACAGTTTCTAATTCGAATTGCTAGACAATTCCACTCCTAGGCAAAATCACTCATCATGGTTGAACAAATTGTTCGACTGGAAGGACCAAAAACGGAACTCCGCCAAAACAACAAAGTTATCACAAGTTGAGGCGACTTATTTAGTTTATTCGGAACCTTAATTGTGTTTTCGTGGTTTTCGGGGCGGATTTAGTAGTTTGACGGAAAACAATGGAGCAGGTTTCAATGAATCGGGAAACATAACACACTATCAGGCTTCGTGGAGAGATAGAGAAAGAGAGAGAGAGAGAGAGAGAGAAAATTAAAATTTCAAAAAACGAGAAGTGTTCTTTTTTATAAAAAAAAAGAGGCATTGAGACTTTATCAGTACAAATGAGATTCAAACATGAGCGGAATAGAAATGGAGTTGCGTTTTTGACGGTACTCGAGATGCGGAATACCGCTCGAGTCCGCTGTCCGGGTTATCCGAGGATCTTTTGAATGGCGGGCGCGGCTCTTCTTCAGTGCAAGAAACTCAATTTCAGTTTTGCGATGTTCTTGAAAGAGAGCTGCTGAATGAACTCATCCTTGTTGATTGTTATGACTCTCTGAGGTTCTTTCTTCTTCTCCAGTTTCATCTGTACTATTCAAAACTTTTCCCAGAAACATGAATAACTTAGTTCTGCCTGTTGTGAATTGTCGCAAAAAATAGATCTTGAAAATAAAGTCTTGAATTGCGATAAAATAAAGTTAGGTTAAACTTTTGAAACCAGCCTTATTAGAAACTTCGTACTTAAATTTCTATTTATCTCGAAAAATCTTGTAATTTTTCAATTCTCTCAACAGCTATAACGAGAGTTCCCAAACACGCAGCAGTCTTATCTTTCGCTTGATTTGCTTTACTCGAACTAGTTGTACATAGTTTCTTCCTTACCGGACGAATAGTCTTGAGCGCGCTGCGGTCAAACGTTGCGTGTCGAAACTATGTATACATTGGAGAAAAAGGAAACTATTGTGGAATAAGCATATTGCTCGAGGCGGGCTAGACCAGCAGCTCACGTGAAATTATTTACGGAAGAGGGGAACAACCTTAAATCCAGTTTTGAGTGATGCAAAACACTGACAGATCCTATTTTCGGGGGATAAAGGAAAATCGTTTCCGTGTTTATGCGATTTCAGAATTCTAAATAAGAATGTCTGGGAAGTGAGAAAAATAGAGAAAGGCAAGGCGAAGTTTTAACGATTTTGAAAAAGCAGTTCGTGGGTTCTCAGCACTGTTTATCACGCACTTTTATTTTCTTGAGCTTTTGAAGGTTATTGCTGATCAGTGAAATTTTTGTTACCTTATGTTATTGAAGAAATTCCCATTTGATAAAAATCAGAAGGTGAGATGGGAAAAAGATAAATAGTCAGAGAGTGGTAGAGAACACAGAACCGAGTCAGTAGAGATAGTGAGAGTGATCAAGAGAAGGTTAGAGAGTGAGAGATAATTAGAGAAGGAGAGAAATGTAGGTTAGATTCAATACGAGGAAAAAGAGAAAGAATAAGAGAAAAACGGAGAGAGAGAGAGAGAGAGAGAGAGAGAGAGAGAGAGAGAGAGACAGAAAGAGAGACAGAGAGAGAGAAAGCGCGCGAGAGTTCACGAAGTCAGAGAGATAAGGAAATACAGATAGTGTTCAAAAGAGAGATGTACAGAGAACTAGAGAATACAAGAAGAGAAAGTCAGAGTAAGAAAGTGAGAGAGAAATAATGAAAGAGAGGGAAAAGAAACAGAGAAAGGGTTTAAACAGTGAGAACAAGCCCATAAAGTCCGAACTTTTGTGTTATTCTACCAGCTTGTTGTTCACAACTACCCACTTCAGTTCTTCCAACATTCAAAATTCTGCTTCTTTTTGGTCTTGAAACTTTTCATCAACAACCTAGAACAATAGGCAGTAGGAAGGAGTGACCCTGCAATGGAACCTGACTTTCGCGTGGGAAAAATGCAAGTTCTCAAGCTCTTCATGCTTAATTTTGCAGTTTTCTTCACATTCCCCGCTTTTCTGTGATTTTCTGACCCAAAAACAAAGAAAATGGAACATCCAGGTAGTAACACCTGTCCATATGGTCCTTTACACCTTTGAGAATGAACTTTTTTCATCTTCATTCGCTGCTGTTTCTTGTGGGTAATAAGAGACATATGATGGAGAGAGCGAGAGAGAGAGAGAGAGAGAGAGAGAGAGAGAGAGAGAGAGAGAGAGAGAGAGAGAGAGAGAGAGAGAGAGAGTGTGTGTGTGAGTGAGAGAGAGAGAAAGAGAGAGAGAAAGAGAGAGAGAGAGAGGGAGAGAGAGAGAGAGAGGGAGAGAGAGAGAGAGAGAGAGAGAGAGAGAGAGAGAGAGAGAGAGCCGAAAGACACACGAAAAAAGACATAGCAGCAAGCAATCTGGACGGACAATTTGTGGCTCTACAAATGAGAAAAAGAGAGAAGAAATTCTAGATGAGTTTTCAATTCTAATAACGTTGTTATTGGGCATAAATGCGGTTCACTGAACAGGCTCCAAAACACGTTGAAAAACGCCTTCAAACGTCTGAAGAAACTAATCGCGAAGAAGACAAGAAAATTTACAAAAAAGCAAAAAGACGTTATTATGTCCTTGTCATCCCTTTGTCAATCATGTAACAGTGTTCATTAACAACAAAGTTGTGTTTCAAAATACGCTAATTAACTGATTATGTTTTCTGTAGAGTTAGTATTCTCTTACAAGTTTTTAACTCATTTGGACCATCTGAAATCTAGCGCACTTCTTTGTTTATTCTTGGGCAACATCTTTTATTTTGTTATTCTGTTGGAAGAATTTTTAACTGATTTTCACTCTATGAAATGAATACCGCTGGACATATCAACACCTTAGGAAATGTACATATCAACGGTATTTGTCAGGTATGTATTCTGAATTCATTAGAGTGAAAAGATAACGTAAAGACCAACCACAACCGAGATCTAAAAATGTGGAGATGAAGTGAAAACAGACTGGAGTAGTAATAGAGAGGAAAGACGAGCATGTTTAAAGGTGCAATAACGGAATTGATGGGTCGGCAAAACATTGTGGTTGAGGAAAGCCGTTGGATTGATTAATGGCTACGACTGGGTGATCCGGAGGACGTTTTTCAGTACATTCCAGGTTGAACAATCAATAGGAAGTTTGTTATCCCGTGGATTGATTGGGATAGTTCAGATTGTTCTGAGCTCTGGGAATTGACAGAGTTCAGTCCAGACCAGTTCTCATGAATCCATGCCAGATTTGACGATCTGTGTAGAACCGAGAAGTCTCTAGTTTTTTCAGGTATGTAAGGTTAATTCTGGTATTCTGGTTGGACTTTGGCGATTTTCAATTTCCACAGAGGGTCTTTCACCATTGGTGTGGGGTGTGGGTGTGGGGTGCCAAGAAAAATATACTTCTTACGGCTAGAACTTGTCATTTTGATTCGGATGTTTAACTTCGCTGGGCACAAGCATACTTGAGATTATGGCTGACGGTTAGATCTATTTGCATCATGGTTAGTTTTTAGAGAAATTTCAGTTTTTTTCATCTCATCACATCAGAATATTATCGAACCTTCAGAATACGTTTTTATCGCATCTCACGAACGTAGCGACTGCAGAACTATTGTTACGATGGACCATCGTACAGAACATGTGTACACATGGCCCAAATATAAACTGGATAAAAGGCCTTGCCTTTTTCCTCTTCACTTCTTGAATAAATAAACATTACAACAACTATGATTTTACTTTTGTAGCACCTACTCGCCATACCATTAAAAAACGAATTTTAGATCAGAAAGTAGTTAACTCTAAGCAATATTGGTGAACTTTCGAAAGTTACCTGGGTAAAAATAAGACACATGGAAGACAAATATGTTGTTTTTCGCATATCAAAAGTCAAGACAATCTGTCAGTTAGTCAAATCATGAGCAAATTATGAGCTTCATCACCTTGACAAATAACACTTTGAAAAACTAATGTCTGGAAGTGTTGTAGGAACTAAAAAAACCTTGAAAATAGTTTTCAGATCATTTTCCTGAACTACGCAATGCAGTTAGAAATCCTTTGTAGTGTTGGTACAATATAAAAAATTACCCAAAACAACATGTTATGAAAAAAATAGTACACGCGTATAAAAATATGAAATTTCAAAAATTAATGAAACACGAAAAAGTCGCATATTTTACAATTGCATGATTAAATTGAAAGTCTGTGTTTGCGTACTTTCTGCCCTATGACGCGAAAATGCACACACCAACAAAGATGGTGCGGAATTAAAAGTGCATTCTTCAAAAATGAACTGGGCCAGTGTCAGTCATCAATCACTCTTTATGATCTCATTTTCGAATGGAAAAAACGTCTGAACGAAAACTTATGTGTGGAAAACTCAACGCGTTTACTTTTTTGCAAGATCCCATGAGATATAAGAGTTCGACTTCTGCACTACTCTATTATAGCGCCTAATGGGGTGTGAGCTCAACTTGCGGGGTAAAAACCGAAAGTTTTGAATATGGTGAACAGTAGTACTTCAGTGCTAGCGCCGTAAACAGCAAGTGGCACAGAAGATCTAATTTCAGTTACTGTAGTCCAAAAAATCTATTTTTCCTACTTTTTCCCATCTTAAAGGTACAAATCGTAACGGAAGAACGTTTGAAATAGGAAAAACTAACCTTGGAAACAATCCGCAACGTTTATAGAGGTGAGAAAACGCGCATTTGCAAAAATTTTAGAAAATGAAATAATGAGGTAGGTGTGCTCCGCGGAGGGTCTTGCAACGCGGTTGCAGAGCGGCTATATCCCTGATCCGCAGCGTGGTCCAGCCTAAGGTTGATATCATGGTAAGGGTCAGAAGTTTAGAAATTTTGTTCACGACCTTAACAGTCAAAATGTTTAGTCAAAATTGAGCGATCTGAAATTTTGCTAGAAAATCGACAATCGAGAAAATTTGAGTACTTCTTCACAAAATTCGGAGAAGTCAGAGTTTTTGTAATCGTAGATCGAGTTTTGAAAAACCGAAAAGTTCATATACTTGTGAGCAGAACTTTTTGCCAAAGTGAAATCAATTGAGGTTACTTATGCAATTATCGAGGTTTGAGAGAAGGGAAATTTTCCTAGATTGTCAGGATGGGTTTTTTCCGGAATATTAGGTCGATTCCGAAAAGAGTAGCGAATATCTTTTTGTCCGGCGAAGACATGCTCCGCCAACCATGTTACATGAGAATGTTGTAACAAAAACCAAGTAGACGTGCAAAAAGCAAAACTTGTGTAGGGAATGGACTAAAAAGACAGAAATTCGATATGCGGAGAAAAGTGGAAAAAATTCAGCATTAATGGAATGAAGCAGTTTGTTGCAATTGGATATTTTCTCACGGTTTCCAAGAGACCAGCGTTTTGCCCAGGTGTGTAGCAGGGCTGTTTACGAAATTACAAACCTTGAATGTTAAACGTTAAATTAACGGTTTTTAAACCTTTTTAACAAAACAGTTGAACGTTAAATTAACGGTTTTTAAACCTTTTTAACAAAACAGTTGAACGTTAAATTAACGGTTTTTAAACCTTTTTAACAAAACAGTTGAACGTTAAATTAACGGTTTTTAAACCTTTTTAACAAAACAGTTGAACGTTAAATTAACGGTTTTCCAGTTTCAACAAAACCGCTACTCGTTACATCGAATTTAACAAACAATTTCGTTAAATCGTTAAATTTCGTAACCAGCCCTGGTGTGTAGCCTGGTGATTGGACTGAAGTTCAGGCTCAGAATATGGGCTAGGATAGGCTTAACGTGTGAGTTGGATCAGAAATCTAGTTCAGATCGTAGGCTCCGACCTGGAACGCCTGTTGAATCAAGGTAGGCTGAACCTGTATGTCCTATGTTCAGATAAAGATTTAGTTCAGAAGCTGTGAATAATTCTCAACCTGTGATGTGGCAAGGGTTCTGCGCTAGAGTCTAAGCTCGGATCATAGGCTTATTAAACCTAGATTGCGTGATGTAGGCTCAAAGTCTAGCTGGGAATTCAGGCCGATATGCAGTGAGCTCGTTCAGGCTGAGGATCTATTTCAATCTAATCCGCTTATAAAATTCATAAACCCAGGCCTGAAAGGGTTAGGCCTTCCGATTATTATCTAATCACATTACTCGACTAAGCTACTAATTTGGATAAACAACTCTACAGAATCTTACACGAACATAAATTCCTTGGTTATATGAATAAGGGTAGATGATAGGAAATTAGATTCAGTTCGATTCCGTTGTTGGGACTAGTTCCCTGTTGGGTTAAAGGTCAGGATAAGGCTTAGACACTTAACAGCTTAAACTAGACAATGTTTAAAAAAACCAGGGATCACCATAGATATCAATTTTTCAGGACTTGTAACAAGATTAAATAAAATTGGCCACCTGATGAGACATTTTTCTGACATGTGAGGCTTAAAATTTCGAGCTGAAAATTTTTAATTTGCTAAAATAGCCTAGAGATAAAGAAAGGGTGAAAAATTAAAGCTCACTTCATTTCTGGAACGTTTCTGCCACGGGAACCAGACAGTCAAGTCAATTTTTTGTTCAAGACAAAAATGGCACAACTCTATTTTTCAATCAGATATAAAAGTACTCATTTTTATCAAGAAGCCTATAGATTGAGACTTTTTATGAATTGAGGCGATTTTTTTCAATCTTGAAGCCAACTTTCTTAACGATAAAACAAAAAAGGTTCAAACATCAAAACCAGGAACTCAGAGTTTGTTGAACACTCTCAGACGAGGGTGAAGCTGGGCTCTTCTCCGGCTAACAAGCAACCAAAAAATAAGCCAAAAACATTGGCGAGTAATGAGTAACGTCAGTTACGATGAACAAACAATGTTCCAGAGGGAAGGGATGCTTCTCGTAGGTCTTCAGATGCGAGTGTCTGTTATGACACCTCTCATCTCTCTCTCTCTCTCTATCCAGACATCCGAGGAAAAGTTCGAGACTCTCGAATCGAATAAGTCCATTGAGCTCTTATGATGGAAAAATTTCGCACACTCACTCTTTTTTGCGGAGGCGCTTCTTTGAAAGGACGGCGGCGGTGTGACGTCGACCGTCTGTAGGTTGGATTCTGCAACTTTTTGGATGAGGATGATTTTAAGACCGGAATTTAGTGAGAAATTCAGTGTCAAAAAATCAGAAATTAGAATCGGAAAAAAATCAGAATATTCAAACTCAGCTTTCTCTATTATCACGAATCAGAAAAAAAACGTCGTTATTAACTTTTTCGGGAGTATGAATTTGATGTGGAAAGAAGAATCAGAAGCCGGCAAATATTTAAAAATACTGTTAGGATATTCTTCAGTTGAGTTCAGAAGTTTTATGAAAGCTTGGGTAATAGCTGATGAGTTGGAAGTAGACAATAAAAACAAGAAAAGCTCACAGGAGTCAAATAGAAACGGTCCCAACCCCATTTGATAGGCTGTTAGTTCGGTGGGTGCAAATTAAGTTTTGAACTTAATCAAACCAAACGTTGCTGCGCGGCACGATTCATAATAGCCGCAACCTGACCATTCGGTTCACAACGGTGTAGACCAGATCTGGACTCGAGTTGCACGGAAGTAAAATTTTTCAAGAAAGAAGTCGGGAGTGAAAAAACGACGGAAGTCGGAAGGCGGAAGTTGGAAGTCGGAAGTAGAATTTTTTAACGGTAGTCGGAAGTACAGAAAAGTTGAAAAAAACCCAGATATTGTATATCCGCGCATTCTCAACGGGTGATAGGTCAATTCCAGACTGAGTAGAAACGATTTCACGGTCTTTTCGTCATTTTTCACGAAAAAAATTTTTTGACGGAAATCGGAAGTAGAATTTGTTAATTGGAAGTCGGAAGTGAAATTTTTTCACGGAAGTCGGAAGTCGGAAGTGAAAAAAGGGCGGAAGTCGGAAGACGGAAATCGGAAGTCGGAATTCCGTGCGACTCTAGTGTAGACATATCATTTTCCAAATCAGTTCATGGACTACAAAATTTATTCGAATTCGATTACTCCCTATTGTCGTTGACTTCTGCTGCAGATGCATTTAAGTAATGCCAACACCAAGCAGAGTAGGAAGAGTGCGCAGAAACAAGAGATAGACACAATGATCCAGACCTGAACAAAAAATTAGATAGATTCCTTGTTTGGTGACGACAATTTCATTTTAGCGGTCATCAAAACCATCTTTCATTGGGACAAACTACAACTGCAAACGCAAAACCGTTTCAGGTCCGAGCACTCACCGCCAAATCAAAACAGCATCTCTCCGGGGTATCGCAGCATTTATGAGTGCCATACCACACTTCGTCTTCGCAGTTATTTGTGCCACACGTTAGTGTCTTGAAAATAATTAATAGGTCAGTTTTAATTTGAAAAAACCTTTCCGTTCACTGAGGCAATGATTGCCATTATGAACATGGACTGAAGATTGAAAGTCATTTCTGCAAAATAATCATTATGATACTAGTGAAGGGTATGAAACGTCGCTAGTAGTTCGCTCTACTCCTTCCATCATAGACATACGCAGAAGCCTCTTTTATCGCATCTTACCTGTCTTTTTTGGCAACTATGAGACCTTGAAGTAAAAAGAATGGGTAAATTGCTCACGTATCCACAGGTCATTCTCACGTTTGTTTCCATTCTAGTAACTAGGTTATTCCATTGAAAGAAAACAAATTCAGAGAAAAAGTATGATGAACAGGAACATAGTTAAAAACGGTGTTGTTAAGTAACTTCGTGTTGCTGAAAAATTGTTTTAAAAGAAAATTGAAATCGCGAAAACCAACACAGTCAGTGTGTAAGAAGTTCCTAGCAACGTCTTCATCAGTTCAATTGTTCTGAACCTTTGAACTCGTTTCATGGTTTGAGTTCACTGGCACGACGTAAATGGGAGATAGATGGACTGGATCGGTAAAGGGCCAGCAGTGCCCGCCATCATTTGCCCATGGGCCGTAATCGGGCGACAGATACTTGTGACAAGTGTCGCCCATTCACAATATATTTCCAGTTTGCAAAAAATGTTACAATGGTTACCATTAAAGTCAGTTTTCCATATCAGCAAGAAGTACGTACGTCCAGTCTCATTTCAAGACCGCGCGCTTCTGTGCGGCACTCTACCTGTAAAAAGTCTGGCCTCCGTAAATCGGATACTTCGTACCGTAGCAGTTTCGCCTTGAAATACAAGAACGATTTACGTAATGAACCTTTGATTCCAGAATGGACTGAAAGTAAGAATAACAATTTAAATCCACAAAGATCTAACTGTTCGTTGTGAGAGTCCCGACCCAACCGTACTCATACTGCAAAATTGAGATTAGAGCGCGTTTGAAAACAGCCATGCTTCTAGCGATATACAGTTGCGTCAGAAAGTTAATGCACGATTTTATTTTTTGAAATATCTCAACGTTGGACAATAGGATAGGTTTGTGAGTTTTCGGAATCTCAGATAAAACATTTTTATACTTTGTGAAGTAATATTGAACCACTAGGAAATGTTTTCGCATAAAAGTAGTAAATTTTCTCAAAACCATCCAAAATTTACTTTTTCTCACAACATTCATTTCTCGTTTTTTTTCGTTCGTGTTCAACTTTCCTGCTCCTTAGTGCATAATTGTTGAAGATTAAACAATTTAAATCAAAAAAATCAAAAAATCAACCAAATCGGTGATTGTTCTTTGATATAAAAACATTTACCAAATGTTTATGTTTGGTTCATTCAACAAGAAACTCGAATTTATAAACTATGATAACTTTAAACCACTTTTGTAGAAAACATTGAAAATTTTTAGCCGCTCACTCCAGTTCGACTATCTTCTAGTATATTTAGACAATTTATTAATGACTCTCCTACTAATAAAATAAACAAATCTGATGTATACGACGTGTCTGCAAAAAATTAGACGTCTTCATGGAGGCGTTTCAGTTTTATGGTCAAAAAACTGACTGTCACTCCATGACTCTTGGAAAGTCTGGCCATAAGATCAATGGCTAACGTCCTGGCATAATTCCTAGATAATCTCAAATGGAGTCGATATAACAAAGAAACTGTAGTGAAAGGTTTTTCAAACGATTCCAGCTGAGATGGAGCAAGATTAAATCATACGGAGGTTACATCTTCTTCTAGGACTGTTTAGTAAAATGCAGCCACTTCAATCTCATCTCATGACCTCGAACGATCTCCGATTTGGTTGTTTTTTTGATTCTCATGATTTAAATTATTTGATCTTTGAAAAACTATTCACAAAAAAGCAGAAAAATCGAAAATAAAAGAAAAAAACGAGAAATGAATTTTGAGAGAAAAAGTAAATTTTCATTGGGTTTGCAGAAAATAACTACTTTCATGTGAAAAAAATTTCCTATTGGTCTAATATTCCTTCGCAGTGTATAAAAATGTTTTATTCACAATTCCTGGAACTTACAAACCTATCCGATTGTCCAACGTTGAGATATTTCATAAAACGATATCGTGCATTAACTTTCTGACGCAACTGTATGTATGTGTGCGGCAGAGTTGCACGGAATTCCGACTTCCGACTCCCCCCTTTTTTTCACTTCCGACTTCCGACTTCCGTTTAACAAATCCTACTTCCGTCAAAAAAATTTTTTTGTGAAAAATGACGAAAAAAAACGTGAAATCGTTTCTACTCAGTCTGGAATTAACCTTCACCTGTCGAGAATGCGCTGATATACAATATCTCTGGGTTTTTCAACTTTTTTGCACTCCCGACTACCCTTGAAAAAACTCTACTTCCGACTTCCAACTTCCGACTTCCGCCCTTTTTTCACTTCCGACTTCTGTGAAAAAAATTCACTTCCGTCTTCCGTTTCAAAAATTTACTTCCGTGCAACTCTGGTATGCGGGCTGTCAGTTCTTCCCGATCATTAAAAAAAATAAAGATTACAAAATTTATTGGAACCGATGACTATTGTTGTTTTCTGCAGCAGATGCATTTGATCAATCCTACCACCATGCAGATTAAGATGGAGAGAACCACAGAGGCAATAATTAGCCAAATCCAGATCTGAAATTTTTTCCATTCAAGGTTACTCATTTTCTCCATAAATTCAGATCCAAGTCCGGGAACTTACCGATAAATCATAACAGCATCCATCTTGTGTATGTTCACAGCATTTGTAATAGGCATACCAAGTATCTTCATCACATGTTTTTGTACCACACGTAACTGCTGCCTTAAGAATACTTAGATGAAGTTAAATTTGAAAACGTTTACCTTCACTGAGGCAACGATTGTCATCATAAGCATGGAATGAAGATTGAAATTCATTTCTGCAAAGTAATCATTAATCAAATAGGGAAGGGTATGGAACATCGCTGATTCCACACATTCTGTCCTACACATCAACAAGAATACAGTATCATCACCTGTTACTTCGGACAGCTATAAGATCTTGTAGTAGAAAGAATGGGCAAGATGTTCTCAGGTTATCATGTCGGGTCACGGTTTTCTAATTTTACTTCACTGGGATTTGTGAGGTTTTTTTGTTGTGATAATGACTAGAAATGAAGGACTTTCCATAAGGTTATTTTCGATGGAAATTCTACTGTTTCAGATTGATAGAGAGAAGAACGAGGGAAACGCGGAATGATTGACTTGATCCTAGGTTTGAACGCGTTGTTAAGATCCTCGCGTGTTACTGCATTGATTCTAGTCACATTTGCACTTGTTCTTGCCGAATTTTAGAATCTGAACAAGAGAAAGGAAAAATTTGTGGAATAAAAGAATAGAGAAGGGGAATACCTATTTCAATTAGAAGAAACATTTGTCGGAAGCTTCTCTTGTTTTGTAATCTTTGAAAAACACAGATTAAATGATAGTTTATTGAACTTTGATGAATCACTGTCTTCTTCCGCTGCAGATGCATCTGAGCAATCCCACTACTATGCCGATTAAGATTAAAAGAAACGTGAGACTACTAACTATCCAGACCCAGGCCTGTAAATTACTTGATTAAAGGTTACTCATTTTTTCCATTAATTCTGATCCAAATTCCAAAACACACCAGTAAATAACCACGGCATTTACTGTCGCTGCATTTGTAATAGGCATACCAAGTATCTTCAGCACATGTTTCTGTACCACACGTAACTGATGCCTTAAGAATACTTAAGTGAAGTTAAATTTGAAAACGTTCACCTTCACTGAGGCAACAATTGTCATCATAAGCATGGAATGAAGATTGAAATTCATTTCTGCAAATTAAACATTAAGCAAATAGGGAAGGGTATGAAACATCGCTGATTCCACACATCCTGTACATATCCGTAGAAGCCACTCTTCCCACGAGCCACGCTCTCCACATTTTACCTGTCTTTTTTGTCAACTATAAAACGTTAACAGAGTAGAAAGAATGGATCAGATCATTGCACGTCTTGAGGTCATTTCCACGTTTCTCTTGGTCTTCGAAACCCTTGTTAGGTCCTTTTGAGTGGGAACTGATGATGAACATCTTTTCTCTCTCACTAACTCACCCCGACAACAAAAGAAAATGAGATAAGATTGATACACAAAAAAAGTCGTAAAAAATAAAATTAAAAATACTGTTTGCACAGTAGCGGCAGATGTAATTTGAAAATAGATGTTTTTTTCAAGTTTTCCTTACTAGGTAAACCAAAAAAGGGCCTACCGAAGAAATGAAAAACTCTGGCTGATTCATAATCGGGCCCCAGCATTTCAGGGAGTCCGTGGTCCAATGTCTGGTCCACCGAAAAAACTGTAAAAAACATCATATTTTTTCAAAGTCTGTATTTCTAATAACGCAGTCATCATGAATACGAGAAAACGAAGCGAGTTGAGAGAAATCACATGAGAACAAAAGTTCACTTGCCTGTGGACAAGTGACCTTCCGTCTATCGCCGACCGAAAAAAATAGATATTTTGGATCAAGTTACCTAGACAGTATGTTGGAAATCGGATACATGAGGACAAGGGATTGTCATTTGTGATAATGATGAGGTGAAATATGTTAGCGTTTGAAAGAGAGAGAGAGAGAGAGAGAGAGAGAGAGAGAGAGAGAGAGAGAGAGAGAGAGAGAGAGAGAGAGAGAGAGTAAGGGGAACTTTTTTTTATCAGGTACCTTAATCAAACTACTAATGAAACTTACAAAAATGAAACATCCACAAAAAAACGAGTACAATGACATTATATTTAATTGAGTACATGCCAAACCATACTCTCATTTTATTGATTGGAGAAGTCTATAAAACCTATTAGGAGAGAACATACTAATGGCAAGTGAACGTAAAAGCAAAAAGCTGTCGCGTCCTCATTTTTCACACTAAAACCTTATGATTATAACCCTCGTGAGTTCACTAATTAGAGGAATCAAGGAGCGGCTTGCAGCAATTTCCTCGCCAGTTCCTATTCATAGCTGGTTTTTCAAGAATGACATTATGAGATGCTACGTGCAGAGGTCCTGGGATGAGTAGACTGAGAAGGAAATTTATAAGAGCCAAAGCTGCACGGAAGTCGGAATTTGATAGTCGGAAGTACAAAAAAGTCGAAAAACCCAGAAAATAACTGCTCATACTAGTAACCGCGAGTCAGTGTATAATTGATTCTACGTTCCACATATCTAGCAAAAAGTCTGACCGATTTCAAACGCGCTTCAGTCACATTTTTGAAAAATGAGTACGGTAGGAGTCGGGACTCTCACAACGAACAGTTAGATCTTTGTGGATTTAAATTATTATTCTTACTCCCAGTCCATTTAAATTAAAGGCGCATTACTTAATCGTTCTTGTGTTTCAAGGCGAAACTGCTACAGTACTAAGTAACCGATTTACGGAGGTCAGACTTTTTTACAGGTAGAGGAAGATATGTGCGTTCCGGATGATCATGAATTTCGGTTAGTACGTTGTTTATTCTCAAATAGACTGATTTCACTATATGTGTACATTTCTGAAGACTCTTTTTCTGATTTGAAATGTTTTCAATGAAAAACGAGAATCAAAAATGAGTGGAAAAGCATGGAAGAAAAAAATTATGAAAATTTGTGTGATTTTTAGTTGGAACGAACGGATGTAACTCACCTATTCCCATTGTTGAAATGTCTCCATTTGTTCGCTCAATTGAAGTAACTTCAGAAAAAATCGAGGATGATCGCTCAAGTTTGACAAGAGTTATGGCAAAAAAAACTTTCTAAACTTTTGACCGCTACTGTATTTCTCATATTTTACATAATTGACAAAAACGGAAACATGAAATTTTTCGAGCGAAAGTTGGAATCAGAGTACGCTGCATCTCTGGTATTCATGGACAATCTTACAAACTTGGAAACTTGAAAATATTCAGAATTCTCTTGCGGAAGAAATTCCACCACAGCGTGAAGTAAATAAGAACAATGGTTCCGAGGTGAAATCATGACTTATTCAATATTGAGTACAAACAGGAGGGAAACTCACAAAAATAGGCGAGTCCTATCTTTGACAAATTCAGTTTTTTCTTCTAGTATTGAAGTTCGGGAATAGCTTCAACCCGCCAAAGTGAAAAGTCAGAAACAGAAGTCCCACTGGGACCGCTTTTTACCTACCCCTCGGTTAACTCGAAGATCTATAACACATGAAAAAGAAGACAGAAGTCAGAATTTATTCGAACAGATGTGACAAATGTTTTTTCCCGTTTTTTCTTCAGTTGTAGATTCCATCAAAGTCGTTGAACTTCCGGAACTGAAAGGAATATAATTGTATGGACTTTCTTCGCTACGCTGATGCCGTCGAAGTTATTCTTCGCTACGCTCGGGATAATGAAATTTTCACGCTAAGGCGCAGGAAAACAGGCGAAGCAAAGAGTTTGACCGCTTGTTCTATTATTAATGCAACTTCTCTTTGATTTCCTTCTAGTTTCTTAAACCTGGAAAGAAAACCAACATTATCATAGTTCTCAGCAAAGGCTGTATAGTTATCCTCTTCATCTTCTTCAGTCCGAGCTCCGTCGTAGCCGCCTTCACCAAGGTATTCAAGAGGGCAGTACTGTAACACAGTAATACAAAACTTGTCAAAAGTCTGATACTACGGTAGGTTCAAGATTTAATAGCGATGTATTAGGTTGTCGACTAAGTCCCCGAATTTTTTGGGGTGTTTTTGCGTACACGTCCTGGCTTTCCTGGACAATAACCGCCTCCCTCCCTTAGTGGGTTATTGTTGTTAAGGTTTCCCCTTGCTAGTAATATGAGTGAGTCTTCACTAAGTTTCATTGATAAGTAATGGTAGCCCTTTTTTTCCGCGGAAATTTTCACGACCGTCATTTTTTGCTGTTTCCTTACCTTTCTGGCTCCAACCAAAAGGGAGCCAGGGATAGTCCTAAACAAATGTACAACGACACTGTATGATCTGCGAGTACAGTCAACAAATGGAACATTTAATTGAATGAGAAGAGATACAACCTCGAAGATGTTCCCAGGTCAGGTAGTCGATCTGAGATGAATACGGACAAGCTACTTGAAGTCGGGGAGGCTGAGCCATGTGTGAATACTCGTGAATTGGAGTTCACAATTGGCTTCAGCCATTCCACTTTTGCAAAAAATCTCAGGTCCATCAACAAGATAAAGATGATCGAAAGTTGGGTAATCCATGGTATCACCGATTTTGATCGAATTCGGAGGGTTGACATGTCGATGTCTGTGCTCGCCTCTCAACGCCGTCTTCAATCACTCGATCTTATCATTACTGACAATGAGAAGTGGATAGTCTACCCTAATATTGTACGGAAGGTCGCTTGTGTAAATGACGATTCCTCTGCTCCAGGCGTTTCCAAAGCTGATTTTCATGGCAAAAAAGTGATGCTCTCCGTCTGGTGGTCTGTTCGTGGTATAGAAAATTGGGAGACCTCAAAGGCTGGTATTATTATGAACAATGAACTCTATGTTCGTCATCTACGAGCCCTCGAAGCTCATCTCATTTCTACTCGCGAAGCCGATGCAAAAATCTATCTTCAACACGACAGCGCCCGACCCCATGATAGTAAATTAAGCAAGACCGAGCTACTCGATTACGGTTGGACCGTCCTACCCCACCCATCCTATAGTTTTCATTTAGCCCTATCTTATTTTTATATGGTCCTTGGCCTCCAACGATATATAGATGGAAATAATTACGCTAATGTAGCCGAGGTCAAGTCCGCACTCCCCAACTTCTTCGTGTCATACGGCGAGACCTGGTATCGCCATGGCATTGAGAAGCTACCCCAACGTTGGTAACAAGTCATAGATGCTGATGGTCAATGTATATAATATCACCAATGTGCAGTGTTAAGATAATGATAAATGAATTTTTTCACAAAAAATTCGGATACTTAATCGACAACCTAATATTTGTTGCAGGATATTTTCAAGGTTCTGACAGTGAATTGAGTTAGAAAGTAACCAAGTAGTACCCGTTTCTCTTCAATCTGTGAAAAGTCAATTTCCCGGAAGAAAGAATGTGCATGGAGCACAGCGAAGGAGCACAATCGTTTCTCCTGTTCGATGGTCAGCATCTGAAATACATTTTTTCCCGAAGTTTGTCTTCAAAGAATATATAGGTTTTCAGGAAAAATGGTTCCTTTCGATGCTTATTTTTCGTTTAAAGTGGTACCAATTCCATATGTCATTGTCCTTTTATTTGTAAAAGGTTGAGTTAAAAAATGATATTTTTTCATGCTGGGCATAATTTTTGTATCAACAGGTGAAAATATTAATTTCCGCGCAGTAACGCGCGGACATATCGGCTAGGACCTGTTTTTACAGATTATCAAAAAGTATGCTTTAAGTAAAAATAAAATATATTTTAAAAAATTAAAAATCTAATCTCAAAAAACCGACCCTATCCATCAAGTTGGCAAACTGCGGTGAGCATCCAATGGGAGTACTGTAATCAATAAATCTGAACAATCATCTCTCTTTCATATTCTTCCATTGCAAACTTCAACTCTGAGTGATGATCAACCTCGGCATTTGGGAACGGATAAATTCCTGTGTAGAGGACGTGTATCAGCACTGCGAGACTCCACCAATCGATGAAATGGGAGTAGGGCTTGGCGTGGGCGACGTCTGGCGACATGTACTGAATTGAATGTGACGTCATTGGCAGAATATCGATCGATTTTTCGAAGAAATGAGCGTTTTTTGTGAATTTATATGTTAGAAAAATGCTTCATGCTCTCTCTCTCTCTCTCTCTCTCTCTCTCTCTCTCTCTCTCTTTCTTTCTCTCTCTCTATCTCTCTCTCTCTCTTTCTTTCTCTCTCATTATCCTTTTTTTTCTATAAAAACAGAAAAAACCTGCAAAGTCCCACAGATCGTAGAAGTGAACCGTCCATTAGTCAACTTCTTGGCCAGCCCAAAATCGATGAGCATCGCATGTCCTTTCGCATCCAGAACAACATTCTCCAGCTTCACGTCTCGATAGATTATGTCGTTTTTATGAAGGAAGTCTGTAATGAATTCTGAAGAACACTAGTGAGAAGCATCTCCTCAAATTTAAGATTGAACATTAGTGATTTTTGATCATCTTTATATAGAAAGACCACAGATTTTCCAAGACTATTTATGCTGAACAATTGTAAAAAAAAAGGGAAAACTGTGGTTACTGTAGAAGGTCAAAATGTGGATTTTTTTTTCAATGAGAAAAATAGAGCTTCTCAACAACTTGCCAATTGGAAATTTTCGTCAAATTATGGAAAAGTTGACAGTGACGACAAGTGATATCTATACAATTTTGAACAGAGTGTCTAAACCATACCAATAGCCGAAGTCAACTCGGCTGCAATAATTCTTATTGCATTCTCATTCAGTGATCCTCTACACCTCCACACGTAGAAAAGGTCTCCGAGGGACCCAACAGGATACTGTAACACTGAGTACAGACTGCTCTTCGTTTGCCATGTACTGTATATTCGAGCGATGAATGAGTGGGATGGTAGGAGTCTCTGTAAGTGGGCGGAGTCCACGAATGATAGTGAGGGGAGGAACCAACCTGTATATTCGCCTCGCGTTTTACTTGCAACACGGCTCTTCTTTTGATGACGTCACGTTTGTTCTGGATTTTTATTGCGAATTTCCATCCGTTGTCGTGCACTGCGGACGCACAGAAAACAGTGCCGAATGAGCCTTTTCCAAGTTTTTTCTCAATCTGCAATTTTTTATTTGAATTTAGTTTTATTAATATATTTAACGAGTTGTCTACGACACCGATTTCCCTTGGATTGTCGTATGAAAGAACTTTCATTCTGTAGTTTTTCATCAAACTACACTGTGTAAAGAAATGATAGCAAACGGGACTTATTCTGAAATAACTCGACAACTTTCGAGAATCATGAAAACTTCAAGAACAAAAGTTGTTGAGAAAACTAAGCCACAACTTTTCTGAAAAATTCATCCAGATCCGCCAACAGGTTCCAGAGTTATGCCCAAACGACGAGAAAACAGAGTGTAAAGAAATAATAGCAAATCATGATATTCCTCTGGAATACTACAGAATAATAACCGATTGATAATTTTTTTGATATTTTATGATGGATGATGATTAACTAAAGGTTAGAAAGTTGAAAAAATCCAGATAAGGTTTTTTTTTAGAAATTTTATCATATGCAAATTTATGTTTCATAGTAAACTTGTAAAGTTTTATTCTGCAAATGAACTGCTTCGGTTTGAGTAAGTTTTTCAGTAAGTTTTCTATCTCCTTCTATTTTGACTACAGTTCGTGCTGGATGAAAAACTCCTTGAAAGATTTGAAGAATGTTGTTTCTACTCACCAAGAAACTGTTCTCATTAACGATTCCCCTAGTTGGGAACTCGGGTAGGAAGAGAAGGTCAAACCACGGGAACGGAAATTCTTTCTTCTTTTCATCTATTACCAACTTGTCTGGTTCCTCTTTTTCTGTAATGAAATCTTTACTGGAATCTGAAGTATGTGCTTCTATCTCTCTCTCTCTCTCTCTCTTTCTTTTTCTCATCTAATTCACTTAGAGAAAGAATGTTTCAAAATTATCGAAAAAAGACTGAGAACGTCAGGAATGTACCCAGTTCCAGGTCTAAAATCATCTTCAAGACTACAAAACTCTATGAACCAGTGTAACTTAATCCGATTGCCTAATTTTTTGAACATCCATTTGATATCTGATACATGAAGGAGAAGAAACATAGCGCGACAGCCCGAGTGCAATTTTATTTGTTTAGTTCTTAAAAACATGTGATATGGATGTTTTATACAGGACAAATAAAAAGTGAAAATATTTAACTTTGATGAAAGTTTCTTCAAATATTTACAGTGGTACGTACCGGCCATGATCATATTCGCACTCCGCTCATTAAGATATGAACGATTTTGTTTTCCAATGTAGCTCAACTTCGGGATGTTGAAACGGTCTGAAACTTTTGAAAATTTGTGGTCTATTTTTGTTTAAAAAAGCTTTTTCAGAAGCATTCTCTACGTCTTCAACAACAAGAGGGAACAAGAAAAATGAGAGAGGTTATAGAGAGAAAGAAAAACACCATGCAACTAACCTCGATTCCGTTTCCTCAACAAATTCCTTGGGAATTCTGTTTTCTTCGAAGTTTTTATCTGAAACCTCCTTTTGATGCCAGACACAATAAAAAGAAACCTCTTGATACGAGTGTTCTTCTTCCATTCTTTGCTTTTTCCTTGGCGGTTCATCTTCCTGAAAATTATTCTGTTCTTTTTCTCATTTTTGAAGAATCCAATTTTCACAGACAATAGAGACTTTAGATACCTTATTCTATGTGCATCTGGGATAATGAAAATCAAACCTTAAATCACTTCAACTGACACATTTAAAATTTTAGAGCACTACATGAATTTGAAGCCGTACCGAGTGTTACTATCTTGTAAAAAAAATCGAATGACAAGTAATTGCTCATATGAAAAAATCGAAGCATCTACAACAGAAAAAAAACAAACAGAGTGTCCCACAAGAAGTAGAAATTTACTGTTTTGTCGCCATTCAATTTTGGATTGAGATTTTTGTCTGAAAATTTTCCACAAAATATCAATACACATATCCATATTTGTGTAAAGTTTCATGGAAATTTATTAATTTAAAAAAAAAAGTCATGAACTTATATCGTATGCACATAGCTTCCTCTACCTGTAAAAAAATCTGGCCTCCGTAAATCGGTTACTTAGTACTGTAGCAGTTTCGCCTTGAAACACAAGAACGATTGAGTGATGCGCCTTTAATTTCAATGGACTGAAAATAATAATAATAAATTAAATCCACATAGATCTAACTGTTCGTTGTGAGAGTCACCGTACTCATTCTGCAAAATTGTGATTAGAGCACGTTTGAAAACGGCCATGCTTCTAGCGATATATGTGCGTATGTATATTTTAATATTCTCAACAAGGAAAAGTTTTTTTTAATCATTCAAAAAAACGCTAACCTTTGAGCCAGCCCGCTTTCTCGAAGTGAGGTTTCCCATTGTGATATTTTTTCTTATTTTCTTCTGAGCAGATCTGGACGTTGGTATAGGCAAAAAAAACCAGATTCGAATGCATTGTATAGAGAAAGAAAGGGAGAGGAAGAGAGAGAGAGAGAGAGAGAGAGAGAGAGAGAGAGAGAGAGAGAGAGAGAGAGAGAGAGAGAGAGAGAAAGAGAGAGAGAGAGAAAGAGAGAGAGAGAGAGAGAGAGAGAGAGAGAGAGAGAGAGAGATAGATAGAGAGAGAGAGAGAGAGAGAGAGAGAGAGAGAGAGAGAGAGAGAGAGAGAGAGAGAGAGAGAGAGAGATAGATAGAGAGAGAGAGAGAGAGAGAGAGAGAGAGAGAGAGAGAGAGAGAGAGAGAGAGAGAGAGAGAGAGAGAGAGAGAGAGAGAGAGAGATAGATAGAGAGAGAGAGAGAGAGAGAGAGAGAGAGAGAGAGAGAGAGAGAGAGAGAGAGAGAGAGAGAGAGAGAGAGAGAGAGAGAGTGAGAAAACTTCGTTATGTATACAAATCCTGAAAGAAACTCAGTGAACCATAGAGAACTACCTTAAAATTCAAGACCTAATTACGCGCAAAGTTTGAATTCAAACAAAGAAAAATGTGGTGGCTGGAAGAAAACACATAGGGCCGCTGACGCCGTAGCACCGCCTCTCTTTCTCATTTCGCTCCCTATTTATTTAACTACTTAGATTTTAGGCTGAGACAGTGTTTCAATCAAGCTCATCAGCTGTTAGATACAACTGGTTTGAATTTTTTAAAAAGAAAGTGGAGATTTAGAAAACTTGGTGATATGCATTGAAAATCCAAACGGAAGAGAGAGAGAGAGAGAGAGAGAGAGAGAGAGAGAGAAAGGGAGGTAGAGAATCAAAAAAAGAGAGAAAAGAGGAAGGAAAGAAAAATAACGTACAATAATCGACCAATAGTCTGAAAACTAGTCTCTGTTATCGTCAAAGCACCCTCCGTACGCTAAAAATCTGCATAATCCGAGAAAAAAAACGTTTATTATCAGAATATTTACATTAAATGAGGCGGTAACTATGATTTTGGGAAGTAAAAATAGCAATTGTCGATTAGAGAAACCCGTTTAAAACCATAAGGAAAATTATTAGGCAAGCTAGAGGCAATGAAGAAGCATTAAAAATATTTTAGTTTTCAATTTTGGGATAAACTAAAAAATATTTATCAGGTTTTCGAATATGCTGAAGATGGTTTTCTGAGTCGAAATTTGAAAAAATATATTTCTGTAGACTTCTAGGTCCTCTAGCAAGAGTTTTTGTCCCAAAACATATCGTGGAAGCACATTTGAATTTTTCCCATCATCTTTCGACCAATTCTTCAAAGTCAGATGATTTCGAGATCTATGATATTTTTTCAGAATATTCGAAAACCTAAGAATCACTCAGAATTCACAAATTTACCATGTCCCATGAAGAAATAATGAAATTGACCTCCAGCGTTATCGGGACCAGATCAAAAATGTTCATCATAATTTTCAATTTTGATCTATGCCTGTTTTCTGAGAGAGAGAGAGAGTCTTAACAGCGAAATCAAAAACATTAAGCTGAAAGTCTTTTCCTCCCAAAAGCCACAAACAATTGAAGAGAAGTATAGTGAAGATCAAGCAACATCCTTATGGAAGCTCAATCTCCACTTTTTCCGTTTCTCGTTGGACTTTGACTTATCACGAAGAGCACTTTTTGGTAGTATTGCCTCCGGTGGCTCGGTGTTAGAACGTTGCAGCGATACTGGACCAGATTCTTTGTCTTGACGGGAAGATCTTCCGCTCATGATGAAGGTTGGTGAGGATCCCTTTGGTCTATCGCTTAGTCTGCACGACGCCAGGGATCTGAATTCAAAGGAATATTTTCGAATCGGCATCCTATTTGGATTTTTCCATTCAAATTTTTCAAAAATTCATATTAGTTTTGTCACTGATTTATTAGCTAATAAATATAATATTTTAACAATAGTACAAAGAATGATATAGTTTGTTCTCAAACTGTGATAAATTGAAAATGCAAAAAAACCATCCCAACCGAACCCACCTTCCAGTTTCATCAATCGCATTCACCGATCTCAATGAAGTCGTGTCGCCTGTGCTTCTTGCCTGAAACATTTTTGATCTCCAAGTTAGAGAGTATTCAGACCGAGAGATTCAGAGAAGCTAGAGAGTGACGGTCAGCAAGGCTCATTGTCGACATCATTTCGTCATACAACTCATTCCATACAACATCTGCTACTTTGACTCCGGTGATAGGTTCGATTATGGTGACAGAAGTAACGCCACGAATCTGAAATTTGAGTTAGGAGGAAAAGATAAAATCTCCAGTGGGATAGAACACAAGGGTCCTTCGTGCAGGCGAAACGTTTAGACCAGATTTGCGCGGAATTCCGACTTCCGCCTTCCGACTTCCGCCCTTTTTTCACTTCCGACTTCCGAGAAAAACATTTCACTTCCGACTTCCGACTTCCGTTTAACAAATTCTACTTCCGACTTCCGTGAAAATAATTTCACTTCCGACTTCAGTTTTGAAAAATTTTACTTCCGTGCAACTCTGGTTTAGACCACTTTGCCAGAAAAGCAAACCTTCTTTTCGTATTGGATCAACTGTGAGAAGAAGCCAACGTTTGGACAGATGATGTTCCTCGCCGATTGAACTACCTTATAGGCATCATGAAGAGTTTTCCTGTAATGAAAATCAATCAATAAGATTTTCACTCGCTTTCTCACTTCTGATGTTTCATAACATAGGATACTCCGAAGGTGGCGCTTCTTGAAATCCCCATTGCACATAGAAGCAACGCTCTGCCGGCCTTCTTTCTGGCTTCTTCGATTTCCTAGGAAATCAAATCGATTAGTTGAAAAAGTTAGACCACATACCTCATAAACCATCTCGAAGTATGGACTGATATCGGTACTCTCTGTATCTTGCAGTGGGACTTCGACAACTTTCATGTGAGGAGGGGCGATAAGACGGAAACCGGGGATAAAGTTGATTGTCACACAGAAGCGAGCTGCAAAAGTTTTGATCTTCATCTTTTTGGGTTACTGTTTTACCGTCAAACGGTCCCCTTGTACTAACATATCTCATTTCTTGATTTTCACAATACTAAATATTCTGTTCTGTCATCCCAACCCCTAATGCTAACTATCTTATGTAAATTATTATAGGTATACAGTAGCGTTCAAAAGTTTAGAAAGTTTTTATTTTCGGCCATAACTCTTGTCAAACCTCACCTATCGGTCTGATTTTTTGAATGGTAATACTTCAAACATTATTACATCTTATGTCAAAACGAATTCGAATCAGACCAAAAGAGAAAAAAAATAAAAAAATTTATTCTCAGACACTATAAAAAACACATTTTCCACAAACTATGTACCCAGCAAATAACCCAGCAGCTCTTAGACGACGTTTGACTGTAGAAACAGAGACTCTGGCAACGTTTCCAGCGACCATATCCTTCTTGATGTCTTTCCGGTCAGACGCGGATTGAGACGTGAATGGCGAACAATCAGTGCGTCGTCTCTTGGTGTCGTCTTCCGTGGCCGTCCTGATCTTGGCAACACTCCAAAAACTCCAAACTTTCGGAATCTTTTCAAAATTCGGGATACAGTGGTTTCGTGAACTTGAAATACTCGTGCAACTTGATTCTGTCGTATTCCTGACAGGACAGCATCGATGATCAGTTTCTGCTGGTCGGTGGGCACTTCTTTTCCTTTTCCCATTACTTAAAAAGTATTGTTAGTAGTATAGAAAGAAAAAAGTACAAAAAATCGGGAAAAAACCTTCAAAAAAAAATAAAAAAAAGAAAGTGAAAAATCAGTTCAAAAGTCGCGGTTTCGTAAAAACGCTGTAGATCAAAATGTAGCTACAGTAATCCAGATTTTTTTCAAAATTAGATTTCTCATGAGTTGATGTGTTCTCCGACAAAAAATCATGTCGATTGGTTAAGTTTGACAAGAGTTATGACCAAAAATAAAAACTTTCTAAACTTTTGAACGCTACTGTATATCCCTGATGATGGCGTGATTGCCGAAACGTTGGAAAATAAATACATCTTGTGCAATTCTACTGGTCACAACAAGACGATCTGTCAACTACCACTATATATAATCTGATACTGTAGGTAAATCTTGCGCTCTGATACGAGTTTCTCCCACTTTTAAATCAATTTTTTGATCTATCTTTCAGAGCGTTATTTTAGCACTGTCTTTGTCAGTTACCATGGGTTCTCATACGGGTTTATGATATCTAAATATTGTTGTTTAATATGAATTTTTTGATCTAATCTCTAGCAGGTTACTGTAGTTTTGTCTATAAATTTTGAATTACTGTAGTCTTTGAGCTTACGGTAGGTATGTTATTACACCTTGATATGATGTTTGATTACTGTATTCGGATTTTATTTTCTAAAGAGTAATTCGTATTACTTTAATTCGACATCAATTTTACCCGAGTTTTCAACACAAATGGATTTATTCAAGCTCGTGAAACCCCTCTGTCTACGATTGATTGGACCTTAATGCGAACATAAAAAATGCGTAAACGTTAGCGAATAAGGCTGGCTGGGGTGGACACTTCCGTTAACCGACATTTATACTTGAAGACTAGCCTAGTATTTTCGTTGATTCTCTACGATATCCTTCATAAATTTCTGTCTTTGTCTCGGATCATTTGAAATAAGTTTGCACAAAAGAAATATCCACACTTTCCGCAAGATGTGTATTATATTTTACCAAAAGATTTTTAACTATTTTTTCGTGTATCATATCTGTTTAAGAAATTTTGAGTGAACCGAAATTCCACTCAATAGCTGAATTGTATGGACATTAAAGCCGAAACGGTAAGGGATAATGTGATTTTTCTTTTGAAACTTCTCTGTACGGTTCATCAGAACTTATTTCTGAGCTTGTTACAAATATTGCTAGTTGTTTTTTTTTTGAATTTCTCTTAGAGTATCAAATTAATTGATTTTGCATATTTAGATAGAGGTTTTCAGATAAATTATTAGATTGACAATGTGTTTACTAATAGACATTAGTGCGCTGAATACAAAAATGTTGGTTCTAATTTTTCGGACCTGTCAAGATCTCACAGTACTTGCATAAACTCATCTTTTCAAGAGGTTAATATCTGTTTTCAAACACTTTCAAATATTTTGCAATACTAATGATAAAAATTATAATTAACAAAAACCCACAGAGAACTCTTGGTGACAAGGCAGCCAGTCCTGACACATAAAGGTACGGAGTGATAGCTGAACATTGTCGTTGCTCACGGCTGATGACTCTTCTCGACGTCATTCTGATTCTGGGCTTCTGGAAATCGTCGTCAGAGGCACTTCGATGTTACAGTTGCAGTTTTTCCTTCAATGAGATGTATGATGAAGAGCACAGGTAAAATGAGATAGAGAGAGAGAGAGAGGGGGGAGAGAGAGAGAGAGAGGGGAGAGAGAGAAAGAGAGAAAGAGAGAAGAAGAAAATTGCAGAGATGCCTGGTGCGCAAACGAGTCATTGGTACAGTTCGATAAGGAAGAAACATCCAAACTTTGTGCAAGCTGGGAGAAATTTTGTATTGTGAGTATTTTTGTTTCACTCTTGAGAAAAACTACATTCAGACTCAAATGAACACAATAAACAAGGCGTTCACATCTGTCAGTAGAGGATGTGGAGAAAGATGCTCAGAACTGTGCGAGTCGATAGGATACGGACAGGACCAGGTTACTTTTTATTATAGTGACGGAGATATCGGTAGTCTGGTGCAAGAATGTGAAAGAGTGGAGTAAATTTAAGAGAAAGGACTGTTTCCAATTCTGTACGAATTTGAGTTCTAGGAAAAAGAATACAGAAAAATTATTTTCTGGACAATGAAAAATGGAAGACGGTAGTTCTGCTAGAACATTGTGAACATATGGTAGATAGTGATGTTATTTTCTAGCTAGTTTTCATTCAAGTTAACAGAAAACAATTTTCATTGAAGAATAGTTTGTGGAAAATAGTATGTATCTCAATCACAGGCTCACATTCTGGTAACAAAGTGGAATACCGAGACTTCCCCGCCAACTAGTCATTCAATTTCCCTTGAAGGAATAAGAACTCTCAAAGATTTTATATTCATTGACTGAAACGTATTAGAATGGGGCCAGGGGGATGGGACCATGGAAACCTGAGAGCCCTTCGGCTGCCGGGATGCGCCGAACTTCCATGGCCTTTGCTATTAGAGTCAATCATCTGGAATGAAATCTCATGTGACATAAATGCTTACAAAGCAGAAGTCCTTTCACGAGAAACCAAGTGTAGGGCGGAAGAAAACGAGGAACAAACACCAACGAAATCGACTATTTGAAGAAAACACTGAAACCCCTCCGATAGTTTTCAGTTGTGTTAGGTTGGTGGGAAAGTCTTGCTCCATAGTAAATTTGACGTCGTCGACTTCCTATCGCCATTTGGTAGGTTATACCGCATGGCGTCAAAATATTATGGAGTTGGTACAATAGCGGTCAAAAATTTGACAACTATGGCAGCCTTCTTCAACAACCATGGTTAAAATAACACGATCAACGTATTTTTCCAAATTCACTCCGAGCAAATTTTGATAGCGAAAATTTCCTAATTTTTCTTTTTGAACAATATTTCACTTTTTGTGTTTAAACTTGATTGCAAAACCGTTCTAAACTGTTCTAATGAGAATAAATAAGTACGATGTGGTTTCAAAAAGACTTCACATAAAGAACACAGGTGTTGATGTTATCAACTCTGAAAATTGAAAATCGACAAAGTCCAGGTAAACACTGACAGAAAATTAGACCCATTTGTATTCACCAAGGTTCTACCTTATCGATTATACCAGATCTGGCCAGAATTTTACCTATTCTGGTATGGATTTAGACCTGGCACACCTGAGAAAACTAGAGATTTCCCGATTTTACTCGGATCGGCGCGGATTTACCAGAACTGGCCTGGATTTACCTAGACTTTGTCGATTTGACCTTCGTGATACGGAATTCATACCGATTTGGTAACTTTCAAGTCACAGAGTTAACATAGAAAACTATAAGTAAACACTTCCAAATGTAAAATCTGACCTGAACTCAAAACGCAACAAAGAATTTTGAATGCGCGCGGATGTAAAGGGGCTCTCGCTCTACTTCTCGTCCACTCAATTATGAGCTGTGGCAACAAAGGCAGAACTTGACCTTGCTCATGAATGAACCAACAAGTTACGAGTTGAAAAGTCACGATTCGTGTTCCGGTCATTCATTTATAGAAGGTCAGAACACGAATTTGATGCTTCTCCATTTTTGTGAATCGTTTTTTTCCGATGACTGATTTTCTAATACTGCACATAGAGTACTGAAAAGCTCAAAATAAAAGGCGCCGCGATAGAGACTAAGAGAAAGAGACTAACTAGTCAACCTGATTTTAGAATGTGCATTTTCTTTTAGGACAATTTCATTGCGTTCAAACTCTGCAATGAAACCCGGTGATTCTGCACGAGTCCCATTTAAGTTTTGAGTGTTTTCCTCACTAATTATGTTACTTTCTCCTGTCAAAAAAGATTTTGGTTGATATTTTTGCACGTTGATAGAGTTGGAGAAACATATCATTAGACAAAAAATATTTTGCCAAGATACTGTAAGAATGAATCATCTAAAATGATCAATAGCACGAGACGAATATGATAACGTCCAGTACTGTAGTTCAAGAATTTCCAGGAGTCATTACCAAACGGAAAAGCAAAAACGAAAATATGGAATTAGTTTTTGCTTATTTGGTTCAGAGCCAAACTAATCTTCTGGGTCAGCAAAAACAAGGTAGATGTAGAAAATAGAAAAATGAGAGAGAGAGAGAAGGTGAGAGAGAGAGAAAAAGAGAGAGAGAAGGTGAGAGAGAAAGAGAGATAGAGAGAGAGAGAGAGCGTCGAAGAATTTTTACAGGTAAATTGCGATGACTGTTGTGAAGAAGATCTTTGTAATTCTAACTTCTCGGTACAGTACTATCAGGTTCAAATGGAGCGGCAATATACTGGTTGGGAACAACCGTTGCCAGGAGAGGTGAGAGAAAGAGAGAAAGAGAGAAAGAGAGAGAGAGAGAGAGAGAGAGAGAGAGAGAGAGAGAAAGAGAGAGAGAAAAATGAGAGAGCCTCAAAGGCGTAGTACAGTCATATGTTTCAGCTGGCCTTCAACCGAGAGAAGAACATTAAATTTCCTTACAACCTCGGCCATGGCTCAATTGCCGCTGCGGCTCATTTCCTTAGCTTGTTCGTTCTCCTTTTTTTCACCCAATAAAAAGAGTAAGAGTGAGAGAGGAAGCAATTTTATAGCTCTTTTATAGTTGACAAGTGCTCAAACTTTCATATGATCCGGTCCATTGCAAATTCCCAGTTTCGCATGGTTTGATTGACCAGTTGTTGTTTTGTAGAATATTTTCAAATTAAAAAGAATTCTACTCAAATTTTCAGAAATGCATATATCCCAGAAATTTTCGCTTTTAAATTTCCATGTTTCTGAGAATACATTTTTGAGAAAAGTTGTAAAAGAAATAATGTTATTTGTGACTAAGAGTTTGAGCTTTATGACCCTCGTAAATTCTAATGATCAACTTTTTTTCATCACAAAAAACAAAGAGACCGCGATTTACCAATACAACACATGAAATCTGTACCAAAAAAAAAGAAAAACAGCTCGGAAATAAGAACAGAAAACAAGCAAAAAACATCATTTCCTCAGTGACAGAGATGTCTGATATACTTAACAATTCATTCTATTCTTGAAGACCAGTCACTTTGAGCTTTGTTCACACATGGTGGTGACATAAGGAATAACACCACAACAGGAAACAGTCGGTCGCGCTGCAACGCACGGTTCAATCGAATGAAGAACTTGATGAGCAACTTGATCCGTACCAACAGAACCAACAAGTGGCGTTTAGACCATTTTTATCCGGTTTCTATGAGCTGACGAGTAAAATGAGAAAGGTTTACTGCGGTAGGGTCGGGACTCTCGCAACGAACAGTTAGATCTTTGGGGATTTAAATTATTATTCTTACTTTCAGTCGATTCTGAAATCAAAGGCTCATTACGTAAATCGTTATTGTATTTCAAGGCGAAACTGCTACGGTACTAAGTACCCGATTTTCGAAGGCCAGACTTTTTTACAGGTAGAGGAAGCTGTGTGATTAGAAAAGTGATACAAGTGAAAACTGTATATCATACGAAACAATGGACAAAGTATGACTGTAAATGGAAAACCATAATCTTTAAAATTTCGAACTATGTTATAAAACAATTCTGACATACAAAAGTGAATACTCGGCTTGTAATAGATTTTGAGAGTATTTTGAATTAATTACGGGAAGTTTTATTTTTCGCGCAATCAAAAAAGCCTGAAATCGGCGAAACCCTTGACGAGTCGGCATTCATGTATTCAGATTTTAACATATAGTCAAGCATGAAAAGAACTGCTTTTTGAATTTCAGTTTATTGAGGAAATTGATTCTGAAATGAGAAATGAAAAACAAAATTCAGAAAAAAAATAAATTTAAAATTTAATTGAGTTCCGAGAAAGATGAATGAAATCTGTTTTCCGTACGCGAACTGCTCTCAAATTCATGAATTCCTATTCATTCTCCAAAAGAATAATCGGCAAAAGAAGCGGAGCGAACAAAAAAGATGAGAAGCCAACTCTTGCCATGGAAGAATAATTCAATGATGGGCATTGACACTCGAGTTATCTCTGAGGAGTTGACGTGTTATTCACCGCGAATTTGATTCTGATCTAGAAAGAATGACAATTTTGGAGTGAATTGGCGACACATCGACGGCAGTAGCGCTATATTATTGTGACAGATGAAATTGGTTTACAATCATGTCGCCGAGGAATTGATATTTTGAATTGTATCTGGAAAAAAATAACTTCGAGATGTGATGGTCGACGATGACTGTGGCGATAAACTATCAAGACAAAGCGCCTTTAAAAGGATCTTCATGTCGGTGAGTGTCATGGTAGTACGGTACTGTTATTTTATACTGTGTTCGAACAAGTTTAGCTGAATTCTTGACTAGATTGAAAAGTGTCTTCTATGTTTGACCTCCTGTAGTCAAGTCAATCAATTTTATCACAAAGAGTGTCTTGATGATACGGTATTGTCATACCTATGTATATGAGTTCAACTAGAAGAAAAATTTAATACGTACCTTATCCTAGGAGAGTAGTCTATTGCGAGTCACCGCGAGTTGAAGCGGAGCCAATTGAAAGTAAACAAAGTGTCTTATCTGACCTTGAAGATCAAAGTGACATTATGGGAATGGTCCCGTTGGGATTGGTCCATAAGGAGTTTTGAAAAAGAGAATCCACCAAATGATCACATCTATTAAAATCCCCAAGAGGCTGGGCCATTGGGCCAAGGTTTATGGGGGCATTCGTATAGACTCCCATTGAAATCTCCTTATTCACCCCGAGGATTTTATGTTTTTCACTATGGTGATGGAAATGAGCCTTGAATGGGTAGGTGGCTCACTCTGAGCCTAGCTTCATTCAAGTATCAGACATAATCTTTTTCGTCTTCGTCTTTCAATCTGTCTTTTTTAAGGATGGCCTGAATGACTTCTTTATTTGTAAAAACATGATGATAGAAAATGTGAAAATTATCATTCAATAAAATTGGAATAGATCGATAAAATATGAAAAAAATCTAGATGTCGTTCACTACAGTACAAAAAGTGTTGAAAACAAACTTTGGCTTGATGTTTTAGGCCCACCTCAGAAAAAATAAAAATCCGTTCTGTGACAGAAATTGAACATGGGTTTTGTGGGTGGGAGACCTAGAATTTATTACTAGACCAGATAGTCATTCCTGAGGAAGTTTCAGGATTTTAAAAAGAAAAGCAAAAAAATCCCTGGTAGGAACCAAACCCTGGTCGCCTGAAGCTAGTCTGAGCGAAGCGAGGATAGCCTTATTTGAGTTACTTGATCATTCCATAAGATTCGTAGTGAATCTCATGGAATATTCCACTAAAATTTCTCGAGTACTCCAGAATTCATGAAAAGACCACTTTTTGATCGACAAAGTGTGGGGGAGAGAGGTCAACTGGCGAAAAGAGCCTATTGGGGTCGAACTTGGGTTCTATCTGTGAGATACCTCATTTGTACCTACTGAGCTACGAATTAGAAGAGGAAGCCCAATACGGTAAGAACACAAAGGATTGGAATTCGGAGGCGAAAGAGTTTGGTGACTTATGGGGGTCCCTTTAGGCCGATTTGTCAAGGTTTTGGCGACACACGGCCTTTCGGAATACAAGTCTACTCTGTGTTAGAGCTGAGCTGGGTGGGAATCTCAGTTGGGAGCTCAGTGAACAGAAAAAGTGAAAGAGAGAGAGAGAGAGAGAGAGAGAGAGAGAGAGAGAGAGAGAGAGAGAGAGAGAGAGAGAGAGAGAGATGGAGAGACGTAAAAACAAGAAAGAGAGATAGACAGTCAGAGAGTGGTTGAGAGAGAAAACCTAACAGTGAGTTTACAGAGAAAGTGTAAAGTGAAAGAGAAAAAGAGGGATGGAGAGACTTAAAAACAAGATAGAGAGATAGACAGTTAGAAGGTGGTTGAGAGAGAAACCCTAACCGTGAGTTTACAGAGAAAGTGTAAAGTGAAAGAGAGAGAGGGATGGAGAGACATAACAACAAGAAAGAGAGATAGAAGGTCAGAGAGTGGTTGAGAAAGAAGACCAAACAATGAGTTTACAGAGAGAGTGCGTGAAAAGTCTATGAGAGGACACTTAAATAGAGATACAAGAAAATGAATAGACATAGACGGTAAGAGAAATGGTACCTTGCGAACGGAGTCCAGCAGGGAGAAAGAAAGAGAGAGAGAGAGAGAGAGAGAGAGAGAGAGAGAGAGAGAGAGAGAGAGAGAGAGAGAGAGAGGAAGAGAGAGAGGGAGAGAGAAAGGGAGAGAGAGAAAGAGAGAGAGAGAGAGAGAGAGAAAGAGAGAAAGTCTAGACCAAAACCACCCACTTTGTTTGCCATTTACTAGGTTTCCTTAAGCCCCCGCAATAAAAATGATGCGTTGTAGAGTTGTTGAAGGGTTTTCATGGGTAAACAGAACATTAGGTGCATCATCCAAGTGTCTTCCCAGTTGTTTTCTTCCGGCTGCCGTTTTTCTTTTTGATAGAAGTGAGTTGAGTTTGTGAAAGGTTTGACAGAAATTGAGAAGAACTGAGGTGAGAGGTTAAGCTTTCAGATATCGAGGAGCAAGACGCGAGTTTTCCTTGTTCGTTGCGGTGATCTGATTTACGATAGAACCAATTTCAGAATTTGCGGGACCAGAATGAACTAACAGAGTCCTAGAAAGACGGGAGTGAGCAATTTGACCCACTGTAAAATCGCGCGTTCGTGACATCTCGATCTGAAATCGGCGGCCAACAATAATTTTCTTTTATGATAAGGTTAGGTTTGGTTGGGAGAAAAAGTTTGTGAAGAACTAACTCTTGGATACCCAAGTACACTGTGAAATTAACCATTTTATGATGTGTCACATTCCTCACTCTCGTCTTCATAGCACGGCGTGTCTAACAAGATTTAACTCAACTCTAGTAATGACAGTAAAAAGTAAAGTTTGCCTTTTGATTTCTAATCCTTTTCGCTCTTAACTGTTTCCATTGGTGATCAGATGTCGGAACGAGCCAGAAATCATGTACTTCTAGTAATGTTGATACAAGGAGCTATTGATCAATGAAGTAGTTACTTGACAAGATAACCTACAGAAAGTACATTTTGATAGAACATGCAGAACATACGAATCCAAGGCTCAGGTGGTTGAAATGATTGCACGAGTGAACAACTGTCTCTCAACTCTTCAAACATGAGGGACAGCACGTTCAAAACACCGTGATCTATCGGACAAATGTTTGTCTTTCATTGGATTTTTGATTAATATCTTCTCTCTCCCTCCCCCTCTCTCTCTCTCTCTCTCTCTCTCTCTCTCTCTCTCTCTCTCTCTTTCTCTTTCTCTTTCTCTTTCTCTTTCTCTTTCTCTTTCTCTTTCTCTTTCTCTTTCTCTTTCTCTCTCTCTCTCTCTCTCTCTCTCTCTCTCTCTCTCTCTCTCTCTCTCTCTCTCTTTCACTTCCTTCCTACTCTGAAAAATTTATTCATCGTTTTTTTTATTAATTATTCATTAAAACTGATAGCTTCGTGTTTTATTCTGCTTGTTAATGTCTTCGCATGATCAATTGTTTTATTCTTGGTCCGTTTTCCTGGAAAAAGTGGAATTATTCATGTAATTCTGATTTGACCTACCGCGGTTACTGTAGCCTCGAAATCGAGTTCTACCTGAGGCGTGGCTAGGTAAAAAGCGGTGCCGTAAAGCTTCCATGAACTACCATCAAACTGAGACTTGACCACGTGGAACTGAAAAGAGATATTTCTTCTTTGACCCTGGCGTAGCGACGATCATCGTTTTATAAACGTACCTTTGGAAGTTGTCTCTGCTGGCGTAGCCCCACGAGGTAGTCAAGACATTTTACTGGAATGAAAATTTGAGTTATATGTCAATTTTCAGATGATTTTTTTTCACATTCCACTTCAAACGTTCGAACCCTGTGTAAAGTTTTGCACTTATGCCACCGAGTTCATGACAAATTATAAAATAGGAGAAACAGTAAGGACTTTGATTGTTCAGTACTCACCTTTTCCTTTAAACTTCACTCCACTGTTACCGTTCTTCTCATACAGTACTACATTCCCGTCCTGCGCGAAAACTTCCGATGCATGCGTCAGATTTCCTTGGAACATTTGACTGGTTATCGTTTCCAATGCCAAAATAGCTTCATCTTTAGAGACGTGTCCTTTCGAGCTCGAGTAGTCAGAAACTCGTCCCAGTACTGGGGTCGTCAGGAGCCTGTAAATGAGTCCATCAGCGAAACCCGCGGCAGGTCGGCGACTTGCGAAAACTCACAGAAATAAAAGAGTCAATCTGCTGGTGAAGTTCTTCATGTGTTTTGAAGTTTACTGAAAGTTTATATTGGTTGTTATGATGATTGTGGAGTGAATGTAAACAGAGAATGATTGATAAACTTTCACTGCAAAGTTGGGGTTAAGGTTAGGTTCCTATGGATATTCTGCACTGTATAATACAATTTCGACCAGTACGTTGTCTTTGTCATTTTGTTCATAGCCTACTGGTGACGAGAAGGGGACGTAACGGCGACAAATTTATTAAAAGTGCAGTTCTGTAAATAGTATTGACCAGTTAATACTGAAATTGTGCATTCTATGGTTGAAAATAAATAAGTTCACTGAAAATAATAGGAAAAATATCGAAAGTCGTGTTGACTTCTGATTTATCGTGAAAACTAGGCATGGGCATGTTGCCAATCGTTAACAGTCGATTGGCAATGCAGTTTGTTATAACACCCTCTTTAACGTCAAGCAGGCCTAGAAATCAAAATCCAAGTCAATTGCATTGCCAATCGACTGCCAATGATTGGCAATATGCCCATGCCTAGTGAAAACTAATGTTAAGATTACATACAAATTTTGAAAACATCACATCTACAGGCTGGAAATAGATGGTAAAAGCTCCAATTCCGGAGGGATCGAACTTTTTATATATGACGAAAATCAAGCTCACTATCCAACACACCAAGGGGTAGATGTTTTGATCAGCAAATATTAGATGACTGATAAACTCTTTAAAACTGTACTATTGCTGATGTAAATAAAATAGTTTGCCCTTCCGTGTGCTTATCTTCGGAGCTCCTGTACTTTTAGTGATGTCTGAGAGTTTTGAAAACATGACAAAGTTCTGTGCTTTTTCTCACAAAATTTCTAAGGAGATGAAAACTCATGACATTGTTGTGAATACAATTCGATTTTTTCAAGCTTGAGGGGTGAAAAGCAAACGTTTTTAGTAAAAGTGAAGACGTTTGCAGAAAACAATCATCTGCGTTCTACTTTCAAACGATATCAATTCAAATTGGATTTTTGCTCCGAAAAACAAAATTGTTAATAGTGAATGATACTGGCAATCTAAAACAACACAAACAGTCCTAAACAATTAGACAGCACTCATTTCTTGTTTTTAACTTTACATTGTAACGTATTGTTCACAGATTATATCCAGTCCACTGGAAATTTGAAAAAAAAATAAATGTATACATTTTTTGCATTTTTCACGAGCAATTATCACTCTGGACTTCACCTTATTTTTTCTGGAAAATAATAATTTCGAAAATAGTTTTTTTTTAATTTTTTGATTGAAAAAATCTGAAAATTTCGATTGCAGTGACAAAGTGAAACTAGCAGTAAAATTTATTTTCCATAAAATTTATGAAATTTAAAATCGAATGACAAAATTTGAGAACTGATATTTAATGAGATACGGCACATAGCTTCCTCTACCTGTAAAAAACCCTAGGGCAGGCCTATTCTGCAAAATTGAGATTAGAGCGCGTTTGAAAATGGACATGCTTCTAGCGGTATATTTGTACGGTGATTACTGTAACTGAGATGAAGTGTATAACATCATGGTTCAGATATGAGAGAAGTACAAAGAAGGGATTTAGGGACACTGACTATGGAGAGAAGTCATTGTCCAGCGGTCACACAGTTCGTTTTATATCGTTGTTGTGGCTATGAAATCATCGGCAAATCCAACACGTGCTGTGGACAGAAACTGAAAGATCAGAAACTGATGCGTGGGAGAAGAGAAAAGAAAAGGGATGTTCGTCAAATGAGTGCGACGACCTCCGGGAATGGACCGATGATTATAAACATGCATACTGGAGGGTGATACTGCAAGAACTGGTTTCGGTTTATCAGAGAGGACATATACTTGTGTCTACTGATTGTGGAATCAAATTGAGGTGAAGAAAACGGTTCGCAGTGTGAAATTCATGTGCAGACAGAACTTGGGGTACAAGAGTGTGGCCAACGGAGCTTGCGACGACGTCTCCAAAGTTTTGGGTGAACCGGTATCCTCCCAGACATCTGTCGCTTGATTTCAGTCCAATGCCGAATCAAGTGCTGATCCAGCCTACATGTCCAATGCCAGTCTGAACTTGCACTCTCCCCGCACCCGTCGCCCGATTCAACTGTCGCCCATTTATGGTCCGACGCCAGTCCACCAAAAACTTTGATCAGGAAGCTGGACAAAGAGCTGGAAAATCG
>OZ022252.1:15792143-15797143 GCA_963978915.1 Caenorhabditis parvicauda
ATTATAGCCACATTAGGCTTCTTCGGTGAGTCGCCGGCATCTTGGTGTGTTCTGGTGACGTGGTCAGGATTGTGACTGGTCCTTCATCTTTGGGTGGACTGAAAACTCCTAGATAGTCTCTCTCTCCCTCTCTTTCTCCTTCTCTTTCTCTTCTCTTTCTCTCTCTTTCTCTTCTCTCTCCCTCTCTCTTCTCTCTCTCTCTCTCTCTCTCTCTCTCTCTTCTCTCTCATCTCTCTCTCTCTCTCTCTCTCTCTCTCTCTCTCTCTCTCTCTCTCTCACTCTCTCTCTCTCTCATCCTCTCCTCTCTCTATCTCTCTTCTCCTCTCTCTCCTCTCTTCCTCTCTCTCTCTCTCTCCTTCTTCTTCTCTCATCTCTTCTCTCTCTCTCTCTCTCTCTTCTCTCTCCCCTCTCTCCTCTCACTCTCTCTCTCCTCTCCTCTCACTCTCTCTCTCTCTCTCCTCTCTCTCTTTCTCTCCTCTCTCTCCTCTCTCTTCCTCTCTCTTCTATCTCCTCTTTCTCTCTCTCTTTCTTTCTCTCTCTCTCTCTCTTCTCTCTCTCTCTCTCTCTTCTCTCTCTCTCTCTCTCTCTCTCTCTCTCTCTCTCTCTCTCTCTCTCTCCTCTCTCTCTCTCTCTCTCCTCTCCTCTCTCTCTCTCTCTCTCTCTCTCTCTCTCTCTCTCTCTCTTAAAAATTTGATAGAAAGTTCGATAACATTTCCAGAACCATCTCCACAATGTCCAGCTCAATCTGACAGTTTGGAAATAGAGATGCCTGTAAAACGCACCTAATCACAATCAACGGGCTCAGGGAAGGCGGCCCTGGATGGTGAACTTGGTGCGCAGGCTGCTGTGAACACTGAGGCCACTGACGACCGACGTGCACGACGTTCGTTGCTCTTCGAATCGTTTCGTCTCTCTGACGGCTTCAGCCCTGAATCATGATGATCTTCGTTCCTTGATTGACGTATTGTGATTCATAGGCGACGATTTACGAAAACGACGTCTACGTCGTCGAATTAGCCATTTATAGGGTTTCCCATAGTGATAACATCGTTTGGAAAAAAAGATGTTTTGGAATCACTTCCAAGACATTTTATTTATGTCAAACACAGAGTAGAGAGTAAAGGAAAAAGCGAGAGAGAGAGAGAGAGAGAGAGAGAGGAGAGTAGAGAGAGAGAGAGAGAGAGAGAGGGTATATGTGAAAAATAGAGTTAAAATGATTTTTAACGATATGAAAAGAGGAGACGATGGAAATCGAATGACTAGTAGAGAGTGTTGAAAAATTGGGAAGGACATAGACGCAAATAAACTTTTCTTACAATATAAGACTCACTGCTTCAAATGGCCTCATTCAGGTATCCTTTTGGTGTGAAATAGCCATTTCCGAAGTCGGACGGACTCCTTCTTCTATCCTCTCGCATGGGATTTCTTGATCCATCTGAATGTCTATGTGGGTTGTTTCAGTTGAGACGTGAGAATGCGGACAATGGAATGGATTATGGTTTGATTCGTGTGTGTGAATTGAATAGTACTTACTCATTGTACATCCCGGTAATCCGTGTACTACACGTCGAATGACGGACTTCCGTGGTCTTTGAAAACGGATGTACGCACGTGCTTTGTACAAGTCAAAGAGATATTGGAACGGATTTGAAGAAAACGTCATTTTTAAGAAGGACTTGGAGTTGTTACGTATTTGAGAAAATGAGTAAAACATGAAACAGAAGGGCTTTATTCAAAAAGAAACTTAGGTTTCGAGAAGTATATGAATGAAGTCAAACTCTCTGTTATATCCCTGAACTACATTTTTACAATCCTTTCCTAGCTGGGTAGCAAACATTTGATTTTTGAATTTTGTAAGCCTCATTCAAAAAATTATGAAAAAGCACATGGCCAAACCAGCAATACGTGCCCGTGAGACAAATGGTGAATGGAGACTGAATTGAAACCTGTGTAGGACAGACGCAATTGTTTTCAAAGCAGAAATCGAAAAAAAACATTTCTTTGATCACCGGGAAGAAAAATAAAAAATGCTAGTGTTAGTAGTGAATGAACAATGGTGTTAGTAGTTCTATCCGAGAATTCAGAGGAATCCAGACAGTATTTTATTGGTCAGTCTCTCGCCTCTGACTGATGACCCACGCCCTCTCTGGCTGAATAGGACCTATTCCAATTTGTTTTGACTTCTCGCAATAGTAGTTGCACTTCTCTTTGATTGAAAATTCATCTATTCTATTGTGTTTTTTCAGTTTGGCATTCCGGTATGAATTTCCTGCATTTTTAATCACAGGTTTTGAACGGAAAACAGTTTATCAAAGGGTTGGGGAAATTAAAGATGAAAAAAAAGTGTTTTTTAAAGGTTGAGAGAAGTATTTTGAAGTTGAGTTTGAAAATGTTAAAAAAAAAACGTTTGAAAGTATAAATATGATCGAATAGGATTTCGAAAACGGTGAATTTAGAACATGCATAAGTTCAGAAAAATTGAAAATTTGGAGAATGTGAAATTTTTGGGCACAGGTTCTTTAAGATGAAAAATATAGGAAAATAAAGTTAACCTACACTCATGCAAGAAAAGAAATCAGAAGTGATGAGTAACGCTGTAACAAAAGAGGAGGACTATCGACTTGAATTCAATGATCTATGAACATTTCTGAATCCCATTTCGAAGTGGTTTTTTGTCTGGAAAAAAAAGAAGATTCATTCTGATTTTCTTTCAAATTAAACGAAAACAATGTTTAAAAACGGTATTGTGAAACTTGAAAGATCAGGATGTTAATTAATGTCTACTCACTGTTAACAGCAATTTTAATTTTTGAAAATTATCAGTGAAAATGGATCAATAATTGGAAAAATAGGTGAAATTAATTAATGCTCATAGTCAAGGAGACATTAGGGAACTTAAAAGAGTAGGGCAATAAGGTCAAAAACTCAAAAGAAGAAGTGTTTTCTGCTCTTGAAAAGAACGTCTACTTAATGAACGAAAGTGAAAAGCAATCGATCAGAGAAGGGTGTTGGAAAGGGAAGAAAAGCTACAATTGACGTTGCCTCAATACATCTATTAATGGCTTATCAATTGTCGGGAACAAATATAAAAATTGTGTGATAAGTGACATCAAGTTTTCTGTCCATGGCTCAGTAGGTAAAGCAATATGTTTCCAGGAAAGACTCGCTGGTTCAAATCCACCACAAACCAAATTTCTTTTGCTTTTGAGCAAGCGTAAGAGTGAGCGGTTTCAAAGCACAAGAGAGGAACCCGCTAATTTTGAAAAGTTGCTGGAAATTTTGAATGTCGCAGGATTATTTTTGTCCTGGTTTTTGTAAGGGGTATAAGACTGCCGAACACGTCGTGTAGGTTCAATCCCTTCAGGAATAAAACATCTTCTGCATTTTAACTAGAATCAGAAAAGGCGGGCTCAAAGCACATGAGATGAATAACCCGGTAATTTCGAATAATTGTCGAGGTAATTATATCACGAGATCCATTCTGTGAAATGCTACACAAGGAGAGTGAGAATGTGAAGAAAAACAAAGGGAACACAGCTGGAATTTGATTACCACAAGAAAGAAACATTCTGAGGAAGGAACTGGTTAATGATTACTATTAGATAAAGTGGCATGGGTGGTCACTTTCAGAGGTTTACATACAGAACAAGACACTTGAATTTGTTCCATCTTGATTTTGGCCTGAATTTTTTTCATAGACGGTACTGGTACTCGCCTCAAACTTGGGTAATAGACTTAAAATTAGTATCATTCGAGCAATTCTTAACAGATTACCGATTAGGAATGTTTTAACGTTCTTTTTTCCGGAGATGTAGAAGTTAGTTTCTGTACAGAAAGCAAAAAGAAAGTTAAAATGTCACTTTAGATGTTACTAGTCGTATAATTATCTTAAAACTCTGAGTTATCGATTTTCAGTGTAGTTGATCTGTTGCATAGGGTCCCCGCTGAACATGGTAGGAGCTCGTTAATTAAATGTCTCAATGATTCGTTAACGATATTCAATATTAGGAGAATAGGTCAAAAGTATACATTTATTTGAAAAAAATATCACAGAATCTTTCATTTTGTTGTCTAGGACCGGGTACATTATAAAATGGAGATACTGAATTTTAGTAGGCTATAACTCGATCCTTAGAGTTGGAAGAGAAAATAAGAAGCTTCCCTAACATCCTATTGATTTTCCGGTTTAATAACCCGAGTTTGAGGTAAGACGACGCATGTACAATTTTGTGAATTGCGACTTCTTATCGTGGGTTTTCATGATCATGAGCCATCACAATGAAATTATATCTACGAGCTATTGCCATTTATCACCATTTTGAAAATTTAATTCAGAGAGTGATTGGTTCTTTGAGAAAATAATAAAAGATGAAACAATCGAAAATTGGGATCAATTTCCATGCTAGCTTTCATGTTTTGTTGTCGAGATACCAGACAAGATGGAATGTTGCACAGCATGGAATTGTTCCAGCCTAATGAATACAAAATGATAATCTCTGGCCGGAATAATGGCCAATTGATATAAAACGCAAAAGAGGCGGCGGATCGATGCGAGTGAATGAAAATAAGATTAGTCAGGATTTATGCTCTGAACGTGGGAGAGAACATTTGGGCGAGAATAGAACACTCTCTCACGGCCGAAAATGGAAAGAAAAAACTATGGGGATTTGATTCGCGGAAGGTCGCGTTAAGTGAATGTCCCTAATCGTTAAGCTGCCTTTGAGAAGAGAGGACCAAACCTTCTGAGAAAAGAACTTGTTCACGGTACTTTTTTCCAAAATACAGTAGCAATAACGAACAGCAGTTGTTTGATCGTCTTCAAATTTCTATGAAAATTACAGGGTGAGCCATAAATATATTAACACGGTAAAACCGTTATAACTCAAGAAGATCACAGCAGAATTTCGAAATTTTTTCACAACATTTATTCAGATATTTAACAAATAGAATCATATTACCAATTACCAAATATTCATCCTTTCTCTTCGATAACAGCTCGA
>OZ022252.1:15802143-15827143 GCA_963978915.1 Caenorhabditis parvicauda
CCACATCTGCTGATTTGGTTCGAGAGCTTCAGAGTTCTTGTATGGCCTCTGGGTGTCTTTCTCCTCGGTGTGGATTGGTTTTTGAGTTGTTTCGTTGTCGATAAAATGGATGAGAGAAAGGATATTTTCATGAAGTGAGTTGTTGGACATAATCTTATTCGTACTGTAGCGATAATTTTATACTGGATTTTTATTGATTTTTGAAGGTTTCGCTTTTTACCTTAAATTTTAATAATGATAAAAATTTTATTCATGTAGAAAAAATAAAGTTTATAAGCTTCATGACGACCAGCAATAGCCGCCATGAGCACAGATAATGGGCGTGGGAACCGTAGGAGAACCTTTAAAAAACTGCTCCTTCATTGAATCTACAGTTAAACTTCTCGAAATGACATTTTCCAAAAACTTCTTTTGATCGAGCCTGATTTCATAGCTGCCCTCTGAACATAACAGATTTCATAGCTGCCCTCAGAACAGAACAGATTTCATAGCTGCCCTTTTCGCGTTGACACATATAGGATCATTACAGCCAATCCGTCTACGAAGAGTACGGTCACTACATTGAAGATTTCGGGTACATTGGACCCAAGTACTTTGATCACGGTGAAAATGGAACTGTTAAATGGAACCTACACGAGAGTCTGATAACCATGAGCTTTGTAAAAACCCAATTCATATCATTCACCGCAGTTTTCTTCTGTGGCATTAAGACGTATCAGAAGATGGGCAGGAAAGATCTACAATTCTCGAGGAAAACAAGAGACCTTCAGAATCAACTATTCCAAGCACTTGTCGTTCAGACACTTATCCCAGTTGTCGTTATGTACATCCCAGTATTCTCCCTTCTTATAGTCCCATACTTCGAGGCAAACATAGGACCATTTGCAAATCTTATCCCTATATCATTAGCACTCTACCCAACCCTAGACCCACTGGCTGTCCTATGGTTTGTTAAAGATTATCGCAGAACCGTCATGAGATGGTTCAAACGTCCTACCCCCGTGGTCAGTGTTGTGTCTTCTTCTGTCAGAGACAATTGAATAAAGGGCATTTTTGAACACGATTCAGCATTTGAACTTTGATAATCTTTCTCTCTCTCTCTCTCCCTCTCTCTCTCTCTCTCTCTCTCTCTCTCTCTCTCTCTCTCTCTCTCTCTTCTCTCTCTCTCTCTCTCTCTCTCTCTCTCTCTCTCTCTCTCTCTCTCTCTCTCTCTCTCTCCCATCTTCCTACGCTACGATCTTTGATGTTTGTAGGCAGTCCTTTAAAAGCTGCACAAGGTGGTACGTAGAACGACAAAACGAAGATTCTTGTACTCTCGTCCATTGTTTGATCTCATTTTTTTGATGTTTTCGTACTCATACCGTATAAAAGACTGCTGTTAGGCGGATTTTTCAGATGAGATTTTTCTCTTGCTCCTCGTTTACTCAAATCTGACTTTTTCTTATAAGAACAGCTTACACACTTAAAGTTTCTTCTAACTTCCTATGTAGTTCAAATACAGTACCCGTAAGGAACACTCCCGATTTTTTTCCGAACTGACAAAGAATGTTCAAATTACACCAGGGATTTTGTAGACTTCAATAACTTTCTGTTCAAACAATATGAATACAGATCGTGTCTTATAGACTATGTGTTTCTTCCTCTCGTGAGGTTGATTTATCAACCGTTTCAAATCATTTCCATCATAACGCCTACTATATTTCAAAAATAGAAACAGATAAAACATCTCATTATTTTTATCACCAAAATTTTCTTCGGATTGATTGGAGAACGTGCGCAGCTCCCAATGTTTTCTACCCTTTTCTTTAAAAACAAAACATTCGTAAACCTAATACTGGTTTCTGGAAAGTGACGAAGCAATATCTCTTTCTGTTCAATCGATAAAATAGTTTCAAGAACATCTAGTTTTTAAGAAATAAAAAACCTAATAAAGAACCTCATAATTTTTATTACTTAAAATTCTCAACCAAATCACTTTTTGTCGGAAGTTATCGTTCGCATTTCAATGGACCTTCGTGTTAGTAATTTCTCAGCTTCTAGAGATCTGTCAGAATACATATCTCCTTTCTTCCTGATAGAAAAATCGATTAAACCGCTCAGTACAACCATGACATACTGGATGTTGCTCTGGGCCAGCATCAGCGAGTATGTTGGCTTCACGTTTGGAATGACTGTCAACCTTACTTTGGCCTACTGTATCATCAAGAAGTCTCGCCGAGAGATGGGCTCATACCGATATGTGATGCTCACTTTTGCAATTTTCGGCTTCTGCTATGCTGTTGTCGACTTTATCACTCAACCGGTGAAAGAGAAAGAAAGAGAGAGAGAGAGAGAGAGAGAGAGAGAGAGAGAGAGAGAAAGAGAGAGAGAGAGAGAGAGAGAGAGAGAGAGAGAGAGAGAGAGAAAGCGAGTGCGTGACGTATTTTATGTTTAACGAGAAATTTTTTTTACATCGATCTACATTATTTCATTGAAATTCTCTATTCATAACATTTCAGCTAGTACACATCCACGGCTCGGCCTTCGCTGTGCTCAGTCACTACAAGACATTCGGCCTCCCGAGGTTTATGGGATCAGTGATGGCCGCAACGTACTGTTCGTTCTACGGCATGACCATCGTCCTGCTCTCGATCCACTTTGTTTACCGTTACTTTTCCGTTTGCAACCAGGAGAAGATGAAGTGGTTCCGTGGCGTGCGAGTTATCGTCTGGCCACTTGGTGTCTTCTACTTTGGACTCGATTGGTGGCTCTGTTCGTACGTCGTCATTGGTGAGACTGACGCCAAGAGCGAATATCTCAAGTGAGTTCAGTTCATAGATGCCCAATTTCATAGGTTCTTTTCGATTATAATAGTTTCTCTTCGAACAGGATAAAATTCATAGTCGCCTTTTTTGCATTGTAAAATATAACTCTCTTACAGTCAATCCGTCTATGAAGATTACGGCCATTACATTGAGGATTTTGGTTATATTGGGCCCAAATACTTTGTGAGTATCATCCTTCATATCCATCTCATGATTCTTGACATTCAGGATCGACTGGAAGACGGATCCAGAAAATGGAACATGTCCAACAGCCTGATCATGGGAAGCTACTTCAAGACCATGGCCATCTCATTTTCTGCCGTTTTCTATTGTGGATGGAAAACTTTCAATCGAATCAGCAATCAGTCGTCTATGAATCAAATGTTGTCGCAGAGGACCAAGGACCTTCAGAGGCAGCTCTTCATGGCTCTGGTTACTCAGGTTAGGCAGCCAACTTTCACCTATCTTGATCAATCTTAACCAAAAAACACTAGTAGCTCTTTCAGACAGCGATCCCAGTTGTCTTCATGTACCTTCCAGTCTTCTCCTTGTTCGCGTCTCCATTCTTTGAGCTTGGGGTAGGACCATTTGCTAACATATGCACTGTCACTCTTGCATTGTACCCGGTCTTGGACCCTTTGGCAGTACTCTGGTTCATCAAGGATTACAGAAAGACTATCATGAGTGAGTTTCCTCCGAACTTGTCGGCCAAAAAATCGAGTTTCTACCACTGCGAACAAGTTATTTCGTCGTCCAGATCATTCAATAGATTTGGAATTTCTGCTTCAAAATTCAAGAATTCCAATTTTTCTATGAGAGTATGAAAAAATGAACAAAATTCACTTTTGACAGTATAAAAAGTGAAAATTTCATTTTTTTTTTCAAGTACACGTTATTGAAGTTGAATGAAGGTGACTTGTGAGCCCTTCAAAAATCTGCCTACTTTTCACTGCGCAAAGTGAAATTACACCTGACTTATTGGTAATAATTTCAGAATGGATAACCTGCGGCGTTTCACGAACAGGACCCATCATGCCGACTACAGCATCGGTCATTTCAACATCCATGATGCCTACGAATTCTCGTTTCTCCAGAACAATTTCACATGTTTGAGTTTCGAATCAAACTTATTTGTTTCATTGTGTTCATATTTGACATTTATTTGTTTTGAAGTAACCTATAAATATTATTTGTATTTTTTACAGAACCAAGAAATTGCTGATAAAGAAGTCCTGATTCGTCTCAATCAAAAAACTGTTTTGATATTAATTTTGAGGTAATTTATTGCAGAAATATGATAATGAGTAGGTCATTTAATTGGCTCATTATTTTCACATACGATAGTCGAAAATTTCTTTGAACTGTATCTCGATAGAGTAACTCAAGGTGGTATATCCCAGAGAACAAATGATACATCTCATGTATGACAATGAAAATTGAAACAGTTGAAAAGGACCACCTAACAGCTACTATAGTATCAATTTCCATTCTATCAAATGACATAGCATCTATAGATGCTATGTCATTTGATAGAATGGAAATTCGAGGCGAAATCATGGTTGAATAGTGATAATGGAGCCTCTAATCAGATGCTCTTTCCGTGTTATGAAAAAGATGTTGTCTTATGTTTTTTTTCGATTTTCATCATGACAACTCGACAACAGCAAATTCGATGATTCTGGGTTGGACTTCTGATATTCACTCACATGAAACTCAGACTTTTCCTTTTGAATCTCTCACTTAAACTGATAATAACAAGTTCTCTTTTTTGAAAGATGATAATTGTATCGTTTCTGTGATAAAACGTTGACATTGTTGATTCTTATTGGATTCTCAATATAAAATTCTGTTATTTTCCAACTTTGAAATCATAAATTCAAAAGAGCGTGCCTGATAGTCGGATAAATTCAGAGAAACAAAATCCTGAGAGACTACACCCACTATCTCATTGACAAAACAACCGAAAACAGATGATTAATTCCGTTTTAACTACATCATTTTTGCTCAGCTTCTCTGTTTGGTTCATCAGAGAACACGCAAATCCAACCCCGTCTGACAGGTAAAAACCATATGTATGAATCATTTTAACTAGTATGGAGGCGGGCCCACCAACTCGGCTAAACTGAGGTTGAGCAAGTTTGGGCGAATAAAAGAGCATCGTGGAGGCTAGATACACAAAAATGCGATGTTTGGATCAGGCACGTCTTCTCTGTTGATCGTTTCAGTAAAAGAATAGTTTGTACATATTTTTTCTGGAACTGTTTATGCTTACATGGGACTTCTGCATAGAGTTCCCAGTTTTGTGAGGTCCAACTGGTCTGAATTTTCGAATACGCGAAAAAATCTAGACAGGTCCTAATCTTCTCTATGTTCATTTAGTTTGAGAAAAATTTCTACTTTCTTTAAGAATTGCTACATCGCACAAAATGTTTTACCTGTATCAATCAATTAACAAAGTAACATACTGTTTGAACTTCAGTTCTGTACAGTTCACATGAGTTTTTTCTCCAATTCTTTAAGTAGATTCTGAAAAAAACATCTCCTTCATAATATCAACATTAGAAAACTGCTATTTTATACCAATTTTGATATTTCTTTTTTTGTTTACTCAACTTTCGATCTCGTGAGAAAAAATGTTATTGTCTGGTTTGATTTTTCTTGCATTTAGACTTCTAAACATGTTAAAATACTTTCTTTAAGACATGGTATCTTCTATGCTTCTCATCTCGACAATCAGTGAGTACATTGGTTTCGCTCTTGGTATCACGGTCAACATCACCTTGGCTTTGTGCATTATCTTCAAGTCTCGAAAGGAAATGGGTTCTTACAAGTACCTCATGTTGTCTTTTTCCATTTTCGGAGCTTGTTACGCTGGTGTCGACTTTATAACTCAACCGGTTGGTTGGAAAAAGAGAGAAGAGAGAAGAGAGAGGGAGAGAGAGAGAAAGAGAGAGAGAGAGAGAGAGAGAAAGAGAAATTATTTCTCCAGCTCGTCCATATCCATGGCTCGGCCTTCGCTGTGCTCAGTCACTACAAGACATTCGGCCTCCCGAGGTTTATGGGATCAGTGATGGCCGCAACGTACTGTTCGTTCTACGGCATGACCATAGTCCTGCTCTCGATCCACTTTGTTTACCGTTACTTTTCCGTTTGCAACCAGGAGAAGATGAAGTGGTTCCGTGGTGTGCGAGTCATCGTCTGGCCACTTGGTGTCTTATACTTTGGACTCGATTGGTGGCTCTGTTCGTACGTCGTCATTGGTGAGACTGACGCCAAGAGCGAATATCTCAAGTGAGTCACATGCGAATCTGTCTCTTTGATAAGGATAGATTTCATAGCTTCCATTTTTGCACTGAAACAGATCAATAAATTCTAGCAAATCCGTCTACGAAGAGTACAGTCACTACATTGAAGACTTTGGCTACATTGGGGCCAAATATTTTGTGAGTTTCCTCCTTCATATCCATCACATAATTTTTAACGTTTTAGGATCGACTGGAAGACGGATCCAGGAAATGGAATCTGTCTAACAGCCTGATCATGGGAAGCTACTTCAAGACCATGGCCATCTCATTCTCCGCCGTTTTCTACTGTGGATGGAAAACTTATGTGGAAATCAGCCAGAGAAATCATTTGGCACAATCGATTTCTCGAAAAACGAAGGATCTTCAAAACCAATTGTTTTTAGCCTTGGTTACTCAGGTGAGAAAAAAAGAGAGAGAAAGAGAGAAAGAAAAGAAAGAAAGAGAGAGAGAGAGAGAGAAAGAGAGAAAGAGAGAAAGATAGAAAGAGAGAGTAGTATTTTATGTTATGAAACTAAAAATATATTTCCTATACATTTAGAAATAAAAAAAAACTCGAATAATGAGCTCAAGCACATTAGTGTCCTCTGTTCAAACTTTTTGTACTTCTCAACCCATTCATATGTTAATAAACTAGTTTCAGACAGCGATCCCAGTTGTCTTCATGTACCTTCCAGTCTTCTCCCTGTTCGTCATCCCATTCTTCGAGCTCGATGTTGGACCTCTTGCAAACGTCTGCTCGGTGACGTTGGCTCTCTACCCGGTGCTAGACCCGCTGGCCGTGCTGTGGTTCATCAGAGATTACCGGAATACACTTCTGAGTAGGTTTCCTGTGAACCCGTCTGTATTCTGACTTTTCAGAACCTTGTCATTCTACACCGAAAGTTATGGCGGCACCATCGAAAGTCTTCAACTTTGTCTCTGTTCCGATTCAGAACAAAGAAAAACGAGTCGAAGAGATTTGCTTCGAAGAACGATTAGATTGAATGATTGTTCCGAAAAAGCCAGAGTAAACAATTTTCCGATGTCTTTACACTGTTTAGAAAAAATTAGAAAAAACAGAAAAAAAGACGGATTGAAAGGTCTAAATAATACTCCCGGAACAGATTGAAATGTTTGAATAATACTCTCGGATATCTCTCTCTCTCTCAAAATCTAAAAATCCCAATTGCCCTTCAGTTAGGTTAACCGAGGGTCGGACACATGTGCCCACCAACAATGAAAACGACCTAGGCGATTAATTAAAGACATGTGGTTTAGGTCGCTACAGAGTTATACCTCATTTTGAGATGGGATAGAAAGAGAGAGAGAGAGAGAGAGAGAGAGAGAGAGAGAGAGAGAGAGAGAGAGAGAGAGAGAAAGAGAGCGAGAGAGAGAGAGAGAGAGAGAGAGAGAGAGAGAGAGAGAGAAGAGAGAGAAAGAGAGAGAGAGAGAAAGAGAGAGAGAGAGAGAGAGAGAGAGAGAGAGAGAGAGATAGTCAAAACAGACAGTAAATTGATCACTGTCAATCAGCCCATAATCACGTCTTGAACTTGTTTTTATCGTTGTCGGCGCTTCACGATGAAAGAGAGAAAGACATCGTCAAAGTATTGTTTACAGCCATAAGTTTGAGTCTTTTTCTCTTCTCTCTTACTGCGCGCATTAATCTTTTATGGTTATTTACGTCACAGTTTTTATTTGACTCAAATCAGTCAGAAGTTAGGAAGTTTTGACTCTCTATCGTGAATTTATGAAGATATCGCTGGTAATTAGCTTCTGATCGGTGACAGTGTTCATGATTATTGTTGAAATTATTGTTATGTTCAACCCATCGTTCATAAATAGGTAACTAGAATATGCTTATATTTCAAACACAGGTTCTCATTACGATCTTACAGTACATTGTTGCTGTAACTGATGTTGGTTATTACTACAGTAAACTACAGTATCCTCTCATGTCATGAGATGATTTGTCTTTTTTCAACCCTCACAATGCAACATCTTTCATTTCTTGGCATTAATCTCTCTTCTCTCTTACTGCGCGCATTAATCTTTTATGGTTATTTACGTCACAGTTTTTATTTGACTCAAATCAGTCAGAAGTTAGGAAGTTTTGACTCTCTATCGTGAATTTATGAAGATATCGCTGGTAATTAGCTTCTGATCGGTGACAGTGTTCATGATTATTGTTGAAATTATTGTTATGTTCAACCCATCGTTCATAAATAGGTAACTAGAATATGCTTATATTTCAAACACAGGTTCTCATTACGATCTTACAGTACATTGTTGCTGTAACTGATGTTGGTTATTACTACAGTAAACTACAGTATCCTCTCATGTCATGAGATGATTTGTCTTTTTTCAACCCTCACAATGCAACATCTTTCATTTCTTGGCATTAATCTCTCTTCTCTCTTACTGCGCGCATTAATCTTTTATGGTTATTTACGTCACAGTTTTTATTTGACTCAAATCAGTCAGAAGTTAGGAAGTTTTGACTCTCTATCGTGAATTTATGAAGATATCGCTGGTAATTAGCTTCTGATCGGTGACAGTGTTCATGATTATTGTTGAAATTATTGTTATGTTCAACCCATCGTTCATAAATAGGTAACTAGAATATGCTTATATTTCAAACACAGGTTCTCATTACGATCTTACAGTACATTGTTGCTGTAACTGATGTTGGTTCTTACTACAGTAAACTACAGTATCCTCTCATGTCATGAGATGATTTGTCTTTTTTCAACCCTCACAATGCAACATCTTTCATTTCTTGGCATTAATCCGAACTTCTCTTGCACGTTAGATTTGATTTTGAGAACAAAGAAATCCGCCTGGTCTTATTGGATGATAGTCGACCCTGCCGTCCCGCTAATTTGAATCGTCTGGATCAACACGTTTGTTCTTTGACCAATGGATGTTTTTGAACTTAGCTACGCTTATATAGTTTCGATTACCTTTTTTCCCAGCAATTTCCATCTTCGTGAGTCAAAAATCTGTTTAACTCTGTAAATCTTAAATTTTAAACATTTTCGAGCAGATTTTCGACATTGACTTGGGATGTCTATTCCAACAGGATCGAAACCGAGTCATTTTCAAGGAACTGGACTTCGAAGTCTCATACATCGAAACACTGATTTTTATAAGGAAATTTTGATATCTTATCATCCATCTTCTCATCAACGTTTCAATCATCACAATCCATTCATGATTGTCTGATTCAGCCGATTCTTGATATTCTCTATTGAATTCTCTTCGAAACCCTCAAACTCACTTGATTTCAACTCCATTGTGTGGTACCTTCAGTACCTCCACGGCTGATACGCTGAAGCCTTTTATGTTTTTTCAACAATTCATCATCGTGTGAGTAAAACTAAAACAGAAAAACCTGAAGAAGTTGACATGTTTTGAATGTAAAAAATGTTTATTTTGGAAATTCTCCTTCTAAAATTAAAATTTAATTTAATGAATTTTGTTCTCAACTTGATACATGCCATTTCACTGGGTGTCTTTATTTTTTTGGGACACACTGAAAAATTGTTTTCTCTTCTGAAGCTCATTGTCCGTGCACTTGACACCGAAACGTGTAATTCTGACAATGACCGTAATTCGATTTTTGATCATCATCACGGAAAGAAAGAAGGGAGGGGAGTGGTTGTTGAGAAATGACCCTCCCCCGATTTTTTGCCATCTGGCATTAGGAAAGGGCCAATTGCGTCCTTATGGGATCATTTGTAAGCTTCGACTAACACAAGTTCACTGCCTCCTCATAGATATGTAGATCTTTGGTCTTCACGACATGAAACGGCCTCCCTGCTCCCTGCGGGAAACCTTTTCATCTCAAATGAACTACCCAACGAATCTTCTTTTTTTCCTCTGATTCTGTCCCCAAAGGCTAAGTTGCAAGGATCCTGCAATGAACTTGCTTCTACTTCCTTATTTCTCAAGTCTCGAAACTTTTTTGGCTACTTGGTAAAATCGATTCAACTTGAGTTCTTCGTGATTAATTACGGGCTTCGTATATGTACATAATGTCGAAATTGTTCATTTTCACGAATTTCTCTATTAATAAAGTTACTACTCACTTTTCAGAATTTTAAAGTACTTCAAAATAATCACATTTTAATTTCTCCAAGATAGGCATCTTCAGAATCAAGAATTAAAAGTATGTTTCTATAAGTCACAATTGTCAGAAATTCTGTAACATTTTCTAAGAGTTCTAAGAAAACAATTTACCTTTTTCTAATACAGAAAATTTTACTATATTTGTCAAGGTCAGGAAACCTTCTTCCACCAACCCCCTTCCCCCTATAGAAAAAATCCGAGAAATTGAAAAATAGGCGAATACCATTTTGTCCCATACAGTGAACAACATGTCTGATCCATTTGTCATCAGAGAACATTTGCTGATTGTTTTCAAAACATTTAAATCATTTGTACACTAATCCCATCATGTCCTCTCGGTTGTTTACAATGATGTGACAGATTCCTTCCATTTCTGTCGTTCATATAAAGAAACCCGATGGTTAAAAATACACCTCCATGTGTCTCGTTTTCTGCCCGCTTTTCTCTGCTCACTCATACGTGACTAATCGAATCATACATTGCGAACATTCCACAGGCAGATCAGTTACGGTCGGTCAAAGAAAAAGAAGAAGGGGTGCGGTCAAAACACTCCCAATTTCCTCATGATTGATTGATTGGTGTGTTGATTGGTCGAAAAACAACAACATTACATGTGTTTTTGGACTTTGTCTGGATTCTCTGCACATAGCTTCCTCTACCTGTAAAAAAAGTCTGGCCTCCGTAAATCGGGTACTTAGTACCGTAGCAGTTTCGCCTTGAAATACAAGAACGATTTACGTAATGAGCCTTTTATTTCAATGGACTGAAAGTAAGAATAATAATTTAAATCCACAAAGATCTAACTGTTCGTTGTGAGAGTCCCGACTCCTACCGTACTCATTCTGCAAAATTGAGATTAGAGTGCATTTGAAAACGGAAATGTTTCTAGCGATATATGTGTTCTGTTTCTCAGATGTAGTGGATATTTACGTGAAACAATACAACTCTATGAAAATCTTCAAATTAGAAACTTTAAAAAAAATTAGTGTTGTAGTACGAGCAATAGATAATCAGAGTAACATATTCCCGTGGGCTACAGTGTCGTCAAGTTCTCTGTGTTTCTAGTTTCTCCAGGTTGGAAGGTTTGAACTTTGATTTACTAACATAATCGTATGTGTTACTAAAACTATGTCTCTCAAGAATCTGATGAACTTATTCGAAGTTCTTGGGACAATGTTGCATGACAATATTTCCGGAGCATTGCCCAGCTCTTTCTATAGTAAACACTCATTTGAGATAAACAATTCTGCACTAAATTATACCCCGCATGCAATCTACTCCAGAAACGAAATACCGCTGATATGAAGGTCATAGGCTGTTAATAGCGATCTATGAAGTTCATAGGCTGTTAATGGAAATTCATGAAGTTCATGTGCTGTTGATAAATTTTATGAAGCTCATGTGCTGTTGATGAGACATTATGAAGTTCATGCGGTTTTGATAGAGTTTCTATGATGTTCATAAGCTGTTGATTGAAATTCATGAATTTCATACGTAGATAATAGATTTTATGTGCTGTCGGAACCTTGATAATCATATCGATATCAACTGCGTACGAAGTTATGAGTAACACTTTTCATTAAAGTGTTGTTTCACCCTCTTTATCTCTCTTCTTACTGGTTCTTTCAACGAATCAATAAACAGACCTATGGAACAAACCTGAACCTAGACTATGCCTTTTTTACTTGAAAAATTGGCATTTTAGACTGCCCACTACACTATGGAGGAGGTTAGGCTTGGGTTTTCTGGAGTTTAAACATAGCTGCAACGTAGTATATAAGGTCGACCCCAAATCAAGTCATTTTGGTCATTCTTAAGCCTAAATGCACCAGTGCCAAGCGTGCTTCAATGTAGAAAATTTCAGATCAGCTGTCAGTGTAACCCAAAAAAATTTAATGTGTCTTTTCTCTATACATCACAACCGCAGATAGATGAAGCGTCTTCCGAAATGATTCACGGGCAATCGAGTCGGTGTAACTGCACGAAGTGTTGTCGGTTCGTAAATCATTTATTTCGTTTGGTCATCTTCGCCTTCTTCTCTCGGTATCAGTGTGTCTTAATTCCAATCGATATTTATAATCGGGATACACACACCCAATGCAAGTTCCTTCATCGGTGGATCCCCATCGATAGATCATCTTACTCATTTGGCTGTAATCAACGTTGATATTTACAACCGATCGTCGTCGTGTTGAGTGGAACACTTCTGGTTTGAGATATGCCCAGAAGGTCACGGACCATGGTTTAGAAGGCAGAGGAAGATTAAGAATAGCGTGATCTTTGAAAGTGTTGCGGTATTTACAGTAACGACAACAGATTAAAGAAATAACCTTCTGCATAATATTTTCTTGCTAGGGCGTGGTGATGGAGTCGATGGTCAGAACCGTCTAGAACAACTTCATAGGTTATCAAGATCGTTGACCGATTCTGTGACGAGATGTTGCATGACGACTACTGTAAGTCTATAGAAAAATCTTCACAAACACTATTTCTTGATACTAACTTTGATTCCTTGTTCAAGTTTGGTATCATGTTCAGTTATTGCCAGCTACCAGCTCAGAAACAATCTGATTCGACCTAGTGATTTTGGTATAACCCTTGTAAGTGTGAAATACTCTCACATTTGAATCATCAATAAGTTCTATAAGAGACGTTTCACGAGAGAAACGACCGAAAACAGCCAAAAAGTGCGCTAGGCTGTGTGTAGACCGTTTTAGTTGAAATTTTGTACACGAGTAGATTTCAGTGCGCTGAATCCAAATATGTCGGTTCTGTTCCAGTATGTGCTACCAAAGTCTCGCAGTACTTGCCCAAACTTGGCCCTTTTCAAACTTTAGACTATCATATCTTTCTTCAAACATTTTTTCAAGGAAAACGATTTTAGTAACAAAGTAATACAAACATGAGAAATCGATCAATATAAAAATTTCTGAAATTTATCGATTGATTTCGGCACAGCCGTTTTTTTGTTCATAACTTCACTCATATATCCGCGCGGCCTTATTTTTTTATTTCATTAGATAGAGAAAGAAAAGACGCTTCGATTGAATACAAAAAATCAAAAATTCGTTGTGCGTGTGAATTAGTATGTACTGTTGAAAAAAATACTTCTCAAAAGTACCCTTCAAAATAAAATTCTCGACTTTTTTATGACTTCAATCGTTTTTTCATCACCACAAAAGGTATAGTACCAAAATTTGAAAGTAAAGTTTGCCTGGTTCTTGAGATACGGTACTCACATTTTTAATTTTACACCAAGTTTGCGCACGCTTATCTCCAAAACTAAACCATCAACGTTGCTTGATTTTTGATTCAACAATGTCTGCTAGTCGAGATCTATTGTTTGATAGTGATCACTATGTATCCCGTTCGAATTTGAGAGATTTCTCATGCTTCGAATCAACCCTATGAAAGAACATGTTTCACACCTTTTAAGTACTGTAAAACAACAATTACAACCCGATTTGCCGTGATTTTATTGTTTTGCTCTATTCTCGTACATAAGTAACTTTTCCGGAAAATTTATCAAATTTTGGCTGCTTTATCTCTGTTTTCATGAAAAAGCAATGAATGAAGTGCGAAAACTTGTTTTTACACATTGAAACTACTACCATTCTCTGTAAAATCTTTTTCTGATCAGGATTGATGCAAAAATCTTCAGAATTGATGCGAAATGAACAAAAATAGACAAAAATAGTGAAAATCGGACCGAATAAAAGAAGAGGAAACAAGGAGAGCGCGCAGTACAGTATCTTTCTTTCATTCTTACTTTCTTTTCTCCATGTGATTTTTTGAAGTTTTTCATATAATTCAGCTCATTTTGCATCGATTTTGAAAAACTAAGAATCATTTCGGAACAGAAAAATATTTTACATCGATTGGTAACAATCATGTCATCGATGAAGATGTTGAAACTTTGCTATGGGATATATTTTCTTTAAAATTAACTTTGTAATAAAAAAAATGTTTTTGTCACCAAAAAAGTTTTTGAACTTGGTGAGCTGAGTAAACAAATGGAATAAAAATATGAAAAATCAATTTTGTCATTTCTTAGAGTCTAAATGACGATGAAACGTGCTTTTTCATAGGGTTGCATGAGAAATCTCTCAATTCGAACGGGATACATAGTGATTACTATCAAACAATAGATCTTGATTAGCAGACATTGTTGAATCAAAAATCAAGCAACGTTGATGGTTTAGTTTTGGAGATAAGCGTGCGCAAACTTGGTGAAAAATGAAAAATGTGAGTACCGTATCTCAAGAACCTGGCAAACTTTACTTTCAAATTTTGGTACTATACCTTTTGTGGTGATGAAAAAACGTTTGAAGTCATAAAAAAGTCGAGAATTTTATTTTGAAGGGTACTTTTGAGAAGTATTTTTTTCAACAGTACATACTAATTCACACGCACAACGAATTTTTGATTTTTTGTATTCAATCGAAGCGTCTTTTCTTTCTCTATGTAATGAGATCAAAAAATAAGGCCGCGCGGATATATGAGTGAAGTTATGAACAAAAAACGGCTGTGCCGAAATCAATCGATAAATTTCAGAAATTTTTATATTGATCGATTTCTCATGTTTGTATTACTTTGTTACTAAAATCGTTTTCCTTGAAAAAATGTTTGAAGAAAGATATGATAGTCTAAAGTTTGAAAAGGGCCAAGTTTGGGCAAGTACTGCGAGACTTTGGTAGGACATACTGGAACAGAACCGACATATTTGGATTCAGCGCACTGAAATCTACTCGTGTACAAAATTTCAACTAAAACGGTCTACACACAGCCTAGCGCACTTTTCGGTCGTTTCTCTCGTGAAACGTCTCATAAGACCTTGTAATGTTCATACGGAACCTTGGATTCCTGCCATAGTCTTGTTCACGGTCCTGCCATAGTCTTGTTCACGTTTAGAAGGTCTATCCTAGGTCCTGCCATAGTCTTGTTCAGGTTTAGCAGGTCTATCCAGGTTTTTTGTTTCCAGAGAAAATGCTTCAACCATTTCAATTCTTCCACACCGCATGGACATGATAGTTTGAACACCCGACTTACATTACTAATAGTGATAACAGAGAGTGTGAACCCGTCAACATTGATTACCATCTCTGATCAGTTTCATCTATTCTCTCTCTCTCCTTCCACTTCCTTCTCCAACGTTCCAATGTTCAGGGTGACTCCTTGAACTTATGCCGATGCTGACGTCGGTCGCTTCATGAAGGCACACACCATCATAATCGTAATGACTTGCTGCATGTACATTGCGTCCACCTCGGCGGATTCTTCAGGTAATTTTCGTGTTCCGACCCGATACGGTTTCCTTTGTCATAGATTAGAAGCGCTACCGTCACTTGCTCTGCTAATTTCGTTCTGACAAGAACACTCAAAGACATCAAAAAATAAAAATTAGAGAGAACTGAAAATTTTTTTTAATTAGAAAAGAAAATGTACAGATTACCTAAACTCGAAGAAATTTACGAACATTAGGTTACTGACCTCAACTCAATCTAATAATTTAGACGAAGAAATCGGATTCCGAAGGTTACGACAGAAAATCCATAGGAGGCGTCACCGGGAGCAGAAGGTATGATTTCAGATCAATTAGAATAGATTAATGACCTTCTTCTAAACGGCTTCCCCCGTCAATCATAGTTTTTCATCGCCCTTCGTTTTTTTCGTGATGACATGGATAAATAATGCCCCTTCAGAGTGAAGTGTTCGACGAGATGGACGACACGTTCGAAATGGTCAATTCTTTGGCCAAGCAGCGGAGACAAAAATCTGTCAAGCACAGGAAACTACATAACCACGCAAAGTTCGGAAGGCGAGACAACAGGAACGAAGAGTTGTGTGAATCTCAACGAACGACGGTTGAATTGAATACTGAGAAGTGAGTATGATTCAAATTCATGTAATTCATATGTCATTGGTATCGGTTAAGATACTCTCAAAAAGTCTATTGAAACTCTTTTGGAAGACTTCTGAACTGTCTAATTCAACTCGAATTCTCTGAGCAAAAACATGATTTAGAAATGAGATACTGTTTTAGAGGATATGGTTCAAGTTTTGTGGGACGAAGTTTAAAAAATTGATCTCCTTCTAACATACTACTTTATAGTGTACTTGAACTTCGTCTATTGTATTACTTTTCTAGAGTACTGTACGTTTCCTATCATCATCACAATATCAACATTCAGGTATGAATTCGACCCTCCGTTCTCAGTGGAAGAACGATGTCACAACTCATCTCATGTTCCGGGTTATGCGCCTTCAGAACATGTGAGTAAAGAGTACTGTAGAAATATGAAAAGATCATTCAGACGTGCGTTCACGGGTTGTTGCGATGTGTTCAACAGTATGGAGAGGTCAGTCTGTTTTCACTTTTTTGACAAATTTGAGTGCAAATGATTGAAGATTTTCGGTGTCTACATGAATTACTTTGTGACTGTGTTGCACACTGCGGCAAATGCAGTTGAAAAGTGCACATATATCGCTAGAAGCATGGTCGTTTTCAAACGCGCTCTAATCTCAATTTTGCAGAATGAGTACGGTAGGTCGGGACTGTCACAACGAACAGTTAGATCTTTGTGGATTTAAATTATTATTTTTACTTTCAGTCCATTGAAATTGAAGGCTCATTACTTAAATCGTTCTTGTATTTCAAGGCGAAACTGCTACGGTACTAAACACTTTCGAAAATAAAGAGGTCGGCAACGCGGTTGCGACGCGGTTTTATTGTCTTATGCCTTTGCCGAGGTGTGTGTTGTAGCAGAGTGATGATATTTTATGAGAGAGACGGAACAGAGTAGGGCTACACTTTGTCGACAAAGATACCATTCGAGAACTTTTCTAGATTTGAAATTCGCGCTCGGATTACGGTATTTTGAAAAGGAAAGTCAGAAAATAGTAATGACTATATTATTAACTGTCGGATCGTCTTGTTTCTTTTGTCATGAAATATTTTCACATACAAAAATAAAATAAAATAGGAAAATTGAAAAAAAATTTTGCTCTACCATAATATGAAATAGTCGCGCTGGGATTACGGTATCTATACAAGTAGGAACAATGTCTTCAAAGATAACGATGCCAATAGTATAATTATCAGTTCTTGACGATCTCAATGGTGTTGATGTTTGTTTCATTTCCTGTTCATTCCATGCTTTGGATTCTTGAATCCAGGAGAATTTTTAAACGATGTAGGTAAAATTTGTAGATGTAAACAACGTTGACACACATATACCGATATCATGAAATCCAAAAACTTGATGTAAATGAATCAGTTCTTCCAATTTTTGATTACGGGTTGGAATTTAACCTTCAACCAAGAACGCGCATTGTTGATAATCTCGTCCGAGTAAACCTGGTGGTATGCACATAGTAATTCAACGGTTCACCCCATTCACATGACTACAAAAGTCGTGAATCTTATGACCTCAGAGTTCAGTTATCATCAGTTTGATTTGCGGTCCACAAAGGACGGATGAACCCGACAAATTCTTAAGCCGCTGGAATAAACTGAGAAGATAAAAACTTAATTGTCTATTTTTCTCAAAATCAATAATTCAGTTTATAATTTTAGATGAAACCTGGAATAAAAATTTCAAACAGATGTCAAAAAAAGAAACAAATAGAAGTCTAAACTTTGGTTCACACAATAAATTCGAAGAAGTTGCATAAAATTCAATGCTAAAATCAAATTATTTCACAAAACTGTTTCCATGAGAAGTTCTAACGCATTCTTTCCAGATGCACGTCTCTCGCCGCGCGGTCGGATCTCTTCACTGGCACCCTTACACGCTTCACGACGTCCCTCTCAGTTGCCAGTGTATGTGGCCGACTGACAAATATGGACACCTCGAGCTTTGATTCTTAAGAAATTCTTTGTATATTTTGTTCTTGTCACTTTGAGAGAAAAAACTGCCAACGAAATTCATAGGCTTAGTGACATTCGTAGATATTTAGTTATCCTAATGAAAAAATGAGAAAAAAGAAACGACAAGCGATATTCGCTGTTTTAGGCATCAACCCATCAGTACAACTTGTTCGATTTGACAAATTGGGAATTGGCAAAATTCCAAGATTGACACCCAAACATCCAATTCATCAAATCATCACATTTTTGTTTTTAAAGAGTCTAATTTTCCGGTCTGCTCGTACCATGCATAAGAAACATCACTGCTTATTTTTATCATAATTATTTGAATAAAGATAATTTAAAGCTGTATAACTAAAGATATGGCAATGAATGGAGCAATTTTATGGACATGCGCGAAATTCGCTCTTGCTCCATATGCTAACGGTTCAGAAGACAGGGGGATACAGGAAGATAAGAACAAAGTTCAGGAAAAGATTTTTCAGAAGAAAACAAACTTCAGATGGTATCGGTTGGTTGGTGGAGAAGATCAGCAGGAGCATTTGCTTGCAGGTTCGTCTCCGAGATCCTTGTTATTTGCGTCCATTATGACAACACTCGCTGCAAAAATGACTTGAAATTTTCAGTATTCGGATAGATAGCTTATCACTCTCCTCTTTTTTTAATGTTCTGTGACTTTTCAACCATTACTAACCTAATCAAACTGAGTTCAGTTGTGTTCAGTATTTCTAAAAACTTCGGAAACCAAAAAAAACATTCTTTTCAATCGATATAATCATCAGTAAAAGCAATTTCAAATTAATTTCTGCTAAGTAATTTCACCATCAAAATGTTTTAACAATCAAACTCGCTGCTAGTATTATTGAATCGTACAACTTTTGAACAGTAAATCCGTTTAAAGAAAAACTTACGCGCATCGGGGGTCTCTTCCTTGTTCATTCCTGGAAGAGTACTTGCGATTTTTCGGAAAAGCTGGAATGAAAGGAATACTCAAACAAGTTTTTAATCAAAGTTACCTGCTTGACGTTGTAGCCTGCCTTTGCCGAAGTCTCGATGAACATCACGTTCAGGTCGAGAGCTTTCTTGGCGCCTTCTTCTGCGCTTACTTGTCTGCAAATAGGAAAAACTAGTTATTATTTTTAAAAAATTTTAGCCGTTACTGTGAGAATCGGTTATTTTAAATAGATTTTCCACTACGGAGAATCTTTTTGAAACATACTATTAAGAAAATTCGCTTAGTCTCATACAAATTCGCATGAATTTATTCTTGTACGAATGTTCTCATCGTTCCGTATCACTCTTTCCCACTATAAAATCCACAGAGAGTAAATTCTCCGAAATACTTTTTCCTACTTCCGTTCCACCCAGTTACTAAGTGTCATTTTTTTCACAACTACCAACTTCCACATTCTTACCTCTTATCAGACAGATCGGTCTTATTTCCAACCAGCATAATAATTACGTCACCGCCACGTTCCGTTCTAACGTCGTCGATCCATTTGGTCGTCTGATGGAAGGAATTCGCATCTGGAAGTGACATTGTACGAAAAAAACTAATGTAAAAAACTTGTAATATCGTATACTACGACTGCCACGCTGGAATCGCGAATGTACGAGGGAATCAGTGAGCGGAAGCGTTCTTGTCCAGCGGTATCCCACAGTTGCAATCTTATCTGAAGAAAGGACTATTGTAATTATAAAAACAATTATCTTAATTTCACATTCGTTAACAAAAATTACTGAAGCAGACAAATCAGAATTCTGAAACCCGAATGTGGAATTCACGGTTAAAAAAACTAACTGTTCGAGAAATTCCAACAGTGACCTCAGAATTTAGCTGTCTCAAAAACAAAAATATAGAGTTGAAGTACGATTTTTCAAAAATGAAGCTCACCGTTCGATCCTCCAAGTACATGGTTTTACTGAGAAAGTCGATCCCAATAGTTGCCTGGTACGTGTTGTCAAATGAATCATACATGAAACGTGTGATGATCGAGGTTTTACCCACTGAAAAAGTGACACTCAAACTCATTTCACAAATTGTCACGAAGCCATTTCTAGTGCAGACATTTGCCTGGTTCTTCTAATCAAGTAGCAATGATTAAAATACAAAACACTCACCGCTCTGTTCACCAAGAAAGACAAGCTTGAACTTCCGCAAAGAATTCTGGATCTCAGTCATTTCTGTAGAAAAAAAGTGTCTTGCATTAATGAGAAATGAATACAGGAATCATAAAGAGCCACGTGGCACCATCTGGCAAACCCTACTCTCTTCGCAAAGTGAAAAACGGCGTGGAGAATGAGAAAGCAGTGAAAAGGACGATTTCGCAATTCGGTTCGTGAGTCTCAACATAAGATCAACTATTTTGATTCACACCAGCTTATTTTCCATGAACATACATCCGAGAAAGGATGGACAAGCTGAAATAAAAGAAAAAAACGTCACTAAAATTAAGTCGATAAGTTACTGTAGTTTTAGTAGATCAAAATTTATTTAATTTTCCAATTTTCTTTTATTTTTGTATGTGAAAATATAATTTGAAAATTTCATGATAAAAGAAACAAGACGATTGGACAATTAATAATAGAGGGTATCGGTTCTAAAATAAATGTCTATTTGCCTTTCATGAAATGATGGCAGAAGCAGAGACAGGAAGCGAGTGCACAATAGTAATAATCGATTCCCCACCCCATACGTTCTCTCTGTATTCTCGTTCATTTTCTGTTATCTATTCAAGCAATGAGTCAACGTGAGGAGCCATATATGGTCACATAAGATGCGTCTGTTTTACTATGGGGTGAAAACTGACATCGAAATCAGAAAAGATCATAGTTTATTGTCGCAATTAGTAAACAATAATAGTCAAGTTAGTTTGAGTTGGAGCATGTTAGTTACCAGTAAACTAATAATGTTACAAAAGTGAAATAAGAGATCAAATATTGGTCAAAATACAAAATTAACTGGTAATATAGTTAACCGGAGCACATGAGGCAACCTTCTTCTGGTTCCTCTTCAACCTTCTTTTCGACGTCCTTCTTCAACGCGGTCTTGTCAACAGTAAACTGGACTGCGTTAACGGCTGGCTTGGTTCTCAAGTAGTAGAGACCAGTCTTGAGTCCCTACAAGAAATCAATAGTCATGTGAACATTTCAAAATTTCCCACCTTCTTCCATCCATAGAAGTGCATTGATGTGATTGCGGCGTATGATGGCTTGGCCATGTGAATGTTCAACGACTGTGACTGGTCGATGAATGCTCCTCTAGAATCACTTCAATAGTACTCATGATAAGATGGTTGATTTACCTGTCAGCAGCCATCTCGATGATATCCTTTTGTGAGATTTCCCAGACAGTCTTGTACAACTCCTTGATGTCCTTGGGGATATTCTGTAATTCAGTTATAAGAAAGTTGAATTTCAAATTCATGTCATATATTGAAAGCGCAGACAACCTACAAAAAGTTACTAACAAGAAATTTCCAGATTTGAAGAATCATTATTTTAGCTAATTTTTCAGTTGTTTGACACAACTTAAACATGTTCCGTTTTTGGATGAATATTCATAACGCAAATGAAGAACCTCAATGTTGGTTATTTTGCCCCAAGATTTCAATAAAGTGAGAAACAAACCTCAATGTTCTGAATAGATCCATTGTTAGCGATCAATTGGTTCTTCATCGCATCATCCCAAAGGTTGAGCTCAACGAGGTCTCTGAGAAGATGTGGGTTGACGATTTGGAAGTCACCAGAGAGCACACGACGACTGTAGATGTTAGAAGTGTATGGCTCAATCGACTCGTTGTTTCCGAGAATTTGAGCAGTCGAGGCGGTTGGCATTGGGGCGAGCAGAAGACTGTTCCTGATTCCGTGCTTGGCAATCTTCTGTCGCAGAGCAGTCCAGTTGCATTGGTCGGTTGGCGTCACTCCCCACATGTCAAACTGAAGTTGACCCTTGGAGACTGGTGATCCTTCGTAGGTTTCGTATGGTCCTGAAACGAAGTTTGTAATCCAACGTGGCAACAACGGTACAGACTATTTGAACAAAAATTACGTACCCAACTTCTCAGCTATTGCACAACTCTCTTCCAGAGCGTAGTAATAGATGACTTCGAAAATACGCTTGTTGAGATCTCTGGCTTCAGCGGAGGTGAACGGGTAACGCATCAGCATGAAACAATCCGCAAGTCCCTGAACACCGAGACCGATCGGACGATGACGCATGTTTGATCTGAAAAAAAAGAAACATGAGTCGTACTCGATTAATTGAACAAACCTCTTGGCCTCTTCGACTGGATAGTAGTTGATGTCGATGATCTTGTTCAGATTTCTAGTCAGCGCTCTGGTAACCTCAGCCAGCTTCTCAAAGTCGAATTTACGTTCCGCAGTGACGAATCTGTTGAGGGCGATAGATGCAAGGTTGCAGACGGCGACCTCATCAGGTGAGGAGTATTCGATAATCTCAGTGCACAAGTTGGAGCACTTGATAGTACCAAGGTTCTGCTGGTTCGACTTGCGGTTGGAATGATCCTTGTAGACAATGTATGGGAGACCGGTTTCGATCTGGTTGGAGACGATGTGCTCCCAGAGCTTACGAGCCTTCACCGTTTTGCGGACTTTGCCTTCGCGTTCGTACCTGAATTATCGGTTGTTGTTCTGCATCATGGAACCCACAAAATTTGAAAAAAAAGTAACTCACTTTGTATAAAGAGCCTCGAACTCCTCTCCCCATGTTTCATCCAAGTTGGGGCACTCGCATGGGCACATGAGTGACCAATCCTCATCACGTTCGACTCGCTTCATGAACAAGTCACAGACCCAGAGAGCAAGGAACAGATCCCGTGCACGTTCCTCTTCTGGACCAGTATTCTTCCGAAGACTCACAAACTCGAAGATGTCCGCGTGCCATGGCTCGAGATAGATGGCGAATGCACCTGGTCTCTTGTTTCCTCCTTGGTCGACATAACGAGCAGTATTGTTGTAGACTCGGAGCATTGGAATCAGACCATTCGAGGTTCCGTTGGTCTGAAATACAACAGTTCAATAATTGTACATACAGTAACGAATGCCGTTGAACAAATTTGTGAGTGAACTCACTCCAGCGATGACACTTCCAGTAGCTCTAATCTTGTGAACATTGAGACCGATTCCTCCGGCGTTCTTCGAGATGAGTGCACATTGCTTCAGAGTATCATAGATACCAAGAATGGAGTCATCACTCATCGTGAGGAGGAAGCATGAAGACATCTGTGGTCGACAGGTTCCAGCGTTGAAGAGAGTTGGTGAGGCGTGGGTCATGAACCTTTCAGACATGAGGTTGTAAGTCTCGATGGCTGCTGCGATGTCTTCTCCGTGAATTCCGACAGAAACTCTCATGAGCATCTGTTGAGGCCTCTCGACAACTTCTCCGTCGATCTTCAGCAAGTACGATCTTTCCAAGGTCTTGAAACCGAAGTAAGTGTATGAGTAGTCACGATCATAGACGATGGCGGAGTTGAGTTTCTGAAAAATGGAGTTTTGTACTCTACATATCTTTTGATTCACTAAGCACTACTGATTTTTGGCGCCAAACAGAACATTTGAATTTGCATTGTCTCATTCGTTAACTGATAAACGCTTATCAAAAACTAACATCAGCGTTCTTCACGATGATATCGTATGTCTCTTTGCTGATCATGGGAGCATGTTTACCAGTCAGAGGATGATGGAAAGCGTAAAGTGTCTTCATGACATCAGAGAACACCTGAAACATAATTTCTAAAAATCGAGTTCCCAATGACAGTTACCTTGTTGGTTTTCTTGTGTAGGTTGGAGACAGCTATTCTGGCAGCCAGAACAGCGTATTCTGGATGTTGGGTAGTCATAGAAGCTGCAGTTTCGGCTGCAAGATTGTCCAGCTCAACAGTAGTGACTCCTTTGTAAAGGCCACTGATGACTTTGATGGCGACTTCGACCTGGAAATCTCATTAATTCTGCTACTCTCAACATCAGAATAAGCTACGCCTGAAATTTTTATAGATACAAACTCATTCTTATTCGTAGGCAAAATTTAACTCACTGGGTCGACATAATCAACATTGAGGCCATAACTGAGCTTGGTTATTCTTGATGTAATCTTGTCGAAATGAATGCCTTCATGACGACCGTCTGAAACCTCATATCCAACTATTCACAGTTTACAACAAACCTCTCTTGACAACATAACTACTAGTGGTGCGCTGCATGGTTGATCGGTTAGCAACTGAAATTTGAAATTGAAATTTTGGCGCCAAAACGGGACGAATGGAAAGGAGGCGGTACATGCAATTTATCAACGATCTGGCGATAGGGAATAGGCCATCCTGTCCAGGTGAGTTGTATAAGAATCACAAGTGATGTTTGGGAAAGTGTGAAGATTAAAAAACATGACTATGTGACTGAACAAATAACAAGAATGAAAACAGAATGTGATTTTTGAATTTTGCGCGTGGATTTGTGAGTCACCGACGCATCGGAACACATAGGACTCTCTTACTTGCTCGAATTCACGACATTTTCGAATGCTTTTTCTGTTCGCCTTTTATACCCGCCAATTGGGCGGGTAAGGTCATCCGTGACGTAGGCATGACGTCAAACAGCTGCACCATGGCGCGAACAAAGACACCATGGTGTCTTTCGCAAGATGTTGTTAATAACACGGCTATGACGTAGAGAGGTGATTAGTTGAGAGGCTTCGAAAGTAGGGTTTCTATCTGGTGTCCATCTCTTCATTTCATCTCCGCATACTCCTTTCTTCCATGTGTCCCAATGTCAACGAATGGATGACTCCAATGGTCGTCGAGAAGTTTCGACCGTATAGGTTAGTGGACTGCTCGCCCCAGTAAGTACTACGTTTGCTTTCAGAACATTCTTCTTGGTCATCGCAGGCTTGTCAATCA
>OZ022252.1:15832143-15909643 GCA_963978915.1 Caenorhabditis parvicauda
TGTTCAAATATTCCTCTAGACCTCTCTCTCAAATGTCGGATTTTTATAGTTTCGTCAGACAAATGGTGAAAACGAGAAAAATGGTGAAAAAAATAGCAGAATTTTTCCGAATTCAAAGACAAACCAACCATTTCATTCGGACAATCACTCGGGATTCCACAACATTGGAACTGTTTGTTCTTGTTCGAAAATTGACAGAAGTAACCAACTGGACACGAGTGAGTGGCTGATGTGCACACCTGAATAATTGGGTCAGGGAAAGATGAATTCAGAAGAAGGTATTAAATTTTCATGAAGAAACTGTTAAAAACAAGACGTCTTGTGAAGTACTTTCTCTCTCTCTCTCTCTCTCTCTCTCTCTCTCTCTCTCTCTCTCTTTCTATCTTTTTCTTTCTCTCCCAAACCTTCGGTTTGTTAGTATCCGCATCAGTGAAAGCAATCTGTCTTGATGGACAACCATCATCTGTAACTCAACAATATTATCATCACAATAATCGCTGTCCACGAACTTTCCATAGGCAAAGGCAACGGGTCAGCACCACAGCACTGATATCTCTGGGTCCTGACTGACCATTGACACGTGAAACTGCCAGGACAACCCTGGTTATCGGGGTTGAATGGATCACATGACATCACTTCGTTTCTCTCCATGTAGACAATCTCGCCTGGTGGACAACCGTCAGTGGCAGACATCTGGACTTGACCTCTGAATCTTCCATCTTGTTCAAATAGTTTTAAGTGTTTTGTTGCACGAAAAACAGAAAAGAGTGAAAATGGTTAATGCAGATTTTCTACGGTTAAGATTACGATCAAACACCGAACCCTTCCTGTCACTACCGATGCTGTTTCATAAACCTCCGAACTACAGTGAAATTAAGAACTTTGTAATACCATACTCAAAACTATCACACCTCGGCAAAGGCATAAGACAATAAAACCGCTTCGCAACCGCTTTGCCGACCTCCGCTTCCGTTTTCGAAAGTGTTGGTACTTTAATTAATGTTTCACTTGACATAATGAACGTTGCCGACTGCTCCCAACGATATTTTTATCTACTTCAAACATTTTTACGTTACGATTTGTGAATCTGGGACGAAAAAAAGTAGGAAAAGTGAAGTTTTTTGAACTACAGTAACTGAAATTTGATCTACTCTATCGACCTTCTTTGCTTACACTTTTCAACTGCGTTTGCCGCGGTGTGAACTATGGTAATAAAACTAAACTAACTTGCAACAATATCCAACGACCCCATCTACAGGAGCCATACAAGTGAATCCAGCTGGGCAGGCCACAAAATGTCCCACAGTACACGATCTGGGCATTCCTGACGATTCATCCAGGAAATACTCCTCTTTATATGGACAGATGTCAGTAACAGAACAGCAGTATCCTTGCAGCGCGTCTTTCAGCTCACTCTGACACTCGAATCCATCAGGACATCCATGACTAGCGGCGTGCATGGTGCATCGAAGTGGCTGCAGACTCTGCTGGTCCTTGTACGGCGCACGTCCTACTGGACAGTATGCTGAATATTCTTTTGACAGCAGGTAGCTTTAATCAAGAGACTCACATCGACTATGACTACCACAACAGAAGTAGCGATTCTTGGCCGGATTGAATCTGCATAGGTAGTCTGGAGGACATGAATTGTGTTCATTGATGAGACATTCGCGCACGGTCATGTCGACTGCGTTAATGAAAGCCTGAAAAATCAGTTTGGCTTATTGGATTCTGGATTATACGTTCATTGCATGGAACATAACTGACCTTCTCACCATCAGGACAAACACCCATGTCGGTGGCTCCACAGCAGACACTCTGATCGGTCAGTCCGTCGTAGATACATTTAAAGCTCTTGGGACAGTTGTTCTGTAGCTCATCGTTGCAGGAGATGGGTAGTTGAGTATTTGGGTTGAGATAGACAACGTCTCCAGCGGAACATGCTGAAAACATTGGATTGATGTGTTCAGATGAGAATCTCACTCACCAGAAGACATACAGAAGTTGTTGCATTGGTTCATGGATGCGAAGTTGTTCGGATTTCCATCACAGCCGTTGTACACGAATTGTGAACATTTCTTGGTGACTATGTTGAAGTAGTATCTGGAAGATCGTCGATGAGAGAGAGAGAGAGAGAAAGAAAGAGAGAAAGAGAGAGAGAGAGAGAGAGAGAGAGAGAGAGAGAGAGAGAGAGAGAGAGAGAGAGAGTAACCTCGAAACGACAGTCAAGCCTCCAGAGCATAGTGAAGATCCTTGTTGAGGTGGTAGACCGCAAATGTACGCTGAAATTTGTTTTTCTCTCTATCTCTATCTCTCTCTCTTTCTCTTTCTCTCTCTCTATCTCTCTCTCTCTCTCTCTCTCTCTCTCTCTCTCTCTCTCTCTCTCTCTTTCTCTCACTCACTTTTAGTAGGACAGCATCGATAAGACGTCAATTCATTTCCAAGACTGACTCCTTGACATTCATGTGTAGATGGACAACCACCATCCTTCTCGGAGCAGACCTGCAGACTTCCAGTACTGTCTCTCAATGGGGTTCCTCCGTTGGAACAACCTGAAGAAAATCAAATTACTGTCTGAATAGGTGTCCGACCCTTCACGGGTTCCTCACTCACCTCCAACACCGCAGAAATTCTCACATTCGGTTCTTGAGGCAAAGTTGTTGCTGTTACCATCGCAGCCAAGATATTCAAAGGATTCGCATTCCTCAAAAATTTTGATAAAACCTGCTAGATCTTCAGTCAAGAAGTCGATAAGGCTGGAAGTCAATTACTGTTAAAAGATAACTTCTGACCATAGTATCGTCGATCTTCATTCCTATGAAAGTTTTTAAATATCTTTTAAAATTTTATAACTTCCTCAAAGCTGAAGCTTATGAACTTATTCTCAATGAATAAAGTTATTATTGAGAAACAAATCGACAAGAATTTTTTGAAGAGAGGATATTGTCCCGACTACAAACATTATGGAACTTTTTCATTCACTGAACAAAAGAACCAACCTGTGTCTGACTGTTGTAAAAGTACTTGAACGAGATACCAGGTCCACACGTCTTTCCAGGTGAAGGTGTCAGTGAACAAGTGAACGCTGCAGTACAACACTCCAGTTGACACATTGTGTACAAACCTTTTGTCGGACAGCATCCATGCATTGCTCCATCGAAGTAACACTCGTAGTTGGCTGGACAGGTCGATGTCTGACGGCTCGCGGAGCACTGTACGAACTTGGCCTGGCTGTCCTTGTAGGCTTGACCATGAAGGCATCGAGGTTCCGCTTAAGTACCGCGTAAGTACATATGGTTGTGATTGGTATTCATCATTTGATAAAAATATCAAAAACTAAATCTGATGATAATTTTCACAAAGAATCAGTTATAGCAGTTCGAAAATTATTTTTCAGTTGTCCAGAATGATAGTTAAATTCATTTTTTTCACCACTCCTATTTTTACATTATTTTTTTAGTTGCCTGCCTTGATTGAGATAAAAGTTATCGTATATACATATATATGAATTTAGAGGAGACTCTTTTTTACGATTTCACATATCAAAAAGAAAGAACAGTTCTCGTAAAATTCCAAGGACCCCCAAGATTCTTCGTTGATCGAGCGTGGCAAAAATATCGCACTCATACACATAGAAACTCACGTGCAGCATTCCTACAGAAGGTCTGACAGTCAACAAGAGTCTCAAAGTTGTTGTCGTTCCCTTGGCAACCTGAAAAAAAACAATGAGAAATGATACGATATCATTTTGTACCTGTGAACTCGAACGATTGACATTCTCGCGTCGCTGCTGAGTACCAGTATCGACGGACTGAACGGTCACAGTTTCCGACTCGGAGAGGTTGAGTGCAGATTGTTTCTGAAACAGATTTCTCTCTCTCTCTCTCTCTCTCTTCCTCTTTCTTTTCTCAACATTTTTCTGGAATTATCAAATGAAGAAAAACTCACGCATTTTAGGACAGCAGACTCCTTGATCAAGCTTGCACTCATGCGAGCTCGGACAATCATTAGTCGTAGAGCATGCTTGAGTTACGTCACCGATTCTCAACGGGTTCCCACGGTCACATTGAACTGCAAGGTTACTGTAGATTAAAACTCATATAAGTTCTCACGTCGCGCACAGAAAAGCTCGCAATCGATCCTGGACAAGAAGTTGTTGTAGTTTCCACTTGCACCATGGTAAGTGAAAGGAGAGCATTTTCCAGATTGAGGATCGTAGTAAAATCTTGTGGAAGAGCTGGTTCCTTGCTTCTCGACTCCCGGGTGATAGGTTGTGCCACGTGTCAAACCGTTTGGATCCAATGGACGACCTCCTTGCGGACCACAGATGGTAGCTGGAAGAGTTGATTTAAACAAGAATCGACCTTGAACGTTATTGAGATCTAGAATTGATTTGGTTCGCGTATCTTCTAGCAAATGGAGCTAATAAATTCACTGGAAGAAAAGTTTTTAGAACTCAGAATATGGCATCCGAGAAACCACGATTTGAGCGTAGCGAAAGGTTAGCGACCTCAAAAGTTCTTTCGAAAATCGTCACTATGAGTAGGCACATGACGCATGAAATGTTTTTCCTCCCATATCCGGACCCCTGGTATACAATAGTGGGTACCAGAGTTGCACGGACGTAAAAAAATTCATAGTCAATTTGAAACACGAAACTCGGTTCTAAACCCTTCCTCACCCAGTTCAAAACTCACCAACAGTAGGGCAACACCATTGAGCACTTCCGACGACTTTGCACTCAAAGTTGTGACCACAAGTGCTTGTTTGAGAGCATCCTGTGATTGGAGTCTCCTCCAAAAAGCTCGATCTCCTGTCGTATTCTGGAGCTCCTCTTGTACAGGTATCTCTGCAAAATAACATTTTTTGTTTTAATGAGATTGAGAAATGTGAGATAGAGGTTCTTATTTCTATCGTTCTTCAATGTGTAGGACGAAAGCTCAAGCGCTCCTATTATTCTGGGACAAAACTTCCTAATTTAAATGGTACACTGTACCCACCTGCAGAAGCTTTCACAGTGTTCAACAGTCCTGAAGTTGTTTGGAGAGTGTTCTCCAGGTCCTGCAGCAGTTGGATCCCAAAGGAACTGCTGACACATTCCAGTGATGGAGTTGTACCACCACCTTGGTTCTGTCGGGTTGGGTCCTGTTGCCGTCGGTTGAATGCAGGTGAACGCGCGGTTCGGACAGCATATACCATCAGCCTTTTCACTGTATCCAGATGACGTGAGATCCAATTCGGACACGAACTCGACGCAGTCGTAGAGGTCTGCGAGGTAGGAACCGTCGGATGGGAACAGACATCCGGCATTACCGTCACCGATCTGAGTTTTTGGCCTCCTCAGAATGTCACAGTTACTCTCTCTCTCTCTCTCTCTCTCTCTCTCTCTCTCTCTCTCTCTCTCTCTCTCTCTCTCTCTCTCTCTCTCTCTCTCGCTCTCTCTCTCTCTCTCGCTCTCTCTCTCGCTCTCTCTCTCTCTCTCTCTCTCTCTCTCTCTCTCTCTCTCTCTCTCTCTCTCTCTCTCTCTCTCGCTTTCTCTCTATCTCTATCTCTCTCTCTCTCTCTCTCTCTCTCTCTCTCTCTCTCTCTCTCTCTCTCTCTTTCTCTCTCTCTCTCTCTCTCTCTCTCTATTCTCACATTCTCTTCACTTTGCTGTGTATCAGTGGCTCCAGTGTTGCAAAGAACAGGTCCCGGTCCATCGTTCTGCCTTGGATGCTTTGGATCGGAGAGAGCTGACGTGTATCTTGAAAACAGAATATTACTGTAATTAGAGTTCAACTGTACCCTGCGCCTTCTGGCAACGGACATGTGATAGCCAGTGTATTCTGATTTGCGTCTAGGACGTCGAGACACACATGCCCATCTCTGGTGGCTCTTTCGACCTGAGTGTCGAGATTACGGTAACATTTTTCAAGCATTTTTAACATCACTCGAAAGTCAATAGAAACGTTAAGATGTCTGTTACCGTGAGGAAGTTTTATCGGTTAGCTAAAATGCTCATGATGAAAAATTCAACTTGGGAAATACCTTCAAAAAATACTGAAGCAAATATGCTATAAGAAATCTTAGTATTATTTCTCTGTTTCACTAGAAAAGTGCCATCCTACCTTGTTCTCTCCACACCGACACGTTCCGACACCTGCAGAAGTGTCGCAGAAGGCGTCAGGCCACACTGAGGAACACTGCTCGTTGTAGACACATCCTGGTTGTCCGGGGTCTATTTCTGTATAACGTCAACTTGAAACGACTACATAAATACTAAAAACGGAAGAGAGAGATTCTTCGCAATACATAGGAGAGGTTCAAAACGAACGACCTAAAAGTGCACTAGACTCCTAGCGGACCAATAGAGTAAAACTAATTTTGACAGCAATTAATGAAATGAGTATAGTTTCGTTTTAAGGTTTTCAGATTTTATTGTTAATTGAAGCAGAGTTCGTCTATCAGGTGCCTACCAAACGTTTCGGTCAACTTCCTCTTGAAATATCTCACAAAATCCAGTTAGCAACTTACTCTGATAACAGTACCCTTCAGCTGCAATATAAGTCGTCAGGCAGGAACAGAGGCCAGAATTACAGAACATTCCCTGAAGCATACTGTAACCTTGGTTACTGTACGAGACTCACGGTCAAACAATCAGTGTTGAAAGCACATGCATCACCTACACGTCCACTTCCCGTTTGTCGCTTTGTTTTGGTTGTATCTGAATTAGTTCTTAAATTTTCTTGACTAGTTCAGTGGTATTCCTTTCCATGATCGCGGATTCGAGTACTTTTTTTGGTACAAATGTGATTTCAGTTGGTAATACCAAGAGTACATATAATGAAAATTGCAAAATACTGATTTATTCAATATCAAGCTCATAACTTGAGCATAATTGGTCACATTGTACCTACTTGAACTCTGAGTTGACTTCTCAAAGGTTGGGAGTTATTATTTTACAACGATCCGGATTTGAGATGGAGTTCAAAAAATGACAAATTCCAAATCAAGATCAGAAGGCGTTATTAAAGATGGAAAAATGCAAAAAAGAAAACCTGCAAACGGTAGTAGTAGTAGTAGTAATAAAAATAAAAGTATGAATAGGGAATAAGGGAATCCCATGGTTGGACTGAGGTGAGGGCGACTCGCTGACCAACAGGGATGCTGGAAACGTCAAATGAGGAGGAACGTGGTGTCAACGACTACGGTCAAGAGTCAACAAATCGTGAGGCATATGTGACATCCACGCAACCATCAGGGAGAACGGGGGAGGCGAGGGACAGAGCTACGACACGTTTGTTCCTACTTTTTGGTCTCTGCCTTCTGGTTCAGCACGATCAGATAAATAGTATGCTCAGGAAATTGGAACTTTAAAAGACTTGGTAAATTTCACATAAGATCCATGTAACCTTGTAGTAAGATCCCCATAACCTACGTATAAGACCTGAGTCAGTATAAGACTTGATAACTTCAACATAAGACTTTAGAAATTCACATTAATCTCACATTAACTGAATCTCAAAAATAAGGAATTTCTGAGATTTAACTATAAGACCTGGTAACCTCCATACCAGGTGTTGCACTTTTGGAAGTGGAGGTTATGAGGATCTTACTACAAGGTTACCTGGATCTTATGTGAAGGTTATCAAGTCTTATGAAGTTACAATTTCCTGAGTGTGTACAATGGACTATCTTATAAGGCTTCAATGACATGTCAAGGCGACTTCATTTAGTTTCACGAGAAAATCGAATGATGGAGGAAATTTTGATAAAAACGATGTTAGAGGCAGTACTGCGAAATGCTGACTAGACTGAATCGAACATAAATTTGATCCTATGATCTGCCCATAACGACGTGTATAACAAATCTCAGCGAATAATCGAGAAAAGTGACTAAAGTTATCTATTTTGATAAGATCCATGTAGATACAGTACTGCGAGAATCTGGTAGGACTGAATCAAACGAAACCAGCACGTTCAGATTAAGTACATTGGAATCTACTCGTTGAAAAAATGTCAGTTTAATTGATCTATCACCCTAGTCAGTTTGAAAATGATTTTTCTCTCGTGAAACTTATCTTATGAATCAGTAAGAGCAAAATTGTCGACCATTGAAAAGCTAATTCAGAGGAGATAATGAACTGTTAAAATTTTCTGAAGACTTGAAATTGCAGTTCGTTCAAAAATATAGGAACCGTGCAAAGTGCTTGAGATCATCAAGAACGAATACCATTATGTCCGCTACTTTTGACCGACTGCGATTTCAATTTCAATTTTCAATGAGGGTTGTAGATTAACTGAACAAAACATCATCATCTTCTCGCGGCCTTGGACTTCATTTCATAACAGACACCGCCGATCGGCACCTGTGGGTACGGACAGCTCCTCTCTGTAAATATGACTATTGGAAACCGCTTTGTGTCGGCGACACTCACCGCATCTCTTTTCTACGTGTCCATTGACAAGTCGTGTGACCAAAACCATGTATCCTTCACAGGGAAAGCTTCCTAAAATATCGATTTTTGAAATGAGAAAATTCAGTGAGAATAGAAATTCTGAAAAATGTTACAAATAGCTCGAAATTACATAAATAATCGTTCACTCTCATTCATTTTTCAAAATTAAAATGCATTTTTTCAGGTTCCTACAAAAAACGAACTGACCTGCGTTCCTGTGAGGTCGGAAGATGGAACTGGATACTCGATCATAAATTTCCTCGTCTAGCCCTCGATCGCCATGTCGGGACGGACAGCAGATGTGGTGTGAGCTGGTAGTACTCCGTAGACAACCGAATCTGAACTCAAATTCACATTGAAAGGTGTCAAATTTGAAAAATTTCATCATTGTATAAACTTTTGTTGAGACTTGCCGACTTTTTATCAAATCGACAATTAAATGTTGTAGTGATGAATTTTTTCAACTGTGGTATCAACTTTATAAATGGTTGAACTGATGAATTAGTGAGTGGCACAAAAAAGAGCATGTTAAAACTTTTTGTTCAAATTAAATATTTTTAAACTTGAAATCGTCAATGGTGATTTTTTGCTGATATTTCAAATGAAAATTTCGTTGATTATGTGAACGGTGCCAAAATTTTCATAGTTTCACTCGAACCGTTTCAATATTCTGTGGACCTTCAGATTTTCAAATCAAAAACAAAACCAACCCCATTGGGCATCCTCGCTGTCCTGGCTGGCAGAGTACCGGCGTGCTAGTCGATGGGTATATCAGCGGTTTTCCTCTTGGACAAGTCTCTTCCAGCACTGGTGGCTCCTGCGTTGCCGACTTTCCCAGTGTGTTTCCTGCAGTCCCTGTGACTTGAGTTCCGCTGGCCTTCACCGGTGAGTTCAGGCTAGAGCAGCAGTGGTAGTCGTGGTTACGGTATGTGCATTCATAGCCGGCCGGACACCGTGCGACCGTGCACTTTTGGGGAAGACCGTTCAGAAGGTAGGGGATTCTGCCGGATGGACAGACTGAAATTTATTTTTCTCTCTCTTTCTTTCTCTCTCTCTCTCTCTCTCTCTCTCTCTCTCTCTCTCTCTCTCTCTCTTCTCTCTTTCCCCCTCTCATGCGGAAAAACATGAAGTACAAAGATCATGTCTGAATTCCTCCACAATTTCCCACACCAAATTACAAACATGTAACCGGTTCAATTCCCCAAGTTTGAAGTACCTTTACTAGTCTTCTTCGATACCGTAGCTTTCTCGAGTGGTTCACCGTCTCCTGGGGAACAACAGATATACTGAGTTCGCTTGCTGTTCAGTTGACATTCATGACCGCCAGGACATCCCTGTGACATCAAATTTCAGTCGGATTCAGAACTTTTGGCATACCTTTCCGATAGGACTGCAAAAAACTGCACGATCCGACTCGTAGAGAACTTTCCAGCCAGACTTCATACACTTCATTGATGTCACTGAAAAATTTAATTTTCTTGATTTTCAAAATTTTACTTCCATTGAGCACTCAATTTTTCAAAGGTTCATTTTGATATAAAAAAGTCCTTTTAGTTACATTTCGAAAGAAATCAAATTTAATTTTTTTTTCAAAAAGTAAGAGTCCAGTTTTTGACCTACAGCATCTCCGACCATTAGGAAATCTTTCGTTTAGAATTTTCATGAACGAAATCAGTTTAGAACAAATTCATATCCTTTAATTGTATTAAAAACTCATTTAAAGTCAAATTTTTATTCTTCCAAAACTATTTTGCACTCACATTTACTATGCGAAACCGAAGCTGCCGTAGTGGTTGTTGTAGAACTACTGCTGGTACTTGTCGAGCTACTAGTCGTCACCATCTTCTCATGTTTCTTGTTCACACATTTTCCGGCTTTCTCGATCAGCCCTTTTCTACATTCGCAGGTCTCGTCTGAACATGTCGCGCCGTCCTGGCACTGTTCGCTTGTTAGACAGGTCTCTCCAAGTCGCACTTTGTTGTGGCAGAGACCGTTGAAAAGGATTTGGTTGTCCTGGCATTCTGAACATATCATGTTGTACATACGTTAGGAATTAATAATAATAACTTTATTCCTTGAAAATAAAGTTCATAAGCTTCGTGACGACCAGCAATAGCCGTAATGAGCACAGATAATGGGCGTGGGAACCGTAGGAGAACCTTTTAAAAAGCTGCTCCGGTCAGAACAGTTGTGCAATTTTTGCAAAAAGTACGTTGGATAAGTTTGTAAGATAACCAGAAGGAAAGGAACTGAATATGATTGTTAGTAATGATAAAACATTGGTGTTAGTTGTTCGACCAGGATATTCAGATCAATTTCAACCAATAATCTGACAAATTGTATTCGACCGTAATTTAGGAGGGTTCCCAACAGTTATACTTAGAAATTTAGTAAAATTCACCTCGTTTGTTGAACTTTACTCGGAAATTACAAGTATTTTCAAGTCTGCCATCAAATGCCCGCCCCTTCACGGTTTTCATACTCCAAAACTTTGGGTGGACCGGCATCGGACTATAAATGGGCGACTATCATCCCGGACATGTGTCGCCCATCTACGGTCCAATGCCGGTCCACGAAAAGTTTTGGAGATATTCGCAGTAAAAAAAAACAAAGTGTAAATTCACTTACCGAGTTCCTCTTGACAGAAGCCTCCGACTAATTTCGTTGGAGCCATACATTCGCACATGCCGTCTTGACAGAGAGATCCTAAACATTAAATTTCTTTGAAGTATATTTTTATTAAGGAATCATCAACATCAACGATTTTAATATGGATCCACAGTTTACAAACTGAACCAAGAATAAAACAAGTTTCTCTCACGATCAAGAAATATAAGAACAAAAAACCGAAAAAAATAATCAATCAATAAAAATCGAACTAACCCCCAGTGCACTGTTCATTCGCAATACACGCTTCGGTTGGTTTGACTTGAGCGTAACATTTTCCTTCTATGGCGACTTCGTCACTAGCACACGCTACTGTAAATTATTGATTTATTGATTTTCTTCGTGGAATAATCTTACATTGAGTAATGGTACAGCACACATGGTGTCCTGCTGACGACTTCTGACATCCGAATCCTTTGGGACAATTCGACTGTCCTACTACACACTTCTCTGGCTCTCCAGACATTCCGACAAACGCGACTGATCCCTCTGGACATCCTGAAGTTTGGGTTTTATTAGTGTCCCTTATTCGTTCCGAGACTGCGGTTTCTATACAGTTTAGTCCATTTTTCATAAGTTTACAGTCAGTCCCACTTTCGTGTAAAGAAACTTTCGACTTCTACTCTTTGTTCACTTTTGACTTCCGTAGAAAATTCTGAAATTTTCGCACTTGTTTTATAAAATGCGTCAGTTTAAGTTGTTTTACGAATTGGGTAAAAAAGTTGGTAAAAAATAACAAACCTCCACTGACTCCACAGCACTGGAATTGATTGTTCATGGAGCTGAACTGACAGAAGTAACCTGGAGGACAGTTAGCAGCCCCAGCACTACAAACTCGGACCGTTTCGAGGTCTCGGAAGGCGACCTGCGCGTTTGGACATCCATCATCTGGAATTTGTTCATTATTGAAACTTGGACGGTCACGATTCATTTTTCTGATATTGGTACTTTCTCAAGTTTCCATGTCAGTCTACACATCTTTGACCCAGAGGTTACTACAAAAGTCCTGTGTTTGAAATTCTTTCACACATCTTCACAATACAAAAAACATACTAATTCTGATTGGAGCTGGGGCAGGGTTGCTGCCACAGCACTGGTATCGTTGGTTTGACGTCGACCATTGACAGGTGAAGGTGTCCGGACATGGTGCGTTTGGTGGGTTGAACGGGTCACACTGGGCTATCTCACCACCGACAAGGTAGACAAAGTTTCCTGGTGGGCAGCCGTCTTAAGTATACATTTTATCTCTCAGTCTCTCTCTATCTCTCTCTCTCTCTCTCTCTCTCTCTCTCTCTCTCTCTCTCTCTCTCTCTCGCGCGCGCTCTCTCCTTCTCTCTCTCCCTTTCTCCCTTTCTCTCTCTCTCCTTCTCTCTTTCTCTCTCTCTCTCTCTCTCTCTCTCTCTCTCTCTCTCTCTCTCTCTCTCTCTCTCTCTCTCTCTCTCTCTCTCTCTCTCTCTCTCTCTCTCTCTCTCTCTCTCTCTCTCTCTCTCTCTCTCTCTCTCCCTCTCTCTCTCCGAGTAAAATTTTTGTATAATTTGATTTGATATATTAACTTAATGACTTGAAAATCTTATAAACTCCGATTTGCACAATTGAGCATGATAACAGAGACGGGGTTTTTCTCTATTCCTCTGTCTCTCACTCACCAGTTATGGAAGGTGGCAACGCTGTTGTGCTAGATGTCTTGCAGCAATGTCCTTCCGTGTTAGACGTTAGTGATCTGAAACTTCATGATACCAGAAAGTTGAGAGGCTTTTTCGTACCTGCACGCGTATCCAGTAGGACATGACACAAACGTTCCCATAGTACAAGCACGAGGTTGCTGTGATTGATCATCGATGAGGTATTCAGCGTCATCCGGACAGACGGCTAAATACAGTGGTAAACAGTTTTAAAAAAATTGTTTTCGGACAGAGAACCATCTCTAGAAACTAAAAACCGCTGATATGAAGTTCATAGGTCGTTGATATCTACAGCGCATTAACGTCATAGGCCGTAGATCTCTCTGTCCGAACATACCACAAAATTTTTTCAGGCCACATTTGACTGAAATTTCGCCAAGTTCCTTTGGGAATTAAAAATGCAGACATATTGAAAGTTCGTAAGATACTGCTCAAACACCTCAGGACTCGTAGAATACTTTTTATTATTGTGAAAAATGCTGTCACTTTGTAAAAAGTGTTGCGGATATAAAGTTCATAGGCTGTTGATATCAACATCCTATGAAGTTCATATCAACAGCCGATGAACTTCATATCAACAGCCGATGAACTTCATAAACTTTTATCAACGACCTATGAACTTCATAAATTTTTATCAACGCCCCATGAACTTCATAAATTTTTATCAACGACCTATGAACTTCATGAATTTTTATCAACGACCTATGAACTTCATAAATTTTTATCAACGACCTATGAACTTCATAAATTGCTATCAACGACCTATGAACTTCATAAACTGCTATCAACGACCTATGAACTTCATATCAACGGTATTTAGTTTCTAGAGCAGGATTATTTTCATCTTTTTTACGGCATTTAGGAAAACACGGACACCGGCAGACCACGGACACGGGCAGACCACCTCATTTTCTAGGCTTAGGTAAGGTTGGGATCCCCTGTTTGAACATAAGCTAACGTAAGCCTAGAAAAAGAGGTGGTCTGCCGGTGTCCGTGTTTTCCTAAATGCCATTTTTTACATCACAACGTGAAGAACATTGAAAAAGTTCTTTAAGTAAATTGTGTCACACTCAAAATGGACTGGCAACAAATTCGAATGGGACCAAAAAATTATATTCAAAATTAAAAAAAAGACAAAAATTTCCTTCCCATTTTACCACATCTCTGAACAATTTTGAAAATTTTGATACATTTCTACATGTATACACATAAATTGATAGTTTGCGTATACGTCCTCACCATTAGAAGTACAACAGAAGCCTTGGAACGCGTTCTGGAGATAACTCTGGCAAGTATATCCATCCGGACATTGGTCGTTCCGTCCAACCGTACAGCGAACCGGCTGAAACAAGTTGTAAGGTGACGCGGTCAGGCGAACGCGGTTACCTGCTGGCTGCGAAGATCTTTGTAGAGGAACTTTCCGGACGGACATGTCTTCCCGTTGATGTTGGAGCAGCAGTAGTACTTGTTCTTGTTCATGTTGAATCTGAATTTTCTTTCTTCTTCTATCCCTATCTTCTTTTTTCTAACAATTCGGAAAATCTTAAAACCCCAACCAAAACCAGTAAGTCAAAGCTGCGACCTCTCGTCTTACGAGGGAATGCCACCAAGGGGCCACGAAATTATACATTCTGCCTGGTCTCCTAGGTTTTCGAATATGGTGAAAATGATAGGACTGGTCTCAAAAGTTGCTTCATCGACCTGGTTTTTGAGTTACGGTCGATGTCATTTTTACATGTAAATTTGCAAGAAATCGCGTACACCCTCGTTTCTGCGCATCAACGCAAGGTTGTTTCAAAAATTTCGTGTTGCGTCGCCTAGTGGTTAAGATCTAGGACTTGCGCTATTGCTTTTGCGGGTTCGATTCCCATCAAGTACCATTTTATTCTGCTTTTCCATTAGAAATCCTATGTTTTCATCTTTCTAACCTGATATGTTACCTACTGTAAAGAGAGAGAGGGGAGTGAGAGGGGAGTGAGAGTAGGAGAGAGAGAGAGAGAGTGGGAGAGAGAGAGAGAGAGAGAGAGAGAGAGAGAGAGAGAGAGAGAGTGAGTGAGTGAGAGAGAGAGAGAGTGGGAGAGAGAGAGTGGGAGAGAGAGAGAGTGGGAGAGAAAGAGTGGGAGAGAAAGAGTGGGAGAGAGAGAGTGGGAGAGAGAGAGTGGGAGAGAGAGAGATAGGGATGAATGAATGGTAAATTTATTTTGAAAAAAAACGTTTTGGAGCGTTAGCGCAATAACTCCAGCAGCCCAAGCGTAGCGAAGAATATCTGCTGGTAGTTAATAACTGATTCACAGATTTTAAACTAACTGCAAACTCACGAATCAAGAACCATAGAATCAGTGAGGACAACTTTAGAACCTGTTTTTTTGAAAATTTACAACTCTCATTAAAAAACAAAACGAAATGGTACTTGATGGGAATCGAACCCGCAAAAGCAATAGCGTGAGTCCTAGATCTTAACCACTAGGCGACGCAACACGAAATTTTTGAAACAACCTTGCGTTGATGCGCAGAAACGAGGGTGTACGCGATTTCTTGCAAATTTACATGTAAAAATGACATCGACCGTAACTCAAAAACCAGGTCGATGAAGCAACTTTTGAGACCAGTCCTATCATTTTCACCATATTCGAAAACCTAGGAGACCAGGCAGAATGTATAATTTCGTGGCCCCTTGGTGGCATTCCCTTAGAAAAAAAAACTTGTTTGTCAGGGAGGAAACCTAGAGAGAGAAAACTTTTGTTGAACAGCGAACAAAGCCGGTTCAATTACCCAAGTTTGAGGTAAGACTCTCTCACCTGCACAAATAGTTGGCGGGGCACGACGCTTCCATATTTATGAGACACTCTCTCGGGGTCATATCGATGGTATCCACAAAGGCTTTCTCGCTTTCCGGACAGACACCTAAAAATACCGTAACACATTTGGTTACTGTAGCTAGCCTACCGTAGTCTGAAGCTCCACAGCATACATGGTTGTTGATCAGCGGGTTGAATGTACACGTGTAGCCAGACGGGCAACTGTTGCTTAGGGCCTGAATTTCAAAACTTGGCGGAACCCGCGGGAGGTCGGCGCGTGTTTTTTAAACATCAGATGATAATCGTTTAAAACCTACCTCATTACAATTAATCGGCATCTGGGTATTTGGATCCACATATGCAACGTTACCAGCAGGACAAGCTGAAATCATGCGTCGCGTATAGACATCGCGGTCACTCACAATTACTCATACAGAAGTTGCGGCACTGTTGAACGTTCAAGAAATTGTTCTGATTTCCATCGCAACCTCCGAATTGGAATGATGCACATTGCCCAGTGACGATGTTGAAGTAATATCTCGTGACAAAATTCGCCCCACACTGCGTTCCTTGTTGAGGTGGCAGACCGCACATGTAGGCTGGAATTCGTATGTTTTCTCTCTCTCTCTCTCTCTCTCTCTCTCTCTCTCTCTCTCTCTCTCTCTCTCTCTCTCTCTTTTGCATTTTATCTACCTCTCGTTGGGCAACATCGATTGATCATTGAGGATCCTGCAAGTACTGGAATACATTCATGGGTTTCCGGACAGAGTTGTTGACTGCTGCAAACCATCACCATACCGGAATGGTCACGTTGGGGAGCACCGCCGTTCGGACATCCTGAAGTGATTCTCTCTCTCTCTCTCTCTCTCTCTCTCTCTCTCTCTCTCTCTCTCTCTCTCTCTCTCTCTTTCTCACTCACTTTCTCCCTTTCCCTCTCACTCTCACCTCCAACACTACAATATCTCTCACAGGTTTCACGAGAAGCAAAGTTATTGCTGTTTCCATCGCATCCATTGTACTGGAAGCTCTCACAGTTCTGCGTCTGGGGGTTGTAGTAGAACTTGAACGTACTGCCAGCACCACACTGGATTCCAGCATCAGGGTTCAAAGTACAAGTATAACCTGGAAGACGAGGATTAAATCAGAGAGACAAGGTTGTATGCTGAAACTTTTTCTCTCTCTCTCTCTCATATCAGAATCAAAAGTTTACGAACCCTTAGCCGGACAACAACCCCATTGACTTCCATCGAAGTAACATTCATAGTTAGCCGGACAACCAAGGCCATTGTTGCACGTCATAAAGTTCCCGAAGACATCTTTGTACGCTTGTCCTTGGATACACTTCGGTTCAGCTGAACTTGGAACTTTATTGTTGAAGCTAATAACTTCATCAACTCACGAATCGCGTTCTTACAGAAGTTTTGGCAGTCGAGGATTGTATCGAAGTTGTTGTCGTTCCCTTGGCAACCTTAAGAAATGTCGTTCCCAGACTAGTCAGTGACACAACCATTATGCTCAAAACAATATTCGTCTGTTTTTCACTTTTCTGTGATGTAAAAAGTACCCAATACCTAGTTTACTACCGTATACTTCTAGGTACTGTATGCTAAACTTATCGTACCTTCTTCTTTCAGACTTCTCTTACTTCACTTCCCATGCAGACAAACTCAGGTTCTGTTGCGAAATTATAGTTTCCCCAGCGTACCATATGATTCTAAAATCTTCAACGCTTTCCCCCTCCGGTCACGGAAAGCCAAATTCACCTGTGTACTCGAACATCTGGCACTGTCTTGTCTTTGCGTTGTACCAGTATCGCTTCACGTTTTCGGTGCAGTCTCCGATTCGAAGTGGCTGAGCGCAAATGGTTTCTGAACAGCGAGTATGGTTACTGTATGATTACTGTAACTAACGTTTCCTCGGACAGCAGACTCCTTGGTCAGCCTTGCACTCGTGGGAAGATGGGCATTGAGCGTTGTTCTGACATCTTTGAGACTCTTCGCCGATTCTGAGTGGAGATCCACGCTCACATTGAACTGAAGTTGTTTTCATTATTCTGGGACACTCAAATTCAAGTAAATAATCATAAGTTGTGTCTATCTGTGAGGACCATGCTTATTAGCTAAAAAGTACCACTTTTCATCCCACCGTAGAAAATACAGTATATCGGAAAATACAGTATAAAATACAGTATTGTCTTGAATACCGTATTATTGTTTCAAAGTACAGTATACCCCTTGTTACAAACCTTCTAGATACAGTATACTTCTAGGTACTACATATTCCGAGTTGCCCTTTGCTTCAAGGTACATTCCAATGTCTCAGATTCAAATTTAGTGTAAATGCTGAACATTTTACAGTAAGGCTGAAGATTTCGTCTGTACTAGAAACAGTATTCATTTCAGGTACCGTATGACATTTTCATAAACTAATTTCCTATTTGATTTGTAACTTTTCGAAAAAAAAACAACTCACGCCTAGCACAGTACATTTCACATTCATGTTTCGATAAGAAGTTGTTGAAGTTACCACCAGCACCTTTGTACACAAAATCTTGGCATCTACCGGCAGATGGGTCGTAGTAGAATCTGAGTAGGTCAATTTGAACACTACAATGATAAGTACAGTAACCTGATGCTTTCCTTTCCTGAGCTGACCAAGAATCCTGGATGGTAGAGGGATGTTCTGGGCTGGATATCGAATGGGCGACCCCCTTTGGCGGAGCATACGGATCCTAAATTTTTGATCTACCTTGTGATCGGAAGAAATTAACCGGTTTTCGATGATGTTCGTAAGTGTTGCTTCTTTTTGGATATTATAAGAAAATAAGAATACCTGCAGTACTCATATGCAAGAAAAAACAACTTTTTAATTTTTGGCTACAGTAACCCTGTAGCTTACAGTAACCAACTCTACCGTACTCACCTGGAGTTGGGCAGCAGAGGTGTTGACTTCCGATCGCAGTACATTGGAAATCACTTCCACACGCGACAGATGCCGCACACGAAGTTAATGGTCGCTCGGCATTCGCTTCGTTTTCAGGCGCGTACTGTGGAGATCCACGTTGACAGGCTGGAAGTTATTTTTGAAAAGTTTTTCCAGAAACTTTCATCAAACTAAATAAACTTCTATCTCGAGTCAAAAAACCGAATATATTCAGTAAAATCATCTACAATTTATTGATTTAGAAGTCTGCATAGTTTCGGACTTTTTATGGTTGATTTTGATCAAGTTCAGATGAAATAAGTTTTGAATAGTTTTCTGTTCTCAACAAAATATCCAGGCTGAGCTTATATTTTAAAATTATATTTTTAACAGCAGTGTTCCGAGAAAAAGAAACTAACTATCTCTACAATAACTCTCGCAGTGCTGAATGGTCTTGAAGTTGTTGGGCGAATGGAATTTGGCTTCTGTCGCCGACGAGTCCCACATGAACTGCTGACATGTGCCGGTTACTGAGTTGTACCACCATCTGGGCTCCGATGGGTTTGGTCCTGTCAGCTGTGGTTGGATACAGGCCAGAGCTCGGGATGGACAACAGACACCGTCAGCGGTGGGAGCATAATTTGATTGCGGGAACTTCTCGGCTAGGTTAACCTGTAACAGTTATAGATTAGAGAGAGAGAGAGAGAGAGAGAGAGAGAGAGAGAGAGAGAGAGAGAGAGAGAGAGAGAGAGGGCGTGGACGTTGAGGAGAAACGAAGGAGAGAGTCAGGAAAAAGTGACGGGGAAGAGACAATTTCCAAAACAGAGAATCTTGCGATTGGAAAACTCAGAATCCGATGCTTCATTCCTCAACTTTCATAAATTTCATCGTTAATAAATCGTTAATAGACGACCCGTATGAATTGTAAATTGCAGTTTTCTGACACTTTTCCTCCATAGTAGAGGTTAAAAAAATCTGGTAAAAACATCCAAACCAACTGACATGAGGACTCGAGTGGATACAGTCATAGATGTCGCCAATGTATTCTCCGTCACTCGGCCACATACACGCTCCACCTCCATGGAGTCCTTGGACTGGTTCGATGGTCGCTGTTGATCCCACTGTACAGCCGACAGGAAAAGCACCCATATCTGGGCTCGGATCGCTCAGAGCTGCAAATTTTCCTTTTCTCTTTTTCTTTCTTTCTCCCAACTTACAAATCTTAAAACCAGCTCCTTCAGGCAAGGGACAGACAAAATAGAGTGGAGCAGTACCACCAGAACCATGGTCCTTCAGTGAAATACAAACCCACCCGTCTCTTGTTTCTCTTGCGACGTGGGTTTCCTCTGAAAACTGTCATCATGTCGCAACACATGACCGCAACGCACCTGGACAACGACACGTCCCAATGGAACTGTCCATGCGACACTTGGCCCCAGGCCAAACGGCTTCACACTGAACGTCGTAGGTACATCCCGGCTGGTTTGGGTTCACTTCTGTAATTGGAATGTACATTTCAATGAGTACTGATGAACACAAACAAACATTGCCTGTTTTTGAATATCCTTATTTTGATCTTGTCGTGAATCATGAAACTTTTGTTTATATTCTCAGATCAATCATCCTAATTCAACGTTCCCAGTGATTACGTGGTCCTTGCCAATATCGTCCAATTTGAAAAAAACGTCTATTTAACAAAATAGTACACACCTCGGCAAAGGCATAAGACAATAAAACCGCTTTGCAACCGCTTTGCCGACCTCCGCTTTCATTTTCGAAAGTGTTTGTGCTTTAATAATTGTTTCACTTGACATAATGAACATTGCGGACTGTTCCAAACGATAGTTTTACCTACTTCAAACATTTTTACGTTACGATTAGTGAATCTGAGACAAAAAAAGACACATATAAGGCTAGAAGCATGGCCGTTTTCAAACGCGCTCTAATCTCAATTTTGCAGAATGAGTACGGTAACTCTCACAACGAACAGTTAGATCTTTGTGGATTTAATTTATTATTCTTACTTACAGTTCATTGAAATTAAAGGCGCATCACTTAATCGTTCCTGTGTTTCAAGGCGAAACTGCTAACCGATTTACGGAGGCCAGATTTTTTTACAGGTAGAGGAAGCTATGTGAAAGAAAAAGTAAAATTTTTGAACTACAGTAACTGAAATTTGATCTACTCTATCGATTTTTTGCTTACACTTTTCAACTGCGTTTGCCGCAGTGTGCGTGGTCCTTGCTATACACCAATATCGTTCAATTTGAAAAAAAAACGACTATTTAACAAACCTCTGTAATTTCAATGTGGCAGGTAAGCAGCACAAATGCGTCCAGAATATGGTCGCACATTTGTGAACAGATGAAGACGCGTTCCTGCGACTATTATTACGCGCGCCTGCCGTATTCGACACGCGTGTCCGCCTTCTTGCCATATTGAAATTTCAGAGACAGGTACCACACCTCGGCAAAGGCATAAGACAATAAAACCGCTTCGCAACCGCTTTGCCGACCTCCGCTTTCATTTTCGAAGGTGTTTGTACTTTAAAAAATGTTTCACTAGACACATTGAACGTTGCGAACTGTTCCCAACGATAGTTTTACCTACTTCAAGCATTTTTACGTTACGATTTGTGAATCTGGGACGAAAAAAGTAGGAAAAATAAAATTTTTTGAACTACAGTAACTGAAATTTGATCTACTCTATCGACTTTCTCTGCTTACACTTTTCAACTGCGTTTGCCGCAGTGTGGGTACGCGTATCGATAGTAGCCGGCACACGTCTTCATCTGTCCACAAATTTGCAGGACGTGTTCCCGCCACATTGAAATTACAGAGAAAGATGTAATACTATTTCGCACATATCTAGCAAAAAGTCTGACCGATTTCAAACGCGCGCCAGTCGCATTTTTGTAAAATGAGTACGGTAGGAATCGGGACTCTCACAACGAACAGTCAGATCTTTGTGGATTTAAATTATTATTCTTATCTTCAGTCTATTGAAATCAAAGGCGCATTACTTAAATCGTTCTTGTATTTCAAGGTGAAACTGTTACGGTACTAAGTACCCGATTTACGGAGGCCAGACATTTTTACAGGTAGAGGAAGCTATGTGCAGTGTAGTTAAAACCTTTGATTGTAGCCAAAAGTTTTTTTTCAAACGCTTTTCCTAAAGATCACACCTTAAACTAGAGATGCTTCAACATTTATTTCATCAACTTCCGAAGATAACTACAGTTTTCAAGACTCACTTTCATAACAGTAAGATTCACGAAGAATGTAGGTGCTGAGACATGTGCAGAGTCCTGTCGCACAGTACATGCCCTGAAAAAGTACTGTAACTCGATCAGTAGGTGGGTAACTCACGTTCAGACAGTCCGTATTGTATTGACACACGTCTCCGACACGACCGCTTCCTGAAAGATTAGTTATTTTGGTGGAGGTACAGTATCGCGCATAATCTAATACGGTATTTTTTTTCGGCAATATTTTTCGAGAATTGAAAAATACCAGAAAGTGCCGTCAATTTTTAGAAATTTTCAAAAATATATTGTCTTTTTTCAAAATTAATAAACGGTTTTCAATCCAAACCTGAAACCGAGAATCCTTGCATAAACGGTTGAAGGGTTGGGTCAACGCACCCTCGGCCGTTCTCATAGTAGGTACCAGTCACACACTCGCGCAGAAGCCATGTGCCAGACGTTCCACACTCCAAGAAGTTGGACGAAGATTCTTTCATAAGGCTGGAATGATCATTGTTATTCATTTCTGTGAGAGATCCCTACAGGCACATGAGACGAATACTGTAGTTTGATCTAGACAACTTGAATTGCAAGTTCTCATACCACCAACATTGTTTCAGCTCCAAACAACAAAATTATAAATGGCTTCAAATTGCACACTTGTAGTTCTAATAGGCATGTTTGAATGTGACTCCAAATAGCATCTCGTGTTAACTTGAACAATGTACAGTGCTCGTATCTACCGTCTTCTCTACCGTATACCAGCCGCCTTATTCTATATTTTCATACTGTATGTGATGCAGAAGAAGAAACAGAACTACAAGGGGTCTTTCTTCAAGATATTTCTTATTGATGCTATATCGGTTAGTTATTTGATGGAAGTCTTGTATTTTTGTCTACAAAGTTACAAAAATTTTCTCGAGTTGAATTAGAACATGGACCATGCTGGATACCGTACATACGCTTTATCCAGAACATTCATGATTCAAAATCAGAATCTCGCCGTCTTCTTCGGCTACACAATCGCGACCCACATTCCAACCAGCTTCTCCATCGACTCTGCGGTCGCCGATTTCTATAGAAAGTTTCCCGTGGATCTGGCTAGAGTGGTAAATAATTTATATTTTCATCTGATTTATCACATTCAGCTCATTTTCCAAAAGTTTTATGGATTCTACGTTGAATTGGGGTCGATTCTAATCATGTCGGTGAATAGATTCACGGTGTTCATGATTCCACTCGAACATGAAAAGTTCTGGAAGCGGTATCTGACTCCAATCATGATATTCCATTTTCTGCTTGCACTTTTTTTGTCCTATCACAATCTGATCTTCGACGTCAAACTGGTTGACTTAGGGAATACTGGCTTCCAATATGAGTCGGTAAGTTAAAATTTTATCTTAAAGACTTTGCCTTTGCGGATCGAGTCGAATTTCGATTTCTTCACGACAAATTTTGTAAGTTAAAAAAATCTTCTTGAACCACACTATTATACTAGAAAAGAGTGAGACAGTTTAGGTATTCCCATCAACTTCACCCAACATCATTCGAATGGAAATTTACATGAGCACAGGATTGATAGCAAATCTTATTCTAAATGTTATCACTGCGAAAATGGTAGGTTCTACAAATTTCGAAATATTATGAAGTCTATCAGGTGATGTGAATGAATAATATTTAATGAGAAGTTTATCGGAATTAATTATAAGTTTTTTGAAAACTGATATTGTACTTCGAAAAGGTTTTCTCCGAGAAAAGTGATTGCTTCTGTCAGAAATCCGAAAAAGTAGGAAGAATGGATAGAAAAATCACTTCAGGACATGGTTCGATCCCGGCGTGAATCTAACTTTTGCGTTTTTTTCAGTTTCAATATTACTTGGTCTAATAATCCTAAAAACCATTCCTTTCAGGCTTTCAACATGAAAAGCCTCAGAACAAAGAGAACCGAACTGATGCTGACTCTCGTTAGCGTGCACAACTTTGTCGTTCAGCTGTTGACAATTCTTTTGATGGTTCTCCAATCATTTCTTCCAGTTACACCTACGGTTCAGGGAATTTATGTATGGATCAACCATGACCTCATCTACTACAACTTTTACGCTGTCCCCATTGTCACAGACATGTTGTCCTTTAGCAGTCCTTTCATCCTACTCGTAGTTAGTAACACGCTACAAAGGGACATCGCAGAGCAGCTGAGGTTGAAACGTTGGTCACATCATAAAGCTTTTGATAACTTCAACAAATTCAGAGTGGTTGTTCAAATTTTACAGAAATGAGGCCAGGTCTAGCAGGGTTTTGACTACATTTTAGTGGTACCGGTCAGAAAGGTATTCTCATTTTGAAGGCTGTTCAAAGGGTTCTCATGATGTCGACAAGAAAGGCTGGGTTACTTCTACATATGTCCGGATGAGGAACGAATTTCTTTCTGTCGCCAAGAAGAGAACTATGATCTGTATGTGATTCAGAAGTCCATTTTTTTCTGAAACAAAAATCGATTCAGTGCGAACCGTAAAGATAATTTTTTTAAAAGCTGCTCCGGTCAGGACAGTTATGCGATTTTTACCAGATTTTTTTTCAACTTAAAAAAGGATCGTTAGTGATGATAAAACATTGGTGTTAGTAGTTATCCTTGCACGACTGCTAAAGAAATTTCTTTTTCATTGAGATTTTCACGTTTCAAATTGTTTTTTATTGGAAAATATACCGATACCGTAGTTTGATGTAGAATACTCAGTCCTGGCCCCTAACCATTTTAGAATACCAAAATAATTTCAATTCCTAACAACAAAATTATAAATGTCTTTAAATAATACGCTTCAAGTTGTAATTGGCATGTGGGAGGAAGCGGAGCTTCCAATCACAGCCTTTACCTACTGCAAACTCAACCAATGTACAGTGCCCGTATCTACCGTCTCCTCTACCGTATCCCGGTGGCTCTTTTTCACATTTTCATACTGTATGTGATGCGGAGAAAGAAGGAGAACTACAAGGGGTCTTTCTTCAAAATATTTCTTATTGATGCTATATCGGTTTGTTTGAATTATTAACAATGAAAACTTCTCAATGATCAATTTTTCAGTAAATTTATGTTATTTTTCTCATTGTCACATTTTTTAAAGGTTTTATCTGCTCTCTAAGAATGATAAGATATAATAAGGAAAAGACACCACAAATCTAATTCGAGTGAATTTCCATTATATCTTCAAGAAAACATATTAGAATGGAGTATAATCACTCCTCCCCCCTCTCTTAGGAAAAGATGCACAGAAAAAACAAAAATAAAATTCCCGTGACGGGATAGAACCCTGGTCCCGCAAAAGGCTAGAGGCATTTCTTCATGACTTCAGAATCTCATTGGATTCTTCGGCTACACAATCGCGACTCACATCCCAACCAGCTTTTCGTTTGATTCTTCCGTTGCTGATTTCTATAGAAAGTTTCCGGTGGATCTGGCGAGAGTGGTAAATAATTTATATTTTCATCTATTTCATCCCATTCAGCTCATTTTCCAGAAGTTTTATGGGTTTTACCTACAATTGGGTTTAATTCTGATTATGTCGCTCAATAGATTCACTGTATTCATGATTCCACTCGGTCATGAAAAGTTCTGGAAGCGGTATCTGACTCCCATTATGATCTTTCATTTCCTTTTCGCTTTTTCACTATCATACCAGAATCTGATTTTTGACGTCAAGTTAGTAGACTTGGGAAATACTGGTTTCCAGTATGAGTCGGTAAGTGTTAGATTTTAGTCTTATTACCTAAACCTACTTATTATAACCAGAAAAAGGTAACAAGACCACTCCTCTTTCTATCAATGCCGGATAGAAAATAGTACTCATAGAGCTAGAAGAAATATCTTACAGGTATTCCCATCAACTTCACCCAACATCATTCGAATGGAAATCTACATGAGTACAGGATTGATAGCAAATCTTATTCTGAATGTTATCACTGTTAAAATGGTTTGTTATTGGAGAATGAACAACATACACTGAATGATTTCTATATTTTCCTGTATCCTAAATACTTCTATGCAGGCCTTCAACATGAAAAGCCTCCGGATAATGTGTAATGAGAGGTGTATCTGAATTAATTTTAGGTCTTTGAAAACTGATATTGTGCTGCGAAAATGTTTTCTCCAAGAAAAAGTGATTGCTTCAAACAGAATTAATATAGAATTCACACTTCAGAACAAAGTTCGATCCCGTGGGTCTGACTTTTGCATTTTCTCATTTTCGATTCCAGAAACCATTAATTTCAGGCCTTCAACATGAAAAGTCTCCGAACTAGAAGAACGGAACTTATGCTGACTCTAGTTAGCGTGCACAACTTTGTCATCCAGCTGTTGACGATCTTGTTGATGGTTCTCAAACCCGTTCCCCAGTTACACTTTCTTTTCAGGGAATCTTTGTGTGGATCAACCACGACTTTATCTACTTCAACTACTACGCAGTACCCATTGTCACAGACATGTTGTCGTTCAGCAGTCCGTTCATCCTTCTTGTAGTGTGTGCAACCTTGCAGAAGGATATAGCTGAGCAGCTTAAATTGAAACGTAAGTCGCAGGCTGTCGGGTTCTTTCGCAAAAGTTGTTAACTGCAAGGGGACCGATAGAACATGAAGGTTTTTCATCAAAAAATATTTGAAACTCCCGAAACCTATAAATCTACAGTAACGCTCCAACGTGACTTTTCAGAGTGGTTGTTCAAAGTCTACGGTAATGAAGTAAGGTCTGGCCAAGTTCTGCCAACCTTTTGAGACGGATTGTATGGGATATAAAGGTATTCGCCTTGCAGGTCAAGAAGTCTCATGATCGGCCGTTCAAGTAAAGGATTATTCCGATTTCAACGAAGTCTAGCCGGAAAATATCTCCACTGGGGAAGTAGCGAGTATCATTATGTCCGCAAAAAAGCGAATATCTTTCTGTCCATAAATGAATTCTAATCTGTGATTGTTTTTGGCGAATGAAACTGTTGGAGAAAAGAGAGAAATCAGGAGCAAACTACATACATATTTGGGTAAAAGTGAAAATTGGTGAACAGGCAGGGAGACCTAATTTTTTAAAGGTCTTTTTGTTTTCAGTGAAAGAACAGTTCTGTCAATAGTTAAGGAATGATGAATTTCTTTCAAAAACGAGTTTCAAAAAAGCTACAACGATAATCATATGAGATGGCAAGTCTTTTCTGAAACAGCACTCACCTAGTCTCCGGATCACAAAAAAGTCTTGGTATCGTTCCAAAATCGTGACATTGATCTCCAGCGTCGACAAAATGTCGACATTCGACACACGGACGGTCTATACAATCGTCGCTACAGTACGCTACCGTAACTAGTAGCAGCAAGGGGATGCTGTTGCGCATGATCGTGCCTCTGTTGGGATGATGATTGGGGCGAAGTGTTAGAAATGGATAACTGTCAGTTGGCCGAAGACTGGTCAAATATAGAGAGAGAGGGGGAGAGCTGGTGCTGGTGCTGACACTCACGACCCGAGTGCCCCTGTAGCTGAAAATAAACACGGCGGTGGCTTTGATGAAGTGACCATCAAGGGTGATAAGTTGGTTTACTGTACAGGGTGCGCCAGGATTACTTGCACAAAAGTTTGAACTCATGCAGCTTCTCGTATACACTTTTCTCAAGCACCCATTCACCATATTTTTATTGAATTAAATATTTATCATCATTTTGCCAAGTTTCAGACCAATCGGTGTCGTTTTAGGTGAATGGTGACACAAAGTTCACACTGCTCTTCCATTCATAGGCAGGAGTCTGCTTAGGAGGCATCATCAAACATCTGAGAATCTCGTGAAAAGCTGTCTATGACTGACTGACTGACTGACTGGAAATCTATAGAAATGTTTTTTTTCCGAACCCAATTTTTAAAAAACAGAAGTAAACGATTGTAAAATAGACAGACAGTCACACATATATGGCATGGCAGTTTTCAAACGCGCTCTAATCTCAATTTTGCAGAATGAGTACGGTAGGATCGGGAGACTCACAACAAACAGTTAGATCTTTGTGGATTTAAATTATTATTCTTACTTTCAGTCCATTCTCAAATTGAAGGCTCATTACGTAAATCGTTCTTGTATTTCAAGGCGAAACTACTACGGTACTAAGTACCCGATTTACGGAGGCCAGACTTTTTTACAGGTAGAGGAAGCTATGTGTGTACATACGTTAGGTGCGACAGCTTCTGCACACTCAGGGACTACGTCATCTTCAAATGATACCGTTTTTTACCAACTTGAACTGATTCTACAAGCGCTTTTAACAGACGAATTGTAAAACGCAGAGTCCACAGACACAACAGATGCAACTTTTTTCATGCTCGGGAAAATTTCGCTCCACAATTTTTGACACACTACTTGTGGTAAGAACATTTCCTAATCCTGATAGGGAGCTTGTGTTTACCTGAAAGAAAAAAATCAATGAGGAAAAAATATCGTTCAGGAGTAAAAGAAGTATGAAATACTTTTTTGTTAAACACAATAGGAGTCAGATCCCATTCCAGCCACATTCTTCTTGTTAGCTTTTGAAAATTGATGTTTCCCTTCTTATAAAGGAACTGATGGTAGACTTCGCACTTTATTCAGAGTTTATACCATTTCAATCATGTTCATTGAGCAGAAGAAGGAAGTTTTTATGTAGTGCACTTGTGCCAATACACACTGCCTCAAACGCAGTTGAAAAGTATAAGCAAAGAAAATCGATAGAGTAGATCAAATTTAAGTTACTGTAGTTCAGAAAAAAATTACTTTTCCTCTTTTTTTCCGTCCCAGATTTACAAAACGTAACGTAAAATGTTTGAAGTAGGTAAGACTATCGTTGGGAACAGTCCGCAACGTTCATTATGTCGAGTGAAACATTTAGTAAAGTACAAACAATTTCGAAAACGAAAGCGGAGGTCGGCAAAGCGGTTGCGAAGCGGTTTTATTGTCTTATGCCTTTGCCGAGGTGTGCAATAGGCAGAAAGAGATTCAATATTGTACACTCATCAGTAAACCGAAGTTAGAACCACCCACCTACAATATTATATTCGCCCACACCACTAGTAGGCTGATCGCATTGCTCCCAATGGCAAAAAGTGTCGAGTCGGCCAATTGATGACTCATCAGAGTAAATATGACCAAATCTCACAGCCAGTTGCATTACTGTTGCAGGTTTGCACGTGACTTGTTGTCTGTTCTGTGATTGCTGCTTTACACTTACAGTAGTTTGTACTTCAAGAGAATCCCAATTTCATACAAAACTGGATGTTCATGACTTACTTGGTTTTAGAGAGCAGTAATTATGATAGAGTACGTTTCTGGACAATGAGTTATAGTTTTTTCTTGGAAGAAATAATTTTTATTCTAGAAAAATTAGATTAAAAACAAATAGAAAATTTTAGAAGTAAATTTGAAAGATAGGAATTCCTAACCGTAATGAAGAATTTTAGATATAGCAACATTTACTTCCTTTTTGTACTCTATCCAAAAAAGGTTATACAAGTTACCATAGCAACACACAATGGTGATTTTTGGTTGCAAATTTTGACCAAAAATTTTCAACCATTCTATTCTGGTAACAGTTTATCACACCGAACCTCCTTGCACACATGTCACATGAGGTTACAATACAGGTTGTTTGTGTTTGGAGACTAGAAACTACTCCACGTGGGTTTTGATTAATGGCGAGGGTCCAAACACTCGGAAGAAGCGTCTGTCGTCTCCAATCTTATCGGTCCCCATCTTATCAGTCGTGTCGATGAAAACTGCTGTTGTGATAGTCTCTCGAGGGTCATTTCGTCGTCACGAAGGTCTTTTCGACGATCTTCTCTGTGTTCCGTATGTCATCATTCCGTGAGAAAATGGAAAAGTAATGAGAAAGAGAAGAAAGAAAGAAAAGAGAGACAGAGAGAGAGAGAGAGAGAGAGAGAGAGAAAGTGAGAGAAAGATAGAGAGAGAGAGCGCGCGCAAGAGAAAGCGCGAGAGAGCGAGAGAGAGAGAGAGAAAGAAAGGAAGGAAGAAAGATAGAGAGATAGAGAGAGAGAGAGAGAGAGAGAGAGAGAGAGAGAGAGAGAGCAGTCGCTCTTCATCAGTCTTGTCGATCCTCGTCTCTTTTCTGATGAATCAAAATTTTTCCAACTTCAATTCACCAATCTTCATGAGGTTATTGACCTTCGTTCAGTCAAAATAGTTTTGATCTACCTGATTTCACCACTCATTCGTATCAATTTTTCCACTTGGGTATATTTACCACTGATCGTAAATAACTCATAAACGTGACAAATCAGAAATCAACCTACAAGAGATAAAGACCATAAAAGGATGACGTAATCGGTAGAGGGGGTGGGGCTATTTGGGTATCACTACACCGCACACGTGTTAAGTTGGTCTTGCATCAGCCTGATCGTTTCTTTATAAAGTCTTCGCTTTGCCTTCGTGCGACAAAGGGACAGACAGACTGCTCTTTTTATTTTGTAACAATTCTTTTCCTGTGAGAAATTCTCTCGTTTTATTGCCTCTTATCGACTGATTTTCCATCTTTTCAGACCGTATTACACCCGGACAACACCGTTCTTTCTTCTATACAAAAATGGTTGGTTTTTTCAGTTTTCTTTTTTTTAAATAATTTACAATTTTATGTATTCATTTTTTACTGCTTCGCAACAATGATTGATTCAGTTTTCAAGGAAAATAGATTTTTTTCGAATTGAAAGTTCTTATAAATATCATAAGCTCAGTTTAAAATCATGTGTTTATAGAGAAGTTAAGTTTCAAATGATTAATGATTCCTCTATGTTCTATAAAATTTTTTCTAGAAAGTGTTTTTTTTTCAACTTTTCTATTTCAATCAAAATTCACTCAAATCAAACTAACTTCATACAGTGAAGTTAAGACTGAATATTCGAATTCATTTGTTGAATAACAATTTTTAACTTGAAAAAAATGGAAAAGGACGTTTTCAGACAACCTTCGAGAGAGGAGCCAAGCCTGACATCGGAACTTTCACCGGCTACGATCATGTCAGATTTATCGTCGGAAATGCCAAGCAGGTTTGCAGTTTAGTTACCGTACCCATCTTACAGTAACATTCAGGCTGCTTACTGGTACTGCGCCAACTTCGGCTTCGAGCCATTTGCATACAAAGGGCTTGAGACTGGAAGCAGAATTACTGCACAGCACGCTGTTAGACAGAACAAGGTAATTTTGGGTTATTGTAGTTACTAGTGACGGTACTTCTTGGTTACTGTACTCTTTTGGTTACTGTACTTTTTGAATTACTGTAACTCCTCTTGTAGATCGTCTTCGTCTTCGAATCAGCTCTTCTTCCCGGAAACAAAGAACTCGGTGACCATCTCGTTCAACACGGAGACGGAGTGAAGGACGTCTGCTTCGAGGTGAGCCGAGTACGATAATCCAGTTTACAGTGACTGTTTGCAGGTTGACGATCTGGAATCGATCATTGCTCACGCTAAGAGTGCAGGAGCCAAGATTATTCAAGACATCACTGTTGAATCTGATGAGAATGGAACTGTCAAGTATGCTACGTTGAGAACGGTTAGTAGAGAAAGAGAGAGAGAGAGAGAGAGAGAGAGAGAGAGAGAGAGAGAGAGAGAGAGAGAGAGAGAGAGAGAGAGAGAGAGCGAGAGAGAGAGAGAGAGAGAGAGAGAGAGAGAGAGGACGTTGAGGAGAGACGAAGGAGAGAGTCGGGAAAAGTGACAGGGAAGAGACAAAAGTATGTAGAGAAAAGAAAGACAGAAAGAAAAGACATTTGGTAAAAATTTCAGTACGGAGAAACCAACCACACTCTTCTGGAGCGAAAGGACTACAAAGGACTCTTCTTGCCTGGATGGAAGCCACATCCAATGCCATCGACATTCTTCAAATTTCTGCCACATGTGAGTCTTATTTTCTTTTTTAAAAAAGTGAAAATTACATTTTCCAGGTTGGCCTCAACTTCCTCGACCACTGCGTCGGAAACCAGCCGGATCTCGAGATGAATTCTGCTGTCGAATGGTACGAGAAAGTGCTCAAGTTCCACAGGTAGAAAAGCTTCTGAACGATATTGGAAACAATCACTCTTCACAGGTTCTGGTCAGTCGACGATAGCATGATCCATACCGAGTTCTCAGCCCTCCGGTCTATTGTTGTGACCAACTATGAAGAGACTATCAAGGTAATATTTGATTCATTTTTTGCGACATTATTTTTTAGATGCCAATTAACGAGCCAGCTTCATCCAACAAGAAGGCCGTTTCTCAGATTAAGGTGAGGAACTCTCTCTCTCTCTCTCTCTCTCTCTCTCTCTCTCTCTCTCTCTCTCTCTCTCTCTCTCTCTCTCTCTCTCTCTCTCTCTCTCTATCCTTCTCTCTCTCTCTCTCTCTCTCTCTCTCTCTCTCTCTCTCTCTCTCTTTCTCTCTCTCTCTCTCTCTCTCTCTCTCTCTCTCTCTCTCTCTCTTTCTCTCTCTCTCTCTCTCTCTCTCTCTCTCTCTCTCTCTCTCTCTCTCTCTCTCTCTCTCTCTCTCTTTCTCTCTTTCTATCTTACTCTCTCTCTTTCTCTCTTCCTCTCTTTCTCTCTTTCTATCTTTCTCTCTCTTTCTCTCTTTCTATCTTTTTCTCTTTCTCGTCTCTCTCTTTCTCTCTCTTTCTCTTTCTCTCTCTCTCTCTCTCTCTCTCTCTCTCTCTCTCTCTCTCTCTCTCTCTCTCTCTCTCTTTCTCTCTCTCTCTCTTTCTCTCTCTCTCTCTCTCCTGTTCCCTTTTTTCATTCCATCCTTCATTAAGATTACTTATAGGAATTCGTCGACTACTACGGTGGTGCCGGAGTCCAACATATCGCCCTGAACACTTCCAACATCCTCGCAGCCATCGAAGCTCTCCGATCTCGTGGATGTGAATTTTTAACAATTCCATCATCGTACTATGACAATTTGAGAGAACGTCTCGCGAACTCCAGCACAAAGGTGAGACATCAATCGCATAACAGAGACGCAGAGTACAATCACTGCCTCACTAGTTGAAGGGAATACTATGTAGAAAGCGCAGTGAACCAAAATTTCATGAACCCTGATATATTCATAGAAAGGAAACCGTCGCAGGTCGGAGCACTTGTTGAATTGTCCGTTTTCAGATTGCCGAAGATCTCGATCACATCCAACGACTTCACATCCTGGTCGACTTTGATGAGAACGGATACCTACTCCAGATTTTCAGGTACGTCGTCTCCTGGGAAAGAGTCGAGTTTTGATAAAAAAGCAACCAAACTTTATTGTGAGAAAAATTATGAAACACAATGACCTTGAGTTTCGAAACGGAAAGAGCTAGGGGTCACACCAACATTACCAGATTATATTGATTAATCTCAAAAACTCAGTGGTTGAGAGTTTTTATTATTGATTCTATTATTATTTATTCTAATTTCACTCAATAATGAACGAATTCCAGCAAGCCTTGCCAAGACAGACCTACCCTCTTTATCGAGATTATTCAAAGATTCAACCACCAAGGATTCGGAGCCGGAAACTTCAAGGCACTTTTCGAATCGATTGAATTGGAGCAGAAGCAGAGAGGAAACTTGTTCTATGAAAATGTCAAGACAGGAAAGTCAGAATGAATAGCCCTACCGTACCCGTTTCTGTATACTTTGCTTTCTTGTTCAGGTTTTCTTATAAATTTTTATGCTTCACATTTTGTAAAATGAATTAAAGAGAGAGAGAAAATTAAGAGGATTAATAAAAAATTGGTAGAACTGATCGAGGGTAAACTAACAACTCGAGCGTAGCTAGGTTGCATGAAGGAACTAAACCCCTTCCTTCTTGCCGGACCCTTGATTCCTCGAATTCTCACCAATTAATTCTGACTGAATGGGGATTTTGAGACAAAGGCACCTAAGCGGCTCGGTGTTTGGTCGCAAAGCGTCTATTTGTGGCTCTCTTATCGGAAGTTTTGTGGAAAAAACGACTTTATGACGTTCAATACAAATGTCTGGGAGGTATCCCAGGAGAAAGAGTAAGGTGAAGTGAGAGAAGACAGAGAAAAGTTATGAACCGCAAAATTCAAGACTTCTTTTTTCTAATAAGGTAGTTTTGTCTTTTCCTCTCTCTCTCTCTCTCTCTCTCTCTCTCTCTCTCTCTCTCTCTCTCTCTCTCTCTCTCTCTCTCTCTCTCTCTCTCTCTCTCTCTCTCTTTCTTTCTCTCTCTCTCTTTCTCTTTCTCTCCCACTCTCTCTTTCTTTCTCAACTCTTTTATTTCTGTCGAATCCGACTTTTGAGTGTCACATTGACCCCAAACAATCTTGGAGCCAATTTTGTGTTGTCCAGAAAAAATATGTAATTGCTCTCGGGTCACGAGTCTTTTTGGACCACTCTGAAACAAAACGTTCTCGAGACCGGATGTTCGTAGTAGGTTTTTGAATTTTTCTCCTCCTCCTCATCTCTTTCTCTCTCTCTCTCTCTCTCTCTCTCTCACTCTCTTTCTCTCTCTCTCTCTCTCAATATTTCTTTGTTTACGTCCAAATTCATAACGATTTTAATTAGGATGATCTCCCATATGATAGCTTCAGTTTTGTTTTCACCCCACATTCTTATTTTCATTTTCCAAAAATCATACGAGTGGAGAAAAACCAATCACTTAACCTTTTCAATAAGTCAAAGAGAGTCGATTTCGACATAATGGGATCATCTTCATACATTTAGTTAATCAACATTATGATAACACCTTATGATTGCTTTTTGAAGCACTTAATATTATTTTCTCTTCACTTTCATTCATATTTTTTACATGTAACCAAAATGGAAACTGTTTTACACTGAAATTTTTTTACACAGTAAATTTTAAAAAAGGAAATTATTGAAAAAAAATCACAAACAATTATATTTCGAAACGCCATTTTTAAAAACTACTATAGTTTGAGATACCAATTTTCCAGATGATGGCGTATAGTGGAAAAAGAGATGGCGTTGTAGTAGGTAGTGTTTGCACTCACCTTCCATTTGAATTTTCACTGGAGCCTATAATGTGCGTACACTCTCAGTACTTTCTGCTTCCACAAAGACTCGCAGCACACTGTAGTACTTTTGGCGTTTCTAGTCAGAGTTAAGACGAAAGTCACACCTCTCTGCCGTTGCTACTCCCCTTCGCCCGGCAATTATGTACATCAATCACATTTCAGGCTGAAAGGAAGAAATTGAGTCAACAATCGACTTTCATTTTTTGGGAGTCCGTTGGTTTAAGAAGTGAATTCACGATATTCGGGTCTATCAAGTAGTTCAACTATATCTTTTTGGTTTGAATAGCTACATAAGTCTTTTATCGGACCCCTGGTATACGATATGCGGTACCCTTTTAAGCCAAGGCGAGAAAATTCAATTCTATCTTGTAAAAATTGATTAATTTTATCTGGATGAAATTTCAAAGTTTGAACTCCGTCCCAAAATCAATCAGTAATGGGGTGCTGCAGGTCTTCGCGTTGGTATAAAGTACTGCAGTGAGAAGTTTTTAATACTTTTTATGCATTGAAAAATCTGTAACACTTCATTTCGTGGTTGATCATCATGGTCTCAATATAATCTGTATATATTCAGTCCACTGTTTTTTTCGTCAGGGAAAAACTGTTCACTTTTTATTGAAACACTACCTCTCCTTCCAATTAAGATGAGTTTTTTCAATCTTCACAAAACCTAACAATCATCATTTCAAAGACCATTGGACATTCACTCAATAACACTAACACAATAACATTACTGGCATTATTCTTCAAAATTTTTCTCGGGCGGACACAGGGCGCGGACCTGGCGTTGCCACCAATTTCCGAGATTTTTCTGACACTCTCTGATTTGTGTGGGATTTTTCAACCTTCGAAGGCTCACCGTGGGAATATAACGTTTTATTCGTCTAGTACAACTTTACCTGGAAAAGAGGGTTGGACTTTAAGTACGGACCAATTGCATTTTGCGTTTTTCTTACTCCTTCAGGAATGTTAACTGCGGTCAGTCGTAAGCTATTATCGTTTCGTTGTAGGGAAGTACAGTTTCCTATTTCTCTCTCTCTCTCTCTCTCTCTCTCTCTCTCTCTCTCTCTCTCTCTCTCTCTCTCTCTCTCTCTCTCTCTCTCTCTCTCTCTCTCTCTCTTGTTTCAGAATTTCGATGAAATTCCAAATCGCGAAAGTCGAAAAATGTGAACGCGATGTCTGACTCGAACCCGATGTCTTCATAGGGTAACGTGATAGGACAATTATGCACACCCACTATTTCCGAAGACGATGCTCTCGGCCACACCCCCTTCCGAATTTGTCAAATCTCGTGTTACAGGTGTCCAGTTTGACCTTCCTGTTCCGTTGTACACGTCTGGTCGTGAAATTCTACTCGCAGTTGAAGCTTTTGTTACGGAAAACATTTTGGTAACAAACATCTCGGAATTGAGGAGAGAGAGAGAGAGAGAGAGAGAGAGAGAGAGAGAGAGAGAGAGAGAGAGAGAGATCTACCAACTCTTGTAGTACAAAAGCATTGTACTTCGGGGTTATCTTTTCATGACGTCCTACATGGCTTATTCCCTCTCATTCCTGAACTGTTTACTCAAATAATTCAATTTTGGGATTCTCATTATAAATCCTTTCTCGCGTCACCGCATTTTGCGTTCCGTTTCGGATCTTGTTGGACCTTGGTCTTCAAAAACAGATACAAGATCCTCAAGGGAAGAGGGCCGACTACTGTAGATTCATTTCTTTGTTTCCTTGAAATTTTTCCCCCCAAACCTGACTGTTCAGAATTCTGACAATCGAAAAATCCTTAAAATGAAGATGACAAATGTTGAAACTTGTCCACATCGTTTTTCAAAATGGAAGCATCTCCGAAACACATATCTTCCTCTACCTGTAAAAAAGTCTGACCTCCTTAAATCGGTTACTCAGTTACCGTAGCAGTTTCGCTTTGAAATACAGGAACAATTAAGTAATGCGCCTTCAATTTCAATGGACTGAAAGTAAGAATAATAATTTAAATCCACAAAGATCTAACTGTTCGTTGTGAGAGTCCCGACCCTACCGTACTCATTTTACAAAAATGCGACTGCCGCGAGTTTGAAATCGGTCAGACTTTTTGCTAGATATGTGCGAAAGTCGATCAGAAAAAAAATGAAAACTCCATTATTTTGGCTATTGTGACATTTGACTAGATTCAATCACTGAATCTGAATTATGCTGTAGAGGCTGTTGTTCCATTGTCTGAAATCTCAGATTTCTAGCTGGTAAGACCTAAGATTCTGTACCTATTGTACCGTAGTCCTCAAATGTATCGGCTGTCGGGAACTAAATTTCATTTATTTTTAATTCAAATGTAATCTCCACAAAGGGAACTTAACTTGAGTACTTTGCCTATACTTTCCCTAGATACCACACACAGAGCTTCTTCACTCCTTCAACCTTCAGGAATGACGAATGTCTGAAGTCCTTGCAAAAATGTAACTCAATATCGCTTGGATGATCAAGTGGTCACACGAGAGTGGTACATGCTTGACTTTTGTTCCACTGCCGACTTTCCTACTTCTGTTTTAACTCAATTCCAAATTTGCATTTACGACACACACCAGTAACGTCATGGTTGTGAGATATAAATGCCGCGGAATTTAAATGTTTGCTTCTGGCACTTGCAGTGATCTCTAACTTGAACGTTTCATCTCTGTTCCTTTTTCAGTTGGTTTCAGTTTCTGAATGAAGTGTAAGTGGTGAAGAATTTTATTGCGCATCGTGTTGATTATTGTGGTAGTTGACAGATCGTCTTGTTGTGACCAGTAGAATTGCACAAGATCTTGTTCTACTGGTCACAACAAGACGAGCTGTCAACTACCACAAGGTTCAGTTTCTCCTAGATAGGCCACAAAAATATTTGCCTTGAGATTCAAAAAGAATTTTCTCTCTCTCTCTCTCTCTCTCTCTCTCTCTCTCTCTCTCCAAAACTTTAAAAACACTGAACATCTCGAACCCCTTCAAATTTTCAGTCTCCGTAAAAATATGTTTTTATCTTTGAAAGATATTCCCAAACAATTCTTATTACTTGGTCTTTTAAAAATAACATCTGAACTTGTACAAAATATGATTATCTGAAAATCAAAACAATAGGAGACTGTTTCTATTAGACCCAAATGGTGTTCTATACGAATCGATGTCTACAATTCTCTTTATTCCATCTTTCCTACAAAATTTGCATCCAGTGTTCTCGGAATTGGGCTACGCATCTTTAATTGACACCCGTTGTACTCTCTCCAATTTCAAACCATTAAGGAAGTCGACGGCTACAATTTAATTATTCATGTAGAAATTTCATTGGAATCATTACGTTTTTGCGGGGCCCACTCAGGGTTTTTTCCGCCCAAATTCTTTTATATTTATTTCATTTTCACCTCCATATGTCGACAATCTTGTTTACTATCTTTGTGGTCTGATATCAAAGAGAGAGAGAGAAAGAGAGAGATAGAGAGAGAGAGAGAGAGAGAGAGAGAAAGAGAGAGAGAGAGATAGAAGGGAAGAGAGAGAGAGAGAGAGATGGAGGGGAAGAGAGAGGAATAGAGATATGTACATGAAAACTGTATATGAAAATTTTGGCACCTCTATCTAGCACCTTTCCTTCTCTCTCTCTCTCTCTCTCTCTCTCTCTCTCTCTCTCTCTCTCTCTCTCTCTCTCTCTCTCTCTCTCTCTCCCTCTCTCTCTCTCTCTCTCTCTCTCTCTGCCACCTTTTACCTTTCTAACTTCTCAATTGACTTCAGTTCGCAAGAACACTTTTTCGACAATTGACTCTATTTTAGGCCCTATGACGTTAATAGCTCAATGAGTCATAAAGGTCTTGCCCCCAAGAACAACAACAACATGGTGTCTTTCTGCAAGACTTTATTGACGCTCACTGAGTTTTAGTTGGAACTTCGAGTTCAGAAGTTTGTTCCATTGTTAAATGGTCTTGATTTTTGGTTTGTTAAGTCAAAAAATACGGTATAATTTCCCGTATTTGAATGGTAAGTTCATGAGTCTTGTGATCTCGGTACCTTCTCATTGACTCTTTAATAAAAGCCATGTCGACATATTCCTGTCAGATCTGAACCATTAGAAACGTCTAGAACGAGTTCAAATCATCGCTGATTTTGGAGAAAATTCAAACTCTAGGTGAATATCATTATGACTGTTGATACTCCAGAACTCCTGTTCTTCTCATCATGAATTAAAGTCCGATGCCTGTCCTCTCACAACTCTCACAATTGATTATTCAAACGAGTTCTAATCGGAATGGTTTCAACAGAATGGGACTCTCTTTCCAAATTCCTGCAGAGAGCAGATTCCAAATCCCGGCAATTATTCCGAGTAAGAGAGCCCATTTCCGGTGCCAGAAATGAACAGGAGGTGGCACGTAGACATTGGTCCTTGGCTATTTTTAAACCAGGAAGGTCTGGAACTTTTTTGACAAAGTTGTTTGGTATGTAGTTAGGACAAGGTGTTACCTGATTGCGCATAGTAGGAGATCTACCCGAGTCGACTCAGTCGTTAATGGATGAACGAAAGTGACATTATCCAATCTGACAACCGATTCTGACAACGACGATGTCACCGATATCTCAAACTGTAGTAATTAAACAAACGAAGAGTTTTGCATCTATCCCTAGCCAGAGCGAATTCTTCTAAATGGTGATTTGAATTCTAATGGAAACAAATATTTGCATTACAAAATGCGCAAAACTCTGAAATTTCAATGTGGCAGTAACACGTCCTGCACATTTGTGGACAGATGAAGACGTGTGTCGGCTATTATCGATACGCGTGCCTGCATCAATCGCGACGCTTACTTGTCTCTGAAATTTCAATACGGCAAGAAGGCAGGCACGCGTATTGAATAGGGCAGGCACGCGTATCGAATAGGGCAGGCACACGTATTGAATAGGGCAAGCACGCGTATCGAATAGGGCAGGAACGCGTATTGAATAGGGCAGGCACGTGTATCGAATAGGACAGGCACGCGTATCGAATAGGGCATGCACGCGTATCGAATAGGGTAGGCACGCGTATCTCCAAAATTTTTCACCGGCATGCACAGGGTTTTCTATGGGCGAACTTGTGGCGCGCTGAAATTTGCGGCGCGCACTGGGCATTTTTTAGGCACATTCGTGCCGATAGACCACAATTGCGCCTATAGGCGTTTTTGTGGCATCAAAAATGCGCCGCAAATTGCAGTTTTGCAAGCTGCATAAATCAATTTTTATTTTATTTTTTCAATATTTTTTCTCCCTGAGCAAGCTTTATTGACGTTTTGTTATTATTTGTTACGTTCAGAACTATTATTTGTTGTTTACAAGAAATTCTCGTAACTGACTTTTTACTTTCTGTGAGAAAAAAGTTTATTAGAATGAGAAAATTTTTGGGAAAATTATATATTTTTTCATAAATATGTATCAGCTTAAAAAGTTCGTAAGATGTATTTTAGTATCGTTTTCACACGAGTTGAGTGACTTGATTCATCTTTCTCTTCTTGAATAAGCATTGATATAGTCGAGTTAGGAAAACTAACAGCTAAATGTCTTGATTTTGTTTCGAAAAGTTTTGAAACCATCTTCAAAAGTTCAAAACCTTGCTTCAAATCCTCCCTCTTCATAATAATTATCAAACATATTTTCCTTACAGATGAACTCTATGAACCGCTGTCATCGGAGCTACATCGTCAAGGTAATTTTTCTTCGAAGAATTAGAAATTCGAAACTGATTATACATATGAACCATTCAACACCCTTAGTGTGTTCGTAACGATACTTTATCATAAGAGAAATTTTTCAAAAAGATAATTGCTGAATCGAAAAAAAAACTGTGAGTTTATTCTCAGGGATCTTATAAGACGTTTCGCGAGAGAATCAACCAGAAAGTGCGCTAGGCTCCCCGGTAACCGTTTGGTCTCAAATTGAGTGTGCTAGTAGATTTTAGATTTTTCTCGCAGTACCGTCCTAAACTTGACACTTTTCAATTTCAAGACGATTTTAACAAACCAGATGAGTATTTGTGATTTTTGAAGATTCATAGCGAGGTAAAATATTATCAATCATGTGGTTACTTCAAACCGTCATAACTTTCTTATTTTTGCACGGGATACATAACGATTTTAATAGTGCAGTATCTCAAAAACCGTGATAATTATTGTCTTCAAATTTGGCTCCAGCTATTTTTTTATGTCAAAAAACGATTCCAATGATGAAATTTTACGAAACCCACGTTTGAGTGTCATTTCTGAAAAATAATTTTTTCAAAGTCTCATAATTTATTGTTGCGGAAAACGTTTTCCCGATTTTTTCTACTGAACATTGCGTATTCTTTTTTTGCATCCAACTACCAAAGAATAGATGCGGTTTTGCGAACGAAGAGAGTTATGGACAAAAAAGTACTGCGCAAAAAATCAATCGGTAAATTTTGACAAATTTCATTTTGATTGATTAAGCGTAATCACATCACTATGGCTGCAAAATATATTTTGGAAAAATGAGATGTTTGAACAGAGTTATGAACGTCTAAATATTGTGAAGTGTCAAGTTCGGGACGGTACTGCGGGAAACTGGCAAGATCAATCAAAGTGAAACTGACATTTTTGAACTCAGGGTAATAAAATCTGCTAGCACACTCAACTTGAGACCAAACGGTTTACGGGGAGCCTAGCGCACTTTTCGGCTGTTTTTGGTTGATTCACTCGCGAAACATCTCTTATACATATAAATGAAATGTTTGCAGTGCGGGTACATGTCATTCTCTCTGAGGAACTTCGAAGATGAAACTGAAGCCAAACTCATAGTTGTTGAATCCAAGAAGAATTGACTTCTTACTCCTTACACGGTAAGCTTTTGAATGAAAAATTCATCAATCATCGTTTATTCTTAGGTTCTGTACGGAAATTTCAAGGCTGTGGCTCTGCGGTTTTCTGAAAACTACCGGAGTTCTATTTGACAGCAAAGTATACCAGTCTGGGAAGAGTACCAAGGTAAATTCGAAATTTCAAACAGTGTTAACTTAAATATGTCAGAACGCTGATCTGCCTCGAGTCCTGAAATTCGCTCTCAAGGAACAAGAAGAAGACTGCCACTGCCCCAGCCCCAGCCGCTGCAACTAATGCCCAAACTCCGTTTCTCTTGGGGAAGTTGTTTCCATTTGGATGTTTTTTTTGTTAAGAATAAATTAGTATACCGATGTTGTTTCGTATATCTGTAGTATACAGTCATTTTTAGGCCAGGCACAAGCCTTCTCTGAGGCGAGCACACGGTTTTTTCCGTGCGAACACAGGTCTTTTTTTGGGCGAACACCGGGTTAGCACAAGTTCGCCCCTCTCGCTGGTTTTTTCAAGTGAGGCGCACACAGGGCGCGAAACGGACCAGGCGCTGCTGGCAGCGCCTGGTCCACTTTGCGCCCTGTGTTCGCCCCCGAAAAATTTTGGAGTATAGAATAGGTCAGCCACGCGTATCGAATAGGGCGGGCACGCGTATCGAATAGGGTAGGCACGCGAATCGAATAGGTCAGGCACGCGTATCGAATAGGGCAGCCACGCGAATCGAATAGGGCAGCCACGCGTATCGAATAGGGCGGGCACGCGTATCGAATAGGGTAGGCACGCGTAACGAATAGGGTAGGCACGCGTATCGAATAGGGTAGGCACGCGTATCGAATAGGGCAGGCACGCGTATCGAATAGGGCAGGCACGCGTATCAATTATGTTGCGTACCTACCACATTGAAATTACAGAGAAAAATGACCAATCTGAAAATGACGAATTAATTATTTTTAGAATTTTTAGGAAAACGAATTGATGATTTTTAGAAAGTACTCGCGCAGTAATAAAAATTTGGCCTCACACTTCTGTACAGTTTCGAATTTTCTTCTCGACTTTAGTAGGACCGGAACAACCCACAACCCGCCCCACACCACGCCACCTCATACATGTTCCGATCAAAATTCTGAAGTAACCAACTTTGTTGCAGCTTTAGTCTTTCCTTCTTTTCCGGTGACTCACATGATGCGCCGCCCGTCATTAGGAATTCTGAAGTCATTCAAGTGTTATATCTGGAAAATAATTAGTTGCGTAAGCACTGCTAGCCCCTCACCTTTTTCTGTGGTTTTGGGGGTGGGTTATCGAATTTCACAACGTCAAACTTGGACTGGGCAAAACACAAGGATCACTTTCCTACTTACAACAAAACAGAAGTATGTATAGACGATGATACGTTTGTATCATGATCTTCTTATTTTCACAGAATCACTGAATTGTATCCCTTCAGTCACCTCAACAGTTATTTTCGAAGGAAAGACTCGATGTACCCCTATGGTCCTAGCGAAGTGACATTTCACAGGAATGCATTTCTCTCTCTCTCTCTCTCTCTCTCTCTCTCTCTCTCTCTCTCTCTCTCTCATCACTGTTTCTCTCCATTATTTTCCTAGAATCCTTTGATATTTTTATGTTCTGAGAAACATCATTAAAATTTACACATGTTTTCACCCCCTCCCTGGTGATAACAAAATGAAATTTAGATCATTCCGGGTGGCTTTTGAGTTCAGCCATGTTCTCACAGTGTAGCACACTGCGGCAAACGCAGTTGAAAAGTGTAAGCAAAGAAAACCGGTAGAGTAGATCAAATTTCAGTTACTTAAGTTCTAAAAATTTTACTTTTCCTACTTTTTTCGTCCTAGATTCACAAATCGTAACGTAAAAATGTTTGAAGTAGGTAAAACTATTGTTGGGAACAGTCCGCAACGTTCATTATGTCGAGTGAAACATTTAGTAAAGTACAAACACTTTCGAAAATGAAAGCGGAGATCGGCAAAGCGGTTGCGAAGCGGTTTTATTGTCTTATGCCTTTGCCGAGGTGTGCGTAGTCAGAAACCCTTGAAGCCACTCTCTCCAAAACTTTTGCGGGCCGGCATTGGACCGTAAATGGGCGACAGATGGACCGGGCGACAGATGGACTGTAGATGGGCGACACATGGACCGGTGGCGGGAGAGTGCACTGCGTGTCAAATTTGAACCGGCATTGGATCGTAAATGGGCGACACATGGACTGGGCGACACATGGACCGGGCGACACATGGACTGGCCCATGGATGATCAAATCGGCGAAACCCGCGATATGTCCGCGAGTGGCTGCAATGACCTATCTAGCGCTCGACGACTTTTTAGATCGTTTCTTCTCTGCACTTTGGAGTAGAAACGATTGTAAGCCGAACTATAGCATGTAATGTGTGTTCACACATGTTAGTTCCAACATTGGAATATTTTTGAACTGATGAACATTGGGCTATATTTGTCCACTTAGGTTCAGTTCTGGCTTGAAAGTGGTACCCACTATCATATATCAGGGGTCCGGATATAGAAGGAAAATATTTCATGTGTCATACCCCCGCAAAAGTTATGTGTGTCCACAAAATGTATAAAACTGATATTGAACAGTGAATGAATTGGACAGTGCGATTATGAGTGGGCGACACATGGACCGGGCGACACATGGACCGGGCGACACATGGAATGGGCGACACATGGACCGGCCGACACATGGACCGGACCGGTAATGGACCGTAAATGGGCGACACATGGACCGGACCGGCATCGGACCGTAAATGGACCGGCATTGGACTGTAATTGGGCGACACATGTCCGGGACGACTGTCGCCCATCTACGGTCCAATGCCGGTCCACGAAAAGTTTTGGAGTCTGACCTCACAGACACTCAGCGAATGGTTGTTATTCCCACTTCAATACCTTGTACTTCATTACTTTTGCTTATGAATGTCTAAAAATCAGAATCCACGTGTGACATGCTCATATTCCATCTAGACACTCATCACGACACCCCAAGCATCGAATATCAAAACAAAACGTTCGTTGCAGATGTTGACCTGTTCGCTTTTCCTGCTCTTTTCCATGGCGTTCGGCCGCGAAATCGTGCGGTTGCAGTCCAGTGAAGGTGAACTGCAAATGACGTCATAACTATAAGTTTGATTTCAGACCTGGACTACGCTGATGATGACTATTCTGACTACCGGTATTTGGAGAAAAGATCGATCGATCCGTTAAGCGTCCCGAGACTCATTAAAGAACCCCCATTGAAGAAGCGTAAGTTCGATCTCTAACGCTGGATGATTTTTTTGCTTTTCACAGGAATTGACCCCTTGAGTATTCCAAGGCTCCTGAAAGAACCGCCATTAAAAAAAAGGGACACGACGTCGTTCAAGAGGGGAGATGCGGTATACCCATCAGCTAGTAAAAGTACCGTACCACTTATACGAATGAGGGAGCCCCCTTTAAAAAGATCCGGTAGGTTGTTTTAACCTTCGAAGTTCTAGAAAACTCTAATTAAAATGTTTACTTGGTGTAACGGTATTTTCCACCGCTTACCATCAAATATAGTTCGAGTACAGTTCCTTCAACTTCACTAGTCGTGAGCAATGACTAGGCTCTGATCATCTAACCCAAAGCCAATAGCCGAAGATGATTGTGCTAGCACAATGTCCTGAACAACATCTTAAGATAGTAATTCTGAATCCAGTTCGAAAAAACGAGAGCAGTTTCTCTTGTATCTTTTCTCTCCTAAGGAGAAAAATTCGCCCTTACTGATCTTTGCCTCTCGAACACCACAAATAGAAGATTCACACGAGATTTAACGTTTTGAATAATTTCAGTCTCTCTGCGAGAACTTCTGGATAGATTTGATGAGAACGACTTTCTGGAACCAAGGAGGTTGAGGTAAGTTTCTGTTGGGATGATTGTCGTATATCGGACAGAATCTTATTCGAGGTGTTATGAAGCAATCTGAATAATTTTGTCAGTGATCCTTAAAGCTTTTAATAGTTGTGAAAACAATGAACAAGTCACAAACTAAATTAAAACTTTTTTTTAATAAAATTTAGCAGCCGCCGGTGAAGTTTTTATTAAACAATCGCTAGGAGCAAAAAACACTTACAGGCTGCGCTGTAAAAGCAGTCAGACAAACAATAAAACTCTAGAATCCACTTTTGCCTCTTTTTTTCTACATAGAAATTTTTCAGAACGACTCTGTACGAAGAACAATAAGTAGGATAGAGGAACACATCGACTTGGGTACCCATTGATCTTCATAACTTTTCTGCAGAGCTCGAACAGTGTGATAGACAGCTCCAATAAATTATCACTATTGTTGTCTTCTCTTTTCAACTGAACTCGACTTATTCTAAGTTTGGCGCCTTCGACTTGGTGAATGGCATCCAGGCTGGTGTCCACTTTTCCAAATTGTTAGCGTTCTTAACTGCAGATAATAAACAACGTTGTATGCAAATTGTCTGAAACAACCAATTTGGTACGAAAACCTGCAGAAAACTTTCAGTAATGCTTGATAACAAAAATAGAAAATGTGAATTGAATGTTCTTACTACTAAAAAGACTGAACTTACTACTCTTACTACTAAAAAGACTTGAACTTTTGACCTTCTGCATGACGGTTCCGCTTATGGTCGACCGGCAAAAGACTACTATTGCGCGGATACAAAACATTTTTGATGACCTTGTGGTGTTCAAAAAATCAGGTAAATTGGGTGAACATCGGTTATTCAAATCAGTCAAAAATTAAAAGTTCAAAAAATCAGCAAAACTACTAATTATGACAGTTCCAAACAAGTGAAAGTGATATTTTGCCTGTTGCAAACTCATTTTTCATACTTTCCGGAAGATTTCTTGTATATTTCTATTCAAAATAGCGTTTTTGTTACTTTTTTTCCCAAAAAACGTCACATTTTATGAGTGTCTAAACCTAAACAAGCTAGCTTAGGTCAGGTGGTCCCTAGCGATTACCCAACCTACGTCCAACGTACTTATGGTGTAGTTGACATCATTGGTCATCCATGGATGGTGACAGCGTGGTAAATTTATATAGATAGGAACGAAAAAATTGGATTATAATCATCAGAAACAGATTATTTAAAAATTTTATTAAGTTTCAGAGAGGAATCTCGATGCATCATCGAGAAATATTGGAAGTTGCGTTTTTATTTGGACACTATAGTGCCTACCTGAACTTTTTTGCAGTTTATTGGTCGAAGAACATCAGGCTTCGAATGAAACTTCTATAGATATGTCTTATTTGAGGTTTTCTTATGCATTTAAAAGATCAAATCAATAATGACATTGATGTAGCAGATTCGGATAAAGTTTTTTTTTAATTTTCTTAAAACTTCCGGACTCCGTGCAACTCTGCTTACAAACTAGACATCAGAATTGCACGGAATTCCGACTTCCGACTTCCGCCTTCCGACTTCCGCCCTTTTTTCACTTCCGACTTCCGACTTCTGACTTCCGTGAAAAAAATTTCACTTCCGACTTCCGACTTCCGTGAAAAAATTTCACTTCCGACTTCCGACTTCAGTTTAACAAATTATCCTTCCGACTTCTGTCAAAAAGTTTTTTTCGTGAAAAATGACGAAAAACCCGTGAAATCGTTTCTACTCAGTCTGGAATTGACCTATCACCTGTTGAGAATGCGCGAATATACAATATCTTTGGGTTTTTTCAACTTTTTTGCACTCCCGACTACCGTTGAAAAAATTCTACTTCCGACTTCCGACTTCCGCCTTCCGACTTCCGCCCTTTTTTCACTTTCGTCTTCCGACTTCCGACTTCCGTTTAAAAAATTCACTTCCGACTTCCGACTTCTGACTTTAGTTTTGAAAAATTTTACTTCCGTGCAACTCTGCTAGACATCATTCCTAATCATACAAAAAACTAATGCATTAGGTCTTATCGGTCCGTTCCAGGAAACACATAAAAATCAGGTACTGGTATGGTTTGTAGTTGCACAATGTCGACGCATGTAATTGAAACTCTCGAGTGTGACTCATAACACCAAACTGTAACAGAAAACCAGACGGGCGGTACTCTGGTCACCTCCGAACTTTTTTACAACACTCGTAAACTTGAAGAGAGACAAGAAACCTGAAATTGAAGACTCGCAAAAGAAGAAGAAGAAACTACTCGGAAATTGGTCTTCAAACTCCTTGAAACGTTTGTGTACACAATACACACATGATACCAAATTCGAGGAACACAACCAAACAACAAGAAGTTTAATACAAAAGTGTCAGAGAGTGACCGGCAAGCGGTTGTTACACTTTCATGGTAAGAGTGATCAGAACGGAATGCGCTGACCGTCTGACCTTTTGATAGAAAAAGTTGCTAATTTGAGAGCACCGAAATTGAATATTTTACTCTTGTCAGAACTAGCTTGGTTGTCTTCTTTCTTGGGAATAAAAGTAGGCAGAAAATTCTTCCTTACTCACTGTACTCATCGAACATAGCTCCACGCGACTGCCTGCTTTTTTGTCATGAATCCTACCTTCCGAGAGAAAACCATCACAACCAGAGGAAATATCAAGGCTGCTCTCAAGCAATACTTTTACTCAATAGCTTTTACTAGGAGTAAATCGACAAGTTACCTGGACGTTACTCCATCGGGCCGTGAATAGGCGATAGTTTGACCGACCATCGGTCCCCCATTCACAGTCTAATTCCGGTCCAACGAAAACTTTGGAGTACAATCTCGATCGAAATGACTCAATAATATTCTAGACCTTTCCCGAAAACCTTACATCAGCACTTCAAAGTTTCAATTTATTCAGGAAACTGTAGAAATTTGCTCATATATCGCGAACAAAACAAGAACCAAGATGCAAGTAAGACTTATTAAGAACGAATAAAATGACAATAGAGGAAATAAAAAGTGTCCACTGTCCATCGACAAATTCACCTTTGACGGTAATTGGTAATGAAGAACAGTGTAGGGGCAGCGGGTGATAACAAAAGAGTGCCGTGGGCAGTGAAAATTGCGTGAAAATTGAAAATTGGCTACTGGGTTTTGGAACAAAGGCGCCGGTGTAATAGTAGCCGACGGGCATCAGTGACCGGAGCACCGTATAAAAGTGAGTGGCTACGGTGAAGGGTCAGCACTTCCCTCTAAACAATCCGAGTAGTCCCTATCAGTCCTTAGGTAATGTCATTTCCTAGCTTCTCTCCATTTCGCATCACAGTACTCCTAAAAATCCTTGTAGTCACTATCAAACCTTAGGTACTGCCATTTTCTAATTTCTCTCCATATCGCATCACAGTACTCCTAAACAATCCATGTAGTCCCTATCAGTCCTTAGGTAATGTCATTTCCTAATTTTTCTCCATTTCGCATCACAGTACTCCTAAAAATCCTTGTAGTCACTATCAAACCTTAGGTACTGCCATTTTACTCAATTTCTCTCCATTTCAAATTACGGTATCCCTAAACATTCCGAGTAGTCCCTATCAGTCCTTAGGTAATGTCATTTCCTAATTTCTCTCCATTTCGCAGCACAGTACTCCTAAACAATCCTTGTAGTCCCTATCAGTCCTTAGGTACTGTCATTTTACCCAATTAAAATCACGATACTACTTCCAGCAAGCTTCTTTGAATAAAAATCAAATTTTCGAGTTTTTATCTTGAAGGCTCGCTTCATGGTCCTCCTAATAACATCTCCTCGGTTGGAGTTGGTTTTCAAGAATAATTATTAATTTTTTTAATAGTTTTTTGAAAATAATCTTCTAACCCCACTTCAATTAAATATGAACTATTACAGTACTTATTCTTTTTTCAGTTCGAAATTTTTTCATGAGTTTTGGAACAAATAATTGAAATACTGTAAATTTTCTTTTTTTCCCCATTTTTTGTATACAATCAAGCTCAAAAAAGTAACTATGGACCATAATCGTACATTTTCATATACTTCCTAGGTTTTATATTGAAAAAAAACAGTTTTCAAGACACACCTGGAATGAAACCTATTCTAGAGGGAAGATTGAGCCGAACATCAAACCATACGGTATGAAATAGAGTATCAAGCTTAATAATGTCAAATTCAACTGAATTTAAACTATTGGTCCATGCAATGTCTAATTTTCTTAAGAGCTCGGAATATGTTTTCGAAGAGACTTTTTTGATCATAATTTAGAAGTCGAAATTAATAAAAATTCTTCATATTTATGTTTTTGCTAAACGACTTTCTCATTATCTTTGCAACATCTTCACTCGTGTTGTTTTGAAAACTGTTCAATGTAAATTTTATCGTTTTCCATCTTTTTGAAACTCGTTCTTGACTTTTACGAGCGGAAGAAGAAACAATATCGAGAAGAGATGTAAACTTGGGAAAGAGGGGTACTGTATCGAACTTTAACACTGAAAAAAACTTGTTCGTTATTTTTCCGGATATTTGAAAAACGAGGGGTACTGTATCGAACTTTAACACTGAAAAAAAGTTGTTCGTTATTTTTCCGGATATTTGAAAAAAGAGGGGTACTGTATCGAACTTTAACACTGAAAAAAAGTTGTTCGTTATTTTTTCGAATATTTTTAATTTAAACGAATAGTTTAATTTTTTCGTTTTTCCTAGTAGAGGTACAGAGCCTTTTTCTTTTATTGAGAATCAGTTTCTCTTTGAATTTTTTTTAATCTGTAGGTAAAACTTAAACGCCTAACATTACCCACCGAGAGGTGGCACCATAACTTTCTTCACCTTTCTACCTTCTCATAAAAATTCAAAGACCGGCAAAAAACGGTGACCCGCTGGCGTGTGCATATAACTTCCATTGTCCGTTTCAAATCAAAAATTGATGCAAATAACTTACTCTCTCTCTCTCTCTCGCTCACAACAAAGAAACATTCTTAAAACAGGTTTAGGGGTCGTCCCCGCCGGTCGTGGGGTCACTCAGTGCGGGGGGGGGGCGGGACCCCACAATAAATATTCAAATTGTTCATTGAATTCAGACCATTCGACACTTCTTGTTACTTTTGAAACGTACTCCCACTGTGGTACTTTTCCATCTTCTTCCAGTCTCTGACAACGTTAGGTATTTTTGCTATACGTATAGTACGTTGGCTTTGATGCAATATTTTCGTTTATTATACTAGCCTTGACTAATTTCTTTGAAACGTACACTCTATTAGAAAATCTTAATTTACTCATACCACTTTTTCTCAATTCATTCATTTTTTTCCGAAACCTACCTTAGAGTGTTACTTTTCATTGGACACTTCTTTTTGTTTTAGAAGGACTTCTTTCTTGTCTCGAGCACTATTTAAGTACTCTCAGTAATACACTAGTATGCTTAATTTTAAAATATTTTTTGAGTTCAGAAAAAGATGACGTACATATTTGAATTATCATTTTATCAGCTTTCGAGAATGGTCCTTCCGAGTTTTTCATCAAAAAAGTGACACCACTCGACGATTCGCCTAAGCCTCCATCAGTCGATTAGTTGTACTACGGGTCAAAGTTTTTAACCCAAACAGTGCCAAAACTATAATCATCTCGTGAACAAAGAAAAACGACCAGAACGTATGATAATCTATATGAATAGAGAAAGGCAATGTGAGCAATTCTTCGTTCTTTCGAAACAGATGATTTCCTGAGTCAGCCTTTAGGCATTTTGGAAGTTTGAAAAGGCAAAGGTCGCTATAAAAAAGGGCACGAAGTGATGAATATAGACGCCCTTCTTCCTTCCTTTTTCTTGTGATTGGACATTTTCATAAAAGAATCGAATCGAGCCATGGTTATCATACAGTTAAACTCATTGAAGTTTGTCTGGGCGCCTCTAAATACTCCAAGGCGCCTAAAAATTCTCTGAGGCGCCTCGGAATACTTCAAGGTGCCTAAAAATTCTCTAGGGTGGCTCGGAATACTTCAAGACGCCTGAAAATTCTCTAGAGCGCCTAGGAATACTTCAAGGCGTCTATAAATTTTCTAGGGCTCCTAGGAATACTTCGAGGCGCCTAAAAATTCTTTAGGGCCCCTCGGAATACTTCAAGGCGCCTAAAAATTCTCTAGAGCGCCGCGACTCCCAAACCACGGCATCCTGAATTCCTCCATGGCGCATTCCACCAGAACACCTTTAACAAAGTACCATGGAAAACGGTACCATTCACCCTTTGATGGGGATCGTTCCTCTTCTTCTTTTTTGCCTTTAGTAAACACATTTCAACCTTGAAACATGATTCCAAAATAAACTTTTCTTCCCAACAATGGCATGTGGTGGTGGGGGGAGGTTGTGTGATACGCACCATTGTGTCGAGAATGGACTGGCCTGGTCAATTTCTTTGTACTATCAGTCACTTCACGAGGTTGCAACTTTTCTCACGTTTTTCAACTGGCAGCTCACTGATGGTGGTTGAAAATGGGAATGGAACAAGGCCACAAGACAGGGGGATCCGGACTGGAGCTAGATAAAGAAAAAGAAAAATATTCTTCATTTGAGGTTGTTTAGATCTAAAACTCCGAGGTTAATTCTTTTACTCAAACAGCCGTCTTTCTCCAGTGATGAATTTCTGATTGTTTGTATATTACTACATAAAGTGTGATCTTTAAGTGAAATCTAACAAACTTTGCTTTTGCTCAAGGCGACTGAACAAGATTTCACAGAACCCAGATAAATTAAATACAAATTAATGTGTTTGTTCATGATAGCTATGAATTTCAAGAATATCAAATACCAGACATATTGATATTCGCCTTCTCTTCATCTCTCTCTCTCTCTCTCTCTCTCTCTCTCTCTCTCTCACTCAAAATTTTCAACAATAAGACAATTTTCAGATTATGCGTGCACTTCACGCAGTTCTACTACTCTTCGCGCTCGGATGGCAAGCAACTGCCGAGAAAAAAGTTTGTTTTGATCTTTAATTAGGGTAAAACCTCAACTTAAGGTCGAAGCCACAGCAGCAGTGTGGAAGGAGCCGCCGAGAGACTGTTCCGATGCACCCAAGAACCTCAAGCAAACTTGCTTAATGGTAACGTTCATTCCATTCAACTATTTTTGGTCTATGCCAATTACTTGTTCACTTTCACTCTTCGCGCGATGACCACTCATTGAAGGTAGTCAGATCAAGAGTATGATTTTGGCACGTTCCCAAATTGGGTAGGCTAACTGCGCAATACAATGTTATTCGAAAAATCGGAATGACTTCATTCTATCGCATTTTTGTTCATTAACCATGAGTTCATACGCTTCGGGACCACCAACAATAGCTGCCACACCACAAGCAAAGAATAATGGGCGTGGGAACCGTAAAGAAAACCTTTTTTAAAGTTGCTCCGGGCAGGACAGTTTTGCGATTTTTCGCAAAAAACATGTTCTCTGTTAAAATTATTTGATTTTGACAAGAAATTTTAAGATGCGAAAAATGGACACGGCAACCCGTCGTCGTCTTGCCAGACAGGCCGTCCGACAGACCACCCTTGCCCAGACTGCAGCTGTTCCTAACTGGCTCCAGCCTATCCCTGTGGCGCCAAACGCGAGAGGACAAGCTGCGTATCACCCTTACGATTGCATGACTCTTCTTTGTCTCTGCCCGTTCTTCAATGTGAGTTTATTTTTTTTCTGTTCTAGACAAACCGTTTTTCATATGAATTACTCTGGCAATGGTCCGGTATTATGAGGGGTGGCGATACCACAACGTTACCGATGTCTTACCAAACCAGTACCCAAGTCATACCAAAATTGCCTTTTCGATACCGATGTCATACTAAATTGTGGATCTTAAGTTTTGGAGATTTTTCTGGTACAGTTAGGATTTTTTGACTGAAATCGGAAAGTTAATTCAAATACTAGGCTACATGTTACCTGGGAATAGCCAAGTCCTACCTCCTACATTAGGTTTTGAGGACCATTTTTTTCAAATTATGAGGTTTATGCCTGTGCCAATTTCAATCACACTCGGTACTTATCTCAATGCGAAAAATGACCCCAAAATCTAGAACATCAATCTCACTTTTTGCTGGATCTAATTTTACAACACCGGCGGACGTGCACACGACTCTGTCCAAAGATAATCCATCGAGAGGTCATTTGACCGGCCTGTAATAGACGAAAACTCTTGTGTTCAAAAAAAAGCATTTGCAGGGAAGGAATGTCAACGGCCAGTGTATCCTCTCGAACGGAGTGCCTCTTACCATGTCGTGGAGAAAGGAGTACAGAATGATGACTGAGGATGAGAGAGCTAGGTTAGTAACGATCACATCAAGAAGGAACCCATTCTTCCAGTTATCACTGATAAGTCCAAAGATTGAAAAAAAGAACTTGTGGGAAGAAATAAAAAAAATCTAGATAAAAAATGTTTCTTTATTTTTGAAAAAAATCATTTCTTGGATGGATTAAAATGTTGTTAGGTTCAAAACTCCTTGTGTAAGTGACTTTGTGAAGATCTTTAAACATGATCAGTAATGGTACAATGAACAAAGAAATCGAAAAGGACAATTTCACTCACTACAATAAATCAGAATTGAGAAAAAAATAGAGAATTTTTTCAAAAATTTCATTGAAATTTCACCGAAAGAATTACAGATGGCACAACGCTCTGAACACTTTGAAAAGAAATGGAGAATACGACAGGCTGAGCAGACAGCACTTTGAGGTACAGTATGAAAAAGTACGGTATAACCTTCAGTTCTTCAGGTCGGCGTCGGATCAGGAGCCCACTCTGGCCCAGGTTTCCTGCCCTGGCACAGAGAGTTCTTGAAGAGATTCGAGATCGCGCTTCGAATGGTCGACCCAACCGTCTCCATTCCATACTGGGATTCCGTTATGGATCAGTATCTCCCAATCCCATCTGAATCCATCATGTTCACTGACCTTTTCGTTGGAGGTACTGACATATATGGTAATGTTATCACTGGCCCATTCGCTTATTGGAGAACTTTGGAAGGTAGAAGCACTATTCTGAGGTTTGTTTTTTTATGTGAGGCAGAGAGAGAGAGAAAGACACATATCTTCCTCTACCTGTAAAAAAGTCTGACCTCCGTAAATCGGTTTCTTAGTTACCGTAGCAGTTTCGCTTCGAAAAACATGAACGATTAAGTAATGCGCCTTTAATTTCAATGGACTGAAAGTAGGAATAATAATTTAAATCCACAAAGATCTAACTGTTCGTTGTGAGAGTCCCGACCCTACCGTACTCAGTTTACAAAAATGCGACTGCCGCGAGTTTGAAATCGGTTAGACTTTTTGCTAGATATGTGAAAGAGAGAGAAGAGAGAGAGGGGGAAAGAGAGGGCACACTGTGGCAAACGCAGTTGAAAAGTGTAAGCAAAGCAAGCCGATAGAGTAGATCAAAGTTACTGTAGTTCAAAAATTTTACTTTTCCTACTTTTTTCATTCCAGATTCGAAAATCGTAACGGAAAAATGTTTGAAGTGAGTAAAACTATCGTTGGGAACAGTCCACAACGTTCATTATGTCAATTGAAACATTTATTAAAGTATAAACACTTTCTGAAATGAAAGCGGAGGTCGACAAACCGGTTATATTGTCTTATGTATGTGCAGAGGTGTGGAGGGGAAAGAGAGATTGATGTTTTCCAGAAACCTCGGAGCCGAAGGACAACTCTTCAACGAAAACCAAGTCAACAGTATTGTCGCCCAAAACACCATCGAGAACACCATGGCGTACACAGCCCCTCAACCAGGTCAGCATCTCCCCCCTCTCTTTCTTCCACTATTCCATTCAGGATGTCCATACCCCAACAACTACGCAGCTGTCGAATACAGTCACTCGAACATTCATCTGTGGGTTGGCGGTGACATGAAACCACCAAGTACTTCTGCTAACGAGGTGATTTTGATTCGAATGAAGAATAGATGAATTGTGTGAAAGTGAGAGAAGGGGAGATTGCGAAAGTAATCTCGAGATAGTGAGATTATTTTGTAGAGTGACGGGCGTCAGGGAAATTGTATCAGTTATGAAAATGATTGACACGATACGAATATCGCATTTTTTTTCTCTCTCTCTCTCTCTCTCTCTCTCTCTCTATCTCTCTCTCTCTTTCTTTCTCTTTCTATCTCTCTCTCTCTCTCTATCTATCTATCTATCTATCTATCTATCTATCTATCTATCTATCTATCTATCTATCTATCTATCTATCTATCTATCTATCTATCTATCTATCTATCTATCTATCTATCTATCTATCTATCTATCTATCTATCTATCTATCTATCTATCTATCTATCTATCTATCTATCTATCTATCTATCTATCTATCTATCTATCTATCTATCTATCTATCTATCTATCTATCTATCTATCTATCTATCTATCTATCTATCTATCTATCTATCTATCTATCTATCTATCTATCTATGTGCCTCTTTAATCCAATAATTACAGCCAATCTTCTTCATGCACCACAGTTTCGTCGACTACCTCTGGGAACTCTGGCGTCAGATTCAACAACCAAGATGGCTCCGTGAGCAGGTGAACGACCTGCTTCTACTTTCCCCAACGACTACATTCAGGCTTATTCTGCCGACCATCCAACTTGTGCCAACTGGCAACACTTCAGCTACGCCCCAATGAGACCTTTCCCGTCGTTGGTGAACAGAGATGGTGAGATTTGCGGCGTAAATCGACAAATGTTCCTTTAGGTCTTTCGAACTCTTATACCGATCAGATGTACCGTTATGCACCGAGACCAACGTGCAGTGTTCAAAATCCTAACTGTGGCTCTCCATATCTTTTCTGTGATACTAGAGGGTGAGGGAAAGAGATAGAGATAGAAAGAAGAGGAGGAGGAGAGAGAGAGAGAGAGAGAGAGAGAGAGAGAGAGAAAAAGAGAAAGAGAGAGAGAGAGAGAGAGAGAGAGAAAGAGAAAAAGAGAGAGAGAGAGAGAGAGAGAGAGAGAGAGAGAGAGAGAGACGTTTCCAGATACCCCCACTGTGTAGCTAAAATCAAGCTGAACGGAATTTGCCGAGGTTTCGAACAATTTGACTCCTGTTACGCCGCAAGATGCTGGTACGGAAGATGTGTCGCAAACGTAAGACTCTTCCCAATACTGTTTCAACACACATTCCAGTCCTTCGCAAGAATGCGCGGTGCCAAAACCCACAGCAACGCCACGGCAGCCATCGACATGTCCAAGGTCACGGTGAACGGAACCGAAGTCAAGAAAGTTCCATTGGTGAAACGTGTCACTCTTAAGATGACTGCTCCTCTATTTGTTGATTGTTATAACAGGTATGTTTCTCTCTCAAATGGGTTTGAACCATCACCTTTTCACTCCACCATGGTGAACCACATCATTAAATTCACCGCTTCAGACACCCATGTTGCAACTCATGGGCAGAAGACGGTCAATGCAGAAAGGACCCAGAGTACATGGGACAGTACTGTTCGGCCAGTTGTGGCACCTGCACTCCTTCATACAATTCTACAGATGGTACTGTTTTGTTTTTGTGTGTACTGCCTATGTCCATTTATTCAGGTTGCACCGATCGCCACGTCAACTGCAAACCATGGAAGAACGTCAATATGTGCATTGGCATGTCTGCTGACTTCATGAGTGAAAACTGCAGAGAGTCATGTGGAAAGTGCGAACTGTCCAGGAAAGATCAGTGTTTCATCAATGGAAAGGTTAGTAGGCAGATATAGTATGCATGGTTATTGTGATATGATTGTTCAAAAATACTCCTTCCACTGGGGTAGATCAAAATCAAACACAGATTAGATTTGATTGGTCGAGTTCTTTACTGATCTGCGGCAGGTGCTCTCCTTTATTTCACTTTTTGATCATCGAAGCGCGAGATAATGATGGAGTCATCATTCCGGTTAGAGAGGAAATACCAAGCTAAAATTTTACAGAGGGTTAGCTGAAGGTTATACGGATATAATAAAAATCGAAATTTTGTATTTTGACGCGTGACGTGGCTACACACTTTACGCAAAGTGACGAATCTCGTAGTACCTGATAGTGACCGGATTCTAAAAGTTACAGATGAAGTCAGTTAAGGTCTAGGCTTTTCAAAGGCGCTAAGGCGCTAACGATGAAACAAGTTTCAAATTTGGAGAATCTTTAAAAACCTTGTAACTTCCAGATCATCCCACTTCCATCCAACCCGAAACTTCGTGAGTCCATCGACGAAGCCATCGAACTAGATGTGAAGGAAAGAATCGAGAAGGCGAAGTCTCACTTGGCTAGAAATGAGAAAATCCGCATCGCACACGAACACGAGCAGACCAAAAAGAAGTCAGTCTAAAAGACATCCGAAACTTTAATTGGATCCGTTACCATTTTTGTACACTAGCACACACACACACCGTACCTTGGGTACACGACCGACGGGTTGTCTTTACATTTAGGTAGACGACACAGAAACATGAACACGACACTTCTTGATTATATCCTAGATCTCAACAGTTCTCCATACCCACACTGCCGAGTAGTTTTCTGTAGTTTTTATGTGTTTGTGAATAAATATGTCTCTATTGATCAACTTTTACGTGTCATGAAAAACATTTCTCTCTCAAAGCAATGGAAAGCATCTCTTGGTCTCGTAAGGATTTACAATCTATGAGAAGGCGCGAAATCTGAGCGTTCGCGCGTTTTCAAAAAGTGTGAAAAGAAAATGTGGTTACTGTAGAACGCAGGATGGTGTCATGTGGAGTGTCGCTTCGGCGTTTTTATTTTTTATTTTTGTTTGTTTTTTCGCATTTTATGCGCTTCACTTTGCTGCTTGAGTTTGATCACTTAAGTATAAATGCCAGTTTGTGACATTATGACGTATTAGAGTAATTTTTAGTTGAAAAGGTAACTGCCTCCGACTAGAAAAACACTGTCGTTGAAAAATCAAATGTTTTGACGATATAATTATTCAATTACAAAACCCCATTTTGTTCTTTCACTCCAATATCTTACTTTTGCTCTCATGCACTCTTTCAGACATGCCTGAGAACAGTTCACGAAGTACGAAGCGAGTTTTCCTCGAGATGGCGATCGATGGGGAGAATGTCGGCAAAATCATTATCGAGTTGTTCGATAAACTAGGTGAGACTCACGGAGAATCGTTTGAGTATAAAACTTTTTCAGCGCCCAAGACATGCGAGAACTTTCGAGTTCTCTGTACCGGGGAGTGTGAGAAGATTGACAACGTTAAAATGACTTACAAGGGTTCGACATTCCACAGAGTCATCAAAGGATTTATGATTCAGGTTAGTTTTCGTACAATATGAAAACGTTCGTCAAGTTCCTCTTCCATATGAGAATTTCAGGGTGGTGACATCACTGAAGGCGATGGAACTGGAGGAATGTCCATCTACGGAAGAACTTTCGACGATGAAGATTTCATCGAGTCCCACTCCGAGCCATATGTTCTCTCCATGGCTAATAAGGTGAGATTAACTCTGTTTCTTCTATAGTCTTTGTGATATTGTGATTACACTTTTCAAAGCGGTTATTCTTCTTTGTTTCCAAAGGATAGGCAATCCGAAATTCTTCCAAGCGAAGTTATTCAAAACCAATTTAATAACACACTGTAATTTTTTTTTCAAAAAAGTTGGGTTGAACGAGGAACATAAATCACTTCTTGTTAGACTTGTGCGCCGAAGCCGATCTGGGCTCAAAGCATCTGGATTATAAGGTCGAAAATGGGTAACCCAACTGGTGATCTATCGAAAGTCAAGCGAACTTTGAATGTCGAGTCATTCAACTTTGATTTAATAAAAAGTTAATTCATTACAGGGACCCAACACCAACAGCTCCCAATTTTTCATCACCACAGCCATCGCCCCACATTGTAACCAGAAGCACGTCGTTTTCGGAAGAGTGAGTAATCTTTGCACCATCTTTTCTCAAACTGCCGATTCAGGTAGTAAAAGGTCACTCTGTCGTCGACAAAATCGAGAGACTCCGAGTCAACTCGAATTCGAAGCCGCTTGCCGATGTGACCATCATCAACTGTGGAGAACTATTCAGAAAGAAGAAAACCAGGTTTAGATACATCTCTATTTAGTCTTATGTGTATCAAATCAAAGGAATTTTCTGAGTACAGTTCACTGAAATGAAAATTGTCCCCGAACTAGCGATGAATTCTATAACCTGAGTGTTCCCACTACCCTCTCACTTTTTCCTCCAACACAATAACATAATCATCTTTCAGCGAAAACGAAGAAGAACAACCGAAGGAGGTAGCGGAGAAGCATGTTGTAGAAGAGAAGGAGGAAGAATCTGTAAGTTGTGAAACAGACGATCTTTAAATGCTGAATCTTCAGGTCTCGACGATCAAAGCGTCAGATCTGCCAGAGGAACCAAGGAACAACAGCTTCCTGATGAGAAGATCCAAGTCACGATCGAAGGAAAGGGTGAGATTTTTATATTATTTTTGTTTGAGCTTATCTTCTAACGAGATTTTCAATCGAAAATTTGAACATCATATTCCATATTCATGAAGTACAAGAATTTATGCGATAATTGAATTCTCTTTCAAAAAAGTTAGCTGGAAAGTTATCAGTAGAACTACTTTTCATATGAAGTTTTCCTAGGACTTGATGATTATCTAAAATTCAGAAACAAGATGACTCGAAGAAACGCAGAAGATCTCGTAGTGACGAGCGGCGACGAAGACGATCAAGAAGTGCGGATAGAAACCGTCGACATCGCAACAGCCGAAGCAGAAGCCGTTCGCCGAATAGAAGGCGTGATTCTAGAGGGTGAGTTTTTCTTCTTGATTTTTAAATTTTTTCTAGAATTTATAGACGTAGTCACTTTTTTGAATTACATTCTATTTGGCACTGGTGCATTTTAGGCTTAGGATTGGCCATAATGGCTTGATTTGGTGGGTTGACCTAATATTATTAAAGTTATAATTGTGTTTTGTTAACCTCAAGTGAGATATTTCAGTGTTCGCGATCGTCTTTCAAGAAGAAGTGGTCGATCGAGATCTCCAAGAAGGAACAGAAGATCTTCACCAGTCAACTATGTGGAGGTATGTTTTTAAAGTCTTTTTTTAAAGTCGGAATGAAGGTTCGTTAGAAAGGTTAAAAATCAAAAATTACTTATGAAATTGTTCAAAGTGTGAAACAGATAATCACAAATAGTTTATTGCTCGTAAGAAAATGGTTCAGTCTACATTTCCGTTACAAGTATCTACACTGTACATGCGGAATTTTGTCAATTTGTAACTTTCATAATAAATTGACGGCAAAATTGTTTTTTACAGAGAAGAAATGAACGTATAAAGAAAGAGACTGGAGTGAAGGTAGTCAAAGGTCGTGGAGCCATGAGATTCATGCCCGACCGCAGAAGTGTAACTCCACCACATTGGAGGAAGGAACAGGTGATTTTCATTTTCTTAAAATATTTTGCATCATAAGGAAATATGCAAGTGTCAGTTCATGAAATAGTTGAGACTAGTTCCCGCAGCATATGTTCTGTTCAAATTGAAAGTTTTCACTTACTCTACCTCTACCTGACTCTGACTGATAATGTCAGCAAAAATAATCTTTATCGGAAAATCTAAAACAAAAGAACCTAGAACATCGAGTATCAAATTTCAACTCGGAAGATTTTATTTTTGGAAAGCTAGTGATTCAGAAAGTTCATAACGAAAGTCGTAGGTAATTTACCAGAAATCGTAAAAACTAAATTTCAGGAACGTGTCACAACCCTGAAAGATCTTCACAAGAAGCGAATCGAGCTGGGAGGTGAAGACGTGGTCGTCAAAAAGCAGAAAAGACGTGACGATGACGATGAAGAGACAAAGGAAGAAGATGACGTCATCAAGCAAGAAATCGAAGAGAAGGAATCCGACTCCGAAGCGTCGTCGGCTGGAGAAGAGAGTGAAAACGAGGAGAATGTAGATGTGTCGATTGCAGCATGATTGGACTATTCCTGACCCATCAAAGTTTTCATTTTATCCAGGTTTTTGATCTTTTGAATAGAAAAGGCACTGGGGTTGGGTTGTGCAAGGAGTTTATTTTTGTGTGGAAATGTTGCGAAATAGTACCTTTCACTTAACGATTTTAATATACCTGGTATTTCAAGAAACATGTAGCACGGTAGACGATACGACGATAGCTCATTCCCCAGGCCTAGGAAAGTTTGATTCGTATTTCAAAAAAGTGGACTAAGATTTCTTACGGGTTTAAAATTCGGCTTATCTCAGAACTTGTGATTATTTTCTGTAGTCGAAAAGGTGTGTTTGTAGTGGAAATGTCAAAAAATACCCCTTCCCGGAAATTACTGGGAACGGTCGGATTTCGATCCATGAGTTTATCCGACCGATCTTCTCGCCTTTCCTAAGCCTGGAAAATCGTCTTCGCGTATTGTACTCTCCTAAATGCCACCAGTGCAAAAAAACGAATAAGTTGTTTCTGTTTCTTTTCTTCACGATATGTTCAGATCTCCCATATTGTTTTTAATATACGAGATAAATTATTCCTTAGCCTTTTTGATAGTTCAAACGAGACGTGTTCCTTGCACAGTCGGTATTACCTTGTGAATGCTTCATTTTTTAAGTAATTCCAGAAAGATGACGAACTGTACAACTTCATCATGTGTGATTTTCTCTAAAATTGTGTAGTCAGTAGAGTGAATCATCCTATTACTCATCATAAATTTATATTTATTTTTTTAAAGCTGCATGATTTTCAGCTAGTTCTGATCGAGTTGTTTTCAACTATATTCAAAAAATCAGAACTTTTTCTCGAATTATGTTATTCGAAGCCGTAAAGATATTCCTTTTTGAAGGTATTTTTGCACTTTACTAATTTCAATTAAAGACATCGATGAAAAATCGGTTCACTCTACTTGATGTTTTCGCGGCCGTGGCCGATTTGGAAGCGTTGAAAGGAATGCGTGTGAACAATGTCTACGATATTGACAACAAAACGTATCTCATCAAACTCAATAGGTAGGTTTTTTATTAAAAGTATGACTGCCTGTCTATTTTACAATCGTTTACTTCTGTTTTTCGGGTGGATTCGATAAAATCATTTCTATAGTAGTAGAAATGATATAAAAGAACTTTTTCAAACGATATTTCAATGAAACATTCAGCACCGAAGGAAAAGCTGTGATACTGTTCGAGTCAGGAGTTCGTATCCACAGGACCTACCACGACTGGCCAAAGTCGCAGACCCCGTCCTCATTCTCTATGAAGCTGAGAAAGCATATAAACCAGAAGAAGTGAGCCTTTTTGTATCGTACGGTACTGTCGAAAAGATACAACATCTATCACTTTCATCAATATTGATCGGCCTGGAATTTCCAGTTGTTGATTATAGAAAACGGTATGAGAACAAAGACAGTGGGAAGAAATTGAAAATCGTTCTTTTCACAATGCATGTTCAGACTCAACGAGGTTCGTGTTCTCGGAAACGATCGACTGGTAGAGCTGACATTCGGTTTTGCTGATCGTGAGAACAAACTGCTCATTGAGCTCTATGATCGGTGAGCTTTAGGTTATTCATAATTGACTGAAGAATCTTTCTACAAAAAAAAACACATGCAGTTTTGTTTATTTAGTGAATAGAATAATTGATTTATCTCACCGTTTTTTCTCTTGGATTCGCTGGATTTTATCCGTGATCTGAATTATCAATATCTCCTCATCATACATCTATTCCAGAGGTAACGTAGTTCTGACTGATGGTGATTACACCATCTTGAACATTCTCCGTCCCAGAACCGACAAAGATACTTCTACAAGATGGGCGGTCAAGGAAAAGTGAGATTTATTTTTTTTTCTCTCTCTCTCTCTCTCTCTCCCTCTCTCTCTCTATATCTCTCTCTTTCTTTCTCTCTCTCCCTCTCTCTTTCTCTCTCTCTCTCTTTCTCTCTTGCCCAGAACACAGATTCAGGTTCACCTACGAAGAGAACGCTGCTCGAATCGACTGGAACAAGGATACTTTTCTAGCCTCGGTACCGGACAAAAATGAAGATTCACTTCTCCGACTGCTCGCTCAGCAAACAAAGTTTGGTAATTCGGTGACCCGAGATCTTCTGCAGAAATGTGGTCTTAACCCTGAAATGAAGGTAAATTTGTCTATGAATGAAAATTTTCACAGCTAATATACGCAAAATCTTTTTTTAAAAACCGTTATCGGTTGGGTCAATTTCCTCTTTTTTTAAACTTTCGAATGAACAACTATGTACATTTTGATGTAGTTAAACCGTTCCTACAGGTCAATAAGGATAGCAATTACCTGAAAAAAGTCGAAGAGAAGTTGGACGTTCTGATGACAGAATCTGAAGAGGTAGTTTTAACATTGATATTTTTGAAACAAGGGGTCTGAATATTTCAACAAGTTTGGGTTCACATTTCGAACAAAATAAAATAGTTTAAAAAATTTTACGAAGGCGAAATTTTTTAATGAATTTAGTTATTCTCAAGAAAGGCTTCGGAAAATTATATTTCTTCGAGAATAAAGTGAATTCTCAAGTTAAAATGGATATAATTATATCTTTTTATCTGTCAAGTTTGAAACGGAACTTAGTTCTAAATAGAACTAAATTTTTCATTTCGGAAAAATTCGGTTTCTTGTGATGATTTTTTCATTTAAGTGTACTTTCTCCGATATGGAAAACTTATCAGAGATTGGTATTTTCAGATCTGGGACATGGTAAAGCACAAACCTGAAGGGCACATCACTTACAAGAAAGAAGTAAACGCGGATGGAAAAGTGATCGAAATGTACCAGGTTAGTACTTTTAGTAGTTGTTTGAAGACGTTTGAAAGTGGTAAAACACCACCAGACATAAGGAAAAAAGACTGTATTTATTGTGAAGTTGATACAAAAAATCTCAGGAGTTCAACCCAGTGTCATTTCACAATACTTCGTTGGAGAGCAAGCAACTGGACACCTTCTGCTCAGCTGTCGACGACTTTTACTCCAGGATCGTGGTTCAAAAGCAGGTATGATTGATGGTACTGTATTTTCAAACTCTACTGTAACAAGAATACTGTAATGTCGTTGGTTTCGGACTTCAGAAATTGGTGATTTCATTCGTTTCTGGTATCTGAACACGGTTATTTCATTCTCTGATGTCCTGCTTTTTTTAGTGGCTGGTAAAATTATGTTGAAAAAAAGATCATTAGAACTTTGAAAAAAACCTCCCATTTTAAACGAACGCTCAAACAACACTATTCAGGAACAACAAGCATTGAACCTTGAAAGACAGGCTCTGAAAAAGTTGGACAATGTGAAGAAAGACCAGGAGACGAGAATTGAAGCGTTGGCGAATGCGCAGGAAGCACAAGAGATTATGGCGAATCGGATCATTTTCAACCATGTGAGATTTTTTCCAGTTTAAGAAGGATTTATTGTCTAACGCAGTACTGCATAGGCGCGGTTTTGAAGTACCTTGAACAACGTTGAGTATAATTTTTTTTAATCTGAGCTTTTTCCATGAAAATTTTCTCCCAACCCAGAGTGAATTCACTGTTAGCCGCATATTATGAGTTTATGACATCAAGAATGTTGGATTTCATGAACTCCTTTATTTATTTTTGGTCTGAAGTGGGGTCTATGAAAATGTCATGAAATGGTGTTGAAAACACATAAAAATCGATCGGAAGATACAAGATCAAACATTCCTCCTTTCCTCAATCTTTTTTTCAGGACCTAGTAGAACGCTGTCTGATGCTGGTCCGAACATGCCTGGCCAACAAGTTGACATGGGACGCAATCGAGTCAATGACCAAGGAAGCCGCGTCAAAGGGAAATCCTGATGCAAAGTGAATTTTCAGTTTTAATCCTTTCAATATGAATCGACTTCAGGTCGATTACCGGCTACAACTTTGATCGAAATGAGTTCATCATGAAGCTTTTCGACCCCTACGATCCAGAGGCGAAACCGTGAGATTTTATGTTTTCGGATAATGTTGAGAAGGCTATTCCTATAATTTTTATTAAAACGATCGCTTAGTGTCGGAGTAAGCTGCAGGTGTACGAAGCCCGAGATGACGATCATTCCTCCCGCCCATTTTCAGACTCTCAGTACCGATTGACATCGCACTGAGCGCGAATAAGAACGCGGAGAGATACTTTGTGGACAAGAAAAGTGCAGCTGAGAAGGTTCGCAAGACAATTGCATCGTCTGGCAAAGCGATCAAGAACGCACAAGAGAAGGCGAAAAGTACCTTGGATCAGGTGAATTTAATCTATGAAATAAAAACCATGACATTCAATACCGTCCAAAAAGGTACGAACGCTACTATTTTTCACAAAACTAGACTTTGAAATTTCGTATTGATCTGAAGCTTTCAGACATCTCGTAGGAAACATTTTGATTTATTGGGAAATTGTAATAGAACACAATTCAGTTCGAAGAGTTTCTTTAGAAAATGAATGACTGTACAAAAAACCGAAAATAATCTACATAATTTATGAGTGTCCTATAGGTTCGTGTGGTAACCGAGATCAAGAAGACCCGGAAAGCGATGTGGTTTGAAAAGTTCCGTTGGTTCATTTCCAGCGAAGGTTACATGGTGATCGCCGGAAGAGATGCACAACAGAATGAGTTGATTGTCAAAAGGTACAATAGGTGTTTCTCTTCTCTTACATGAAACGACTTTAAGATACCTCCGAGCGGGTGACCTTTATGTTCATGCCGATGTACGAGGAGCCTCTTCTGTTGTCATTAGGTATGTATGTTTCGAAATGTACTAGAAACCCTTCAATGTAAAATAATTATATTGTTTTGAACGCAATTTTGCAATTGGAACAACGAGCGACTGTGGTTAAAACAGTAGCACTGATCAATGTGATGTTGTAAGTTTTGAAATTCATATGGCGGATACTTCATTCATCATGTTTATGAGACTGCACTAAACGTTTTGGCGAAGATTTTATTCATTGAAAATCAGCGGACTCCTGGTATACTGTAGTCAAATCTAGCATACTTAAAACGCAAATGTTGAAAATTCGTGTTATCGACGGCTCACTGGTCTCAATCAGAAATTCTTAATATTCACCATTATCAGGAACAAAGTGGCGACGGAAGAGGTAACACCGAAGACGATAAACGAAGCCGCTCAGATGGCCGTGTGTTACTCGAACGCATGGGAGGCGAATGTGACGGCTTCTGCGTGGTGGGTCAGACATGATCAGGTCACTTTTCTGTTTTTCCCGTGCGCGCTTTCTTAGTTCGCAGTTAGTACTAAACATAAGGTTCAAATCTCAGGTATCACGTACCGCACCAACAGGAGAATACCTACCATCCGGATCGTTCATGATCCGTGGGAAGAAGAACTTTGTTCCTGCATCTCAACTGGTCATGGGTTCGTTTTTGTGTTGCTTTTGATTTAACCTACATTAGTTCTCGCTTCTTCTCAATATCGAGTTTTGAAAGATGTTGAAATAAATGGTTTCATCCACTGGAAAAAAGGATGAGAACGTATTTTGCATTTTTGAAGCTGGTTCTCGTTGTTGCCGTTAATTTTTTATGGTACAGTATCTAATTGCGAAAAAGGATTATTTTGATAATTCAAAGTACTTTTGCTGATGAAAATTTTCATTCTTGGTAGGATTACCGTATCTGTCTGACGTGGTACGGTATCTGTATAAATGAATAAAGTGCGGTTTTTTTCTTAGAGATCTAGGACTATTAAATAATTTTTTATCGAATCGTTCAGGCTTCGGAATGTTGTTCAAGATGGACGAAGAGAGTACGGAACGCCATAAGCTTGAGAGGAAAACCGAAGAAGAGACGGAAGAAGCTGCCACTAACGGAGAAAAGGTCGAGGTCGAAGTGGAATTAGAAGGTGACGCCGCTGAAGAGGAAGAAGGAGAAGAAGAATCGAAAGTGGAAGTTGAAGAGGAGTTCCCTGATATTTCGGTTCCTTTGGCAGCTAGTAGTAAGATTTTGAATTTTAATATTGTTCTACTATGAACTATTGATTCCTATCTATTTGAATCAATAACATTCGTGTGAATGACAGGTCCACAGGTTTAGCACAAGATATTTATTGAGTCCAACGTTTCGGCGTCGAGCAGGGGGTAAAAACTAGTTTGAGGTAACTTACTGTCCCTGATGATGGCTTGACGCCGAAACGTTGGACTCAATAAATATTTTGTGCTAAACCCGTGGTCACTGAGACGATCTGTCATTCATACGAATCTAACAAACGAGGCGCAGTAACATCCTCCGCAACCTACAACCAATCAATAGCAGTTACAAGGATACGGTATTTACAGTATACGTTATACAAACTGAAACATGCTCCATTGGATATCATTGGGTGTTTTCAAAATAAACGTACTCTTAAAATCCGACCATCTACAAAGAGAACTCATGTTTTACAGAAGAAACAGAGGAAACGACCATCATCGAGGTTGGAGCTAAGAACCCAAAGGTCAAAGTAGCCCAGAAACTGACGAAGAAGCAGGAAACAGAGTTGTACCTGCAGAAGAAGCTGGAAGAGAATAATGGAACTGCTGGAGTATGTTTTAGAAATAGTTTATAATTAACTCCTGCGGGAAAGGTCAAGATATCCTAGTAAAACTCCTCAGTAGCTTTTTGCACTCTTTTTTATGTTTTGAGCTCAAGTGACTAGAGAATTTTAATAATACAATTTTTGAAAGAAAAAATCATTGATAATATTTATTCTCATTGCAAATCTCAGATTGCCGCGAAAACTGCAAAAAGGAAACAAAGAAAGGAAAAATTGGCCAAGAAGAAGTACAAGGATTACGATGAAGAAGATTTGCAGATTCACCTGGAGACTATCGGTAACAGTGAGTTTTATTTATGTCATATCCATGGGTCGAAGTATGATCGTTTTCGAAGTAACTTTTCAATTAATGTTGAAAAGTACTGCACATAACTTCCTCTACCTTTAAAAAAGTCTGACCTCCGTAAATCGGTTACTTAGTACCGTGGCAGTTTCGCCTCGAAATACAAGAACGATTTAAGTAATGCGCCTTTAATTTTAATGGACTGAAAGTAAGAATAATAATTTAAATCCACAAAGATCTAACTGTTCGTTGTGAGAGTCCCGACCCTACCGTACTCATTTTACAAAAATGCGACTGGCGCGCGTTTGAAATCGGTCAGACTTTTTGCTAGACATGTGTTCTGAAACAAACATATCCCTGTTTTTGCGTCGAGGTTAGAGAACAGCGACGAAAATAAGAGAGAACAGAGATAATTCGTGGGTTTTGTGTAGGTTGACGTCTCCAGAAATGGATTTTCAGTGAAAAAGGAGACGGAAAAAGAGGCCGAAAAGGTTGATGAAATCGCAACGCAGCCGAAGTTCGAGAATGAAGAAAGGAAGCCGAGAGAGGAGAGGAAAGAGAAGAGGGAAGAGGATGACGTGGATGATGAGAAGGACGATGGAGAGGACTACGGTAAGTCGTTGAGTTGTGAAACTAACCGAATCAATTGTATTCAGATTTGCTCTCAACCCTGACCCAGACCCCGGCTTCGGAGGATGTCTTGCTCTTTGTCATTCCAGTGGTCGCCCCATACTCGGTTCTTTTTTCTCTCACTTTCTCGTATTATAAAAAATATTATCACAATCATGTTCAGGCTCTCAACTCGTACAAGTACAAAGTGAAGGTTACACCGGGACAAGGAAAACGAGGAAAGGCGTGCAAATCGGCCATCGAGTTGTTCACTGTGAGTTTTAAAGTCACAAGATACTCTAGAGTCTTTTGTTCGAAATGTCAAGACCATGTAATGAACTGTGTCAAAAAAACGAGCGAAAGTTATGGAATTTACTAGAAATGGTCAAGGAAATCATTATCTACTCACACCGAGCTAAAGGTGATCGTTATTGATTAGACGCGTTCCTATTTTTCTCATCTTAACAAACGAATTTGTTTCACCAACTGCTGTTGAAAAATTGCAAATCATGTAACTGTCCTTCGTAACTAGCTTTTTATCATGAATTTTGAGAAAACGTCAGAGAAAAAATTTCTAACTACAGTAACTGTAATTTGATCTACAGCGTTTCAGAATTTACGAAGGGGCGGGGTTTGTGCTCGCTGCTTGATCCGACACTTTTCTACTGCGCTTAGCGCGGTGTGTCTACTCAGTTTAGTTCAACTGATAGTGAGAATGACAACATAGAAATCATTCCTATGGTTTAAGCTGTATGTCAATACTTCTGCGTCTAACCTTTTCTGAAATATTCCCCGTAAAATGCTGCTTTTGGAGTGAAAAATCAGCGTTTTACCAGTGTGGGTCAACTACTTTCAGCCAAGTTGATGGGAACACACTGCGCTATGCGCAGTAGGAAAGTGTCGGATCAAGCAGCGAGGGGAAGCAACCAATAAGCAGCGAGCACAAACCCCGCCACCTTCGTAAATCATGCACCGCTGTAGATCAAATTACTGTTACTGTAATTTGAAAACTTCTTTCTCTGACGTTTTTACAAAATTCATGATAAAAAACTAGTTACGAAGGAAAGTTACACGATTTGCAATTTCTCAACAGCAATTGGCGAAACAAATTCACTTGTTACGATGAGAGAAATAAGACAGAAGAATGAAAACGAACAGCTAGATCTTTGTGGATTTAAATTATTATTCTTACTTTCAGTCCATTGAAATTAAAGGCGCATTACTTAAATCGTTCTTGTATTTCAAGGCGAAACTGCTATGGTACTAAGTACCCGATTTACGGAGGACAGATTTTTTTACAGGTAGAGGAAGCTATGTGCGCCCTGTAGCTAATTTGAGTTCAATATAGTTTGCGTGCAACGCGACTAATCGATGACGACCACATTTAGCTCGGTGTGGGGAATCACGAAAAAGATTTCCCGACTCCTATAATTTTCGTCTTTCAGAGGACCAAAGAAGTGTCGAGAGAAACACAGTTGATAAAAGCACTATCATCAGATGACGCGACGTCTCGTAACCTCCCAACGAAGGTCAAGATTCTTGCACCCCAACTCCACAAGAAGTAAATTTATAGAAGAACATTTTTTTAAATATGAGACATATTTTAAAACTGGTGCATTATCATTTGTGGTTTGTGTTATTTTCATTCAACTCGTCATTTTTTTGAATTTTTCAGAAACGTGTCCCATTTTTACTGGAGAACTGTTTTACGCGTTTATGCATGAGTCCTCTCATTTCCCAGGGTATCTTGTGTCCGGTTTTTTTTAAATGAAATTTGTGTGATAAAGATTATATGTATGGTTTTCAGTGCTATGAAAAAACAGACGTACAGTACCATTTGTAAATACTATGAAAGTATTGTCAAGATTGCTTGCGAAGCTGGAAACTGGGATACAGTATAAAATAGTTACTGTACGACTGAAAGACAGTTCACATCGGTTACTTCATGATACCGTATAAGCAAGTGCGTTTTAGACCTACAACTGCGCGAAAACAGTTAAAGAATTCTTTCAATATCATTGTTTTCACCCAATTCATTTTGAAAAAAAAATCAAAAACAAGTTTGCTCATTATGCTATAAAAATTACGATCACGTTTTTGGTCAATATAAATACTTACGTAAGTTCATACGTGGACCTGTTTCTAATCCTATATCTAACCCATTCATGATCAGAATTTGAATTTTTGATCATGATCAAGTTTCTCAAGACTTAGAAATTTCTAGTACTCATTATTTGTCTGTTGTGATAATATGGTTCAGTTTGGTCAAGTCTTAACTCTATACCTAAATAATGCCTTAAACCATTCCCAAGACCGAAATTTGAGTTTTAGCGTTTCTAACGAAATGCGCGTCAAAAAGTGTGTAATGTGCGATCTGGCGTCACTCGAAACGCGCGAATTCTAAAATTCATTATTTCCACATTTTTTTGATACAGTACAAATTCGACTATTTCCCACAACTGAATACCCAATTTCTTGTTATTTTTGTGACTACACATACATCAACGCATAGCTACGTACTCCTCATATTTACTTCACCATTTTTTCTTTTAAAAAATGGTTATCTACAGGTAAATAATGATACCATCTGAAGTAGAAAAACGAAAAAACGCAGTTTTGGAGAAGATGCGGAAGAGAGATGGTGAGTTTTCAAAGAAACATACTGTAAAAATTTAACAAATCCATCTTCTCAATTGATCAGAATTTTCCTTATCGCAATTCGAGTGTTTTTGTTGTATTTTTTCAAATAAAATTACAGAGGCGCGGAAAGCTGGCTTGAAAACCGAGACGAAGAAGGACGATCTCGACGCGTATAAGAAGGTGTTCATGAGCAATGGCGTTGAAGTTCCTCCTGTCACGCACTTGGTCAGTTTTGTTTAAATCAAATTAGATCCTCTATTCCTGACTGATTCTCATATTATTGAAACTGAAGGTCATGCATGAACTAATTTGATGGAAGTGGGGAACTTCAAAGAATCAATTTCCAAAGCCATAACGTACACAAATCTCGAGCTACATCTTCGCAGTAATTCAATTTTCTATGCTTTGAAGGTAGTCCTTATTAGAAAATGATATGCGAAAAAGGAGTTAAACTGGAACATTTAGTGTTGATTGGTGTGAGAAGTCCGAATCAGTGTCATTGTCCCACTCTCACTTAAAGATTGGTTCGAATTTAGTCTTAATCCAATACATTTTCAGGCCGAAGAAGACGATATTGCTGTCGACAGCGCGCCCTGTTCGAATACGCCCGTTGAAGACGACCAGGCAAGAGCTCTTCTCGCATGGGCGAACACCATGCTTGGAGCACAGAATGCCTATCACGAAGTGGACCTTGGAAAGACTGAACAAGGTATTTTCATGTTTTATATTGAAAATACAAAAGTTCGATTCTACAGAAGCGTCCCAACGTATTAAAGACATCCTCTCGGGCAACGACGACACCGGCTCTGAAGTCAGCGGCTATGTGAAAGACGCTAACCAAGAATTCGCAGATCGACAGTTGGCCTCTGAACGGCTAAGGAGGTGTCGACAGGAGCTTGCCGAGTCGGGGTTCGAGGAGACGATTCAAGAGCTGGTGACAAAGAAACAGCTAACTGTCCGTGACGACGTGCACGTCTACAAGAATGTCGGTATGTGTTTTCCTTATTTCTCTAGCGTATCATAGTTGCACGTGACAATATTTTTGTATACTGTTCTTACACTAGAAGACGATTATCTATACTGAAGATGAAAAATCCGACTTTCATCCAAAAGTTTGTTAGTTCTGTGCAATCACTTTTCGCAATCAAAATAACGAGTGAACACTGTGGTCGAGGCGTTAAAGTATTAGTCAGTGATTTCAGGTGTCCAGACGAACCTACTTGCCATGTTCTTGACACTGCACCCTGCGTGGCTGAAACTGGGCCTGGAAGTGATATTCAACGAGCCGATCAAGATCGGGAACAAGATGGCATCGGCGCGGCTTCTCTCGCGCGTCATCAAACAGAAGTTATTCAAGAATGAACGGATCATGAAGAATCCGAAGTTTGTCAGAGGAACGAGGTTGGTTGTGTTCGAACTATAAATAGCCTGATTTTATTTACCCTGTAGAAAGCTGTGATCTTCTCTCTGCGAAAGTTTACAATCTGTAAAACTTTAATTTTAAATTAGTCAAAATAACACATTTCGCGATTTGGTACCTGTCAATTTAATTTGAGAGAATTCAGTGAAAAGTAATTTTTATAATGTAATTTTATTATAATTTTTCAGCAATGTGACACCAGCAGGTCATGATGCATTGCATCGTCACTTCTTGATAAAAACGCTCACACTGTTCTACGTGGTTGATAGAGCGATGGAAGCCAATCTCCAACCAACCTTCGCGAGGATTTTCAACAGGAACTGCAGCTACAAGGTTAGTTTGTTTTTAAAATATCATCCATTAATGTACCGTCGACGCAAACGGTCCTTAATGTGATGACTTGTGGGTTTTATCACATTTTTATAATATTGACTTGGATCAGTCTCAAATTCAAATTTTTTAGCATCATTTTTTTGTGCTTCATTCAGTCATTTGAACAGTTTTCAGTCCAAAAAGTTTTAATCGCATTTACAATGTGTCAAACTTCAGAAGGTTTCGGATGTACTCAGTGAGTTGAGTCGATTGGTGCTGTCAGGACGAGGAATGTCCATCCATCGAGTGTGTCAAGTGGCCAACTGGAAGTCAACCTATTTCCAGACGTTCTTCCACGAGTACGTCTACGAAGCGAAAAAGTTGTCGGACTTTGCCGACGGTCTGATTTTTGGGTAAGATTTCGAAATCAGATTTAATTTTCACTGTTTCATGATAACCTCTTTCTGTGGCTTAGAACGAGTTACACATAGCTTCCTCTACCTGTAAAAAAGGCTGGCCTCCGTAAATCGCGTACTTAGTACCGTAGCAGTTTTGCCTTGAAATACAAGAACGATTTACGTAATGAGCCTTTAATTTCAATAGACTGAAAGTAAGAATAATAATTTAAATCCACAAAGATCTAACTGTTCGTTGTGAGAGTCCCGACCCTAGGGTAGGCCTACCGTACTCATTCTGCAAAATTGAGATTAGAGCACGTTTGAAAAAGGCCATGCTTCTAGCGATATATGTGATCAGATCGTAATATTTTTGACTATAACTCAAACTACTTGAATTCCGATCTGGTGAGACGGAAAATATCTCATAATGGTTGCGCATGATCAAGTATAAAAAACCTCAGTGTTTTCGAACAAGAAAATAACAATTCTTCAACATTCAGACGTCTTGTCGAGATGGTGGCAAAGTTGCCACTTGGAAAACTGACATCGCAGATGCGCGAACCATCGGACCTGACCAGAAAGAAGCACAATGTCAGGGTGGCGTTGGATGCACTGGCCAAGGCCAACAGACAAATCGACGACATCAGAATAGACGAAGTGGTGGTTGGCGGAGAGAGGGCGACACTATTGCTCCTATGGCGCATCATAGGATTGAACGTGGAGGTCGAGAGAACCAGACACCACAAAGTGTGGTCAGTGATTGGAGACACGGAAGCATTGAAGGCAGTAGAAGACTGCGACTTGAAGAAATACGTACTAGAAATGTGCCGGAAGATGGGATCCAAAATCGGCCATGATGTTCCCGATCTCGATAGTCTGCGTGACGGCGTTGTTCTCGCCACATTTTGGTCAATTTACAACGAGGATGCCCCCAGTGTCGAGTTCTATCCAGGAAATACACTATTCGACAAGGTTGTGAGAGCGGTTCGTTTTTCTTTTTTTTTTAGAAATTTGATAAATCGTCAGCAGCACTATCAGAATTGAGATGTTGAGTTCCTTCATTCCCATCTGAAACTTCACTTTCGTGTTATGGAATTCGTCAAAAAGGATCTAAACTGCGCAATACACGTGTTTTCAACTAGACGATATAGTTTCTTTCAGGCAGTAGACGATCTTCGACTTCCAGCAGGACTCGAGAAGTCCATCGAACTCTTTGCAGACGCCTTCATCAAAGAGGTCGCAAGTGTCGCCTGCCGAAACATCTCAGCAAAAGTCATCCAGAAAACGTTCAGAAGAATGTCAAAGGTTTTTATTGCGTCTTTTTACTTAAAGCGATTTTTACTTTCACTTTACACAAAACTACATGAAAATAATACTGAGACTGATTGAGCTTTTTTTTATTATGATTGGTATAGGTTTTTGAAAAACGTAGTTCTAGTAAAGTAGCTACCCTGAGAACCCATTAACTCATTTTCACACTTTCAAGTTGTCGAAAAATATTTTGAAATCGTTTTACTTGTTGACCAGTAAGTTTCTGTGTCTGGAGAAGATCCTGAGATTTCAGAAGGGTGATCGATTCTACCAAGTCGTCTGCGAAGTCATGCGGAGATCGGCAGCCATCAAGTCAGTGGAACAAATACAAAACTTTGACGTCACCGAATCGGAACTCACAATCACACAGGCCAGATGTAAGTTAACTGTTGATTCTCTGACCGTTGATAGACTGGGGTTGGGGAAAAGTTTAAATTTTTGTTGTATTCAGACTCACAAAAACTGTCGGCCAACACTATGACGCCAGCCAGAGAGTCAAGTTTCTCATCCAACACCTACGTCGTTAATCGTGAATCCACGGAAGGAGGTCGCCTGTCCGTCTCATCAACCAAACCGTTCTTGCCAACCACGACTCCTGTGCGAATAAGAAAGGTGTTCGATGCGGTCCAGGAAGAGGAAGAGGTGGAAGAAAAGGATTATGCTACCACGTCATCAAAGTCAGGTGAACATGTCCCAGCACACACCGAGGATGACAATGAGTCAATACCAGAAGACGTCATGGATGTTGAAGAAGAGAACGGAGTGAAGATTCTAGACTGTTCATCCATCCCAACCGACGACGTCACGACACGCACTGAAGGTGATGACACGGTGGCAGTATCGAATACCGATGTTGCTACAGTAAGAATGGTGTCACCTGTGACAATTGAAAGAAATTCATCTAGTCTCACCAACGATGTGGTTGGTTCGCATCATGTGGAAGAAGTCGCACCGGTCAACAAGAAAGAACCTCTTCGAATGTCTACAACAAACACGACCGTCTCGGTTCCCGACGTTGACAGATCGCTCGCCTCCACTATGCAGCCGACACTGGCCCAAGTCATCTCAAGTATATCTCAGATGAGAACAGACGAAAACATCGAGGTCTCGTCAGATGGTCTCGATAGCACTGAAGAAGCGATGCAGAATATGAATGATGCATTCGCCGCTGCTCTCAACGAGAAATACGAAGACGACGAAAAACCGCCAGAGCGTGTGGTTCTTGGTGAACGGAAACCTCCACAGAGCCGTGACGAAGTCGAGCAACGACGTGGAACTGATGAATTCAGCTGGGAGAAAGACAAGCTGGCGGCAGAGGTGGAAGAGCTGGTGAGAAAGAAGATGGATCTGCAGACACAGCAGTTGCACTTGGTGAGATTCTTGAAATTTGAATCATCATCAATAGCGTACTTCAGAAACGAACGTTGGAAGAGCTGGAACGACGGCGTCTGCATGATGACGAAGAGTCGACAACACGATCATTGGATGTTGGCTTTGTAGCAACTCCGTCTTCCAGTCATGTTGAGGAAGTTGACAGTATGCAAGTCAAGAGAAACAATGCTGCGCTGACAGTGCAGGTAGTTTTTTGGGTTATTGTTATCGAGCATCTAAATTAGCCCGGAATCCAGTACGAAGAAATCTCGACCAAAATTCTTAACGACGTTCTACTTCGAATCACAATTTACCTAGTTCTGCCGAAAAATTAAAACCTTCCGGTTCATTCCAACTGTTTCAGAAATACTGGAAAGGCTGGCAGGTGCGCAAGAATCTGCGCGAACAGACTGAAGAACGTGCGAAGAAGCTGAGAAAAAGAGGAGAACACGCAACAGCTGTCGATAATCAACTTCAGCAGTTGATCGACATTGAAATCAAGAAGGACGATGATGTGAAAGCCGTTCCCAAGACAGCTCTCCAGAAGTGAGTTTTTACACAGTTTTTTTTGCGAAATTTTTTTTACAGTTTTCTTGAGGAATTAGCTGATTTTTCTGGCCGTTATCTTCTTTTCTGGAAAAAAATGTATTCAGTTTTCTTGAACGAAAAAACATAACAACAGAAAGATTGTTTGCATGTGATTAAACATTATGTATAGTGTTTTGATTCGGGGAAGTCGTTTCGAATTTCATAACAGATTTTCAAAAAAAAATCCTTACAGACTACAAAGAGCACACCGGCTTCTGCTCTCTGATCACTTCACCATCTCACGTTGCGCTGCAGAACAAATTGGTGCGTCTTTTTCTTCTTCACAAGTTTAAAGGTTACTTGATATGGTAACTTAGAAACCCCGATGAAAATACTTCAACCTGCTAACTGCATTATCACCTAACATTAAAGTTTATGAGATAAATGATAGATTCCGTCATGATGCATTTACTGAGTTACCAGAGTAGTTCGACTCAAATTGATAGGCTGAATTGAAGGAAGATTTCACCCATTTTCTTCATCAATTGTCGATATTCAGCACGCCTGACCAAGCTCTCACCATGTTTCAACATTGAGTTCGTCGTGCGCCTCGACGGAATCACGGCGTTGATAAAA